>JAOVVB010000037.1:24905157-24927001 GCA_028570985.1 Heterobranchus longifilis | reverse complement strand
GAGGGAAATGCACAGGACAACCTTTTCTGCATTTATCCTTAAATAAGGGGAACTTGTTTGACACCTGTTTTTCACAGGAAAATTTACCTCTCCAATTGAACTCCACACTGCTATTATTTTGAACACGCCCCTTTTCAATTAATGTTTTAATTACACAGTAGTAGGTGCATCCAATCATGACTGTTGGGTCTGTTGGTTTCTATTACTTCACTACACCTACAAGTAAAATATTTACCATGAAGAAATATAATTTCTCTCAAAAACAATTATTGATCTGGTTACTGATGTTGGACTGCTATTATTTTGAACACAATTGTACATGTCTTTGGAATGTGGGAGTACTCGGAAGAAACCTTTTCTTAATCAATCAAAAGTATTTTTGTGTAAGAACCATTAAAAGTCCATATTGCTTACTCTGTTTCCCTTTCTTTGTAGGCGTCAGACTGTAACCAGCACCCCCTGTTGGATTGAGCTACACTTAAACGGCCCCCTGCAATGGTTGGACAAGGTGCTCACCCAGATGGGCTCACCTAGCATCCGCTGCTCTAGTGTGTCATAGGAGACCCAGCACCACAGGCTTCACAACCAGGAACCGACTGCCTGCATACTAACCAAGAAAACATGAGAAGGCTGGACAGAGAGACAAGCAGACAGACATAAATGTCCTCTCAAGTGTTTCCTTTTAGTGTCACTCCACTGCTTGTCAGTTCAGTGATTTCCACACACACACACACACACAGTTTTGAGCACTTTCTATTGCTGATAGCTATACAGCATGGCTTGTATAGCTGTGCATGATGTGTAGATTTGTTTTGGTCATACAAAGATAGATTATATATTTTGGCTGTTTTTTTTACATTTAATTTTAAGCTTGGCTTAAAAATTAGGTATTAAACCTTACAGAGTTTAAACACTTCATATTCATTGAAGATGGATATGGATAAATAACTGGTGAAGTAGATTTTTATTATTAATCACGTATATAAAGCTTGCAGTACTTGAAAAGCTGCAACACTGTAATTTAGGGAAACTATCTGAATTTCTCTCAGGCCAAACAGTTTGCTGTGCCTGCATTTGGCAATTTCATAGGCCCTTAACCTCAAGAGGGTTAGTACTGCATCCCCACGGCCTTAATTCAAGCGGCTGTGCGTGTATAACCCTAGCTTTTGGCTGTTTTAAAGTGAACAGTAGCTAGGTACTGCTGTTATGGTGTGTTGGTGCTTACACGCCATATTAGGTAATGTAGTGAGCAGTTCAGCACAATTTATAGGATGGTTCAATGCTGTTAGCCTGGTTAGTGTTTTTTTTTTCTTCTTCTTGTATGAAAACTAAATATCGCTGTCTCTTTAATATGATAAAAAAAATCACATCTTGATACAAGATGTGACATCTGAAAGATATATTTAAGATTTATGTTGTGACTTGGAGCTTGACTTGGTGTTTATGCGATACCATGTTATTCAGATGATACAATTTTTTAACACTGGTTCCAGGAAAAATATCCAGCAGGTATAAATCAGTATAACGCTTTTTTTTTTTTTTTGCTTCAATGTTATCTTAAAGGTTTTTACATTTACAACTTATTGCTGTACAAGTTGGGGAACATTGGATTAACTGTTTTTGTAGTTCTCAACAAAACATCCAGGATTTGGTAAGGAACTTATCAAATGTGTTGTCCCATGGAGGCAGATGTCTCCCAGCTGCAGTTATGTTTTGTGCGGTAAATCATGTTTGAAATGTGCTGCTGTTTTACTACGTCCAATAAATAGTCGGCACATGCTTTGGCATAGAGCCTACGTTCCACTTTCTTCATCTTCAGAGCATGTGAGCAGTTTCTGATTTTCATCAACATAATACTAAGCTAAAAGTAAATAAGGTTACTCACCATGGTTCAGTAGACTGCTTTAAAAGAACAGTTACAGCTTTCTCAGTCGTTCTCCATAGCAAGCTGCAGTGCCGTTTACCACATGGCTCAAAGGAACAGATAAAAATGTGATGTCCCAAAAATGTGTATTATTAACTATGCGTTAACTTTGACAGCCCTTAGTTATAAAGTTGCAAGCCCTTGGTGTGTTTTGTATTATAAATACTGAAAATGGTGCATTTTTATGGTGCGTAGTCCCATGTAGCACAACCTTAATGTTAAGCACTTGTCTTTACTACTCTATCAGAGAGTAAAAAAAAAAAAATTCACTTCAACACTGGAAATTAGGGGTTTGCCAGTTTGCCAATTTTGTAATTCATAATTTTTGGATAATAACCAGAGAGGAGCGCAACAGTGTATGTTTGCTGTCACTGAGTGTGTCAGAGGCTTTAAGAAGACCCACTTTTTTTTTCCTACACGCTTGCATTATTTTTGCTTGGCTACTTGTCCTCAGCTTTACTAAAATGATTAGACATTGAATGTCTGATAAATTAAGAAACATTGCATGCAGCAGCTACAGCTTCAAGGCAGTATGTGGTAGTATCAGAGAACCAGGGGAACCTGAGTGACTTAGATTGATAACACGTGTCCCCACCCGTGTTTATCATGCATTTATTAGTGTGCTGATCCAAGATTGTTGCCCTTTATTGTTTTTAGCCTTGTTCTTTTATTTATATATATATTAGACATGAGAAAAGGCAAATCCTGCCTGTGCTTTCTTGTTCACAAGATATTCCAAGACATAGTTTGTTCACACTATAGATGGACTTAGACATCTATGGGTTCACCACAGTCACGTTCGCTTAATTCGCTCATGATATACGATTGGATATGGCAAATATTTATTTTTAAATCTCTCACTGCCAATTATAATTGTGTAAAAGAAAATAAATGGCCTATTGTAAATTACAAATATATTTTTAAGAGAATGTCAGGGTGAGGAAAACACTGCTGGCAGCTCCTGATACATGCTCACCTATTTCCTTACCGAGTTTAAATTCTCACATGGGATGCTCTGTTCTCATGGTTGGATTTTTTTGATCCAGGTCCTACCAGCAAGATGGGCATCTTTTCTTGGATGTACTCTATAGATTAGGATTCTATAACCACCCTGACTTTAGCATTTTCCAACAATTTTCAACAATGATCATCAGTTGCACTTGTAGTAGGTAGGCTGCAGCTGCCTCCTGCTGATGGCATGGGCAATTACTTGTTGCAATATTGCGCTTACGTCTTGCTTAGGAAAAATGAGTGTTATCATCAATGAAGTCATAAGGAACTGCATTTACAGAACTGTCGATCCCTGTGGTTTGATCTTCCCTTAATATAGAACCCTAAACCATGCATCCAGTGCTGTCGACTCTGCTGGATCTCCTCCTGTAACAGTGTCGGCAGTGTCCATATAGGGTCATGATTCTTGTCTTGAATTTTTTTTCAAATTGAAATACTGCTTTGTAGGATCATGTGCTTATCCATACACTCATTATGTGAGGCAAATGTAAATCTCCGTTTGTTCTGTGGTTTCAATTTTTAATAATTACATCTTACATATTTTTCAGATGTTGCTTAGTTTCTGTTTTCCTTAAATGCGCTTCATTTCTGTTACTTTACCTACATAGATTTTCCTTACATTATATGTTTAAGCTGTTATATTGCTTCATTTTGTTATTAAAACATTTGTAATAAAATATGTATTTTAAACTGGATTCATGTTGTCTTAGAACATCTTGGATGGTGGGATCTCTCTCTCTCTAAAGATTTTCTGTTCCACACATTTTAAAGAAGCAAAGACAATTTAATGAAGACGATTTTTATGTCATAAATGTTAACTTTTAATATTATGGCTTGGTCAGATTGCGACTATAAAACTGCAAAGAATATTTAGACATTTTTTCGAATAGCCAAACAACCCACCACTTTGTCCGTAATTATGACCTTTTCTATTCTTGAACAAAATTATGGACAACATGGTACAAAAACAAACTAGTACACACCTTCCATATTCAAGAAGCGAGTTTGTACACACACGTAACACGCTCTTCTAGGGCAATGCTGTAAGTGGCTTATCTTACAGATCTTGGTTTAGGCCCACTCCAGAGTAATTCTGGGTAATCTCTTGCCTGCTGTACCCCATTCCCCTCCAACTTAGATTACAGTGTTTAAAAGTCACTGTGTATACTCTTACTGAGGTGCTGGTGTTGGAGAGAGAGGAATAATCAGCATATCATAAGAAAACCTCTCTGCCTCTCTCTCATCCCAACTTGCCCACACATATTTCTTGATGCCACAGCCCAGTACCCAAGAGTCAGCCTGCCAATCACACGGCAGTGTTGGAGAATTATGGGTAATAGACTGGTGCTGGATAATGAAATTCAGCTTTAGCTTTCCTCCCCCGAAGACAAACCGTCAATCTCGTCTTGGTCCCCACCGATTGCCATCCAAAATGCCTTCGCTACCTAATAGATGTGAATCAACACAACAACTTCAGTGAAAAACCTTTCAGCAACTTATGCTGGTTGAGAAGTATATCGATCAATGCACCTCACCTTTTCTGCATGCACCTTCCTTTGCTCGTGTGGCAATGAAGAAGCTTTGTCTGTAGCAAAAAGAAAGAAACTGGTCATCTACACTGGAACATTTGATTTGAAAAGAAACTATTAGTGAGAAACTTCATGCCTCACCTTTCATCTCCTTCAGTTTAGTAAAAAGACGCTCAAAGTTGTCCACATCTGCATCTCCAGCTGTGAGGTTGGCCAACTCCTGAATGTCCATGTCAGTCATCGGGTCTATGTTACAAAAAGCAATAAATAACTCTCTCTCTCTGAACTGTGGTCCTGCATACCAGTGGCTGAGTAGTGATAGAAACTGCTCATGCTCTCACCTACTATTGAGTCCACTTCCTCTGTACTGTTCTGAGAGTTTCCGGTCTTCTGTCCTTCTGTGCTTTCATCTGCACTGTTAGACTGGCACTAAAACAAGTACAAGAATGAAGTATATAAATATTCTGTTCTGTATTAATATTTATCCAGAACACTTTCTATTTAAGTTAAACCTCAGCTTCAACTTTCAAAAATCAGCATTGCGTCTCTGACTTGCTAAGAAGTAGTATCATTAGATTTTTTTCTAAATAACAAAATTTTTATTCATTTATTTATTTTTTAACATTCTTACAAACAATACGGCTAAAATGTATTAATTGTTCTAAAGACCATAATATCCACAAGTTTTACCCATGGTTGTTTTTAAGCCTTTAAAAATGTATCTAAATTTGTCCTCTAATGAGCTAAATACTATTTAGTGTAAAATGTACACATAAAATGCTTTATGAATTCATTCAGAGGTGGAGTCTGACCTGCGTTTCTATAGATCGTGGGTTGTTGTGACGAGATGCAACCAAACTGCTCATTAGACCAAATCCCTGGTTGTGTTCTAGGAAGAAGAAAAAACATGACCTGATGTAAAAGTCTTTAGAATGACTGAACAGTCATACATATATCTATATATTTTTATTTATTAATTATTTGATAAAAAATTATCTTTACCATCCTTCATCTCAACACTGGACCACACATTTGCATCGAGAGCCTGAACAATCCTCTTCACTCCTGTGGATTCTGGAAAGTCATCTAAAGCATAATCAACACAAACAATAAATAATATTTCCAGAATTTATGAATATAGACTGTTTAAAGTCCATATAGTGAAAAAGAAATATAAGGAACACATTTAAGCACATCTTTGCCAGCCACACAAAAAAAAATCATGGCAGAACTCATTTATAAATAAATAAATGTAGTGTATACTGTACACCAGGGTTTTCCAGTTCCAATACTGGAGGGTCAGTGTCCAGCACAGTTAATAATTCACCAACACCTAAACACATCCACTGGAGCAGGTAATGGAACAGATTATTTGAATCAGCTGTGTTTGAGCAAAAGAATCACCAAGATGTGTTGCACACTGGCCCTCCAGGACTGGATTTGAAAAACCCTGCTGTACACACTGGACATATTTCATGTGTCTCACCATCTTCATCAGGCAGCTCCTCGGGGTTGAGCTCTACCAGTTCAAACGCATGAGCCAGGCACCACTGCTGAGCTTCTTGTCTGTTTACACCTGTAACAACAGTCACAAAAAGCCAACAGCAGGATACATCAAATTAATAATAATGTCCACTTTATTACATATACCTATTCACATCAGCAGCTTTATATAATTACTGAATATAGCAAAAGTGCATCTTTAACCACTGATTATTGGATAGTATAAATGCAGTTCACTTAGTTGACTCTTTTAGATTTAGGTTGCAAAATCAGTTATTTAGACACAACAACAAACTGTTCAAGGAAAGAAGCTCACTGTGAGCATGACCCACAAAATGCAGCACCAAACATCACTTCAACCAAAAAATGCTCACTATTGGATTGAATTGTTTAAGGGAGAAGAAAACTGGACCTGTCTGTGTAGAAAAGCGCCTGATACGTGGAACATACTGTAATCTCAAAACATTAATTATAAAGGAGCTGATAATACTGTAACTACTATTTTACAACAAAAAGTGCAAAAAATCCATACAGCATCCTCATGCTCACATTACATATATTTAATTTTGCTCATTTTTATTAAATTGATGTTTATGTATTCAACTGTTGTGTACTACATAACTGGATGTTAAAACCTTCCCATACTACACAAGATCAGCCATAACATAACACTAAATATCAATTTTATATCAGTAAACCACTGACAGGATCATGAGCACACATGGCTCACCCTCCCATGCCCATGGAGAAACAAAGGCCAGCCCGTCTGGTCCTTTCCCATGGAAAGGCCAATGCAGCGCAAATTGCCAAAAAAGTAAATGACATGAAAGGCATCAGAACACCCAGACAGGGCCCAGCTGGGAAAAAGCCCAAGGCTACCGATCTCTAAACTCAAATGAGCACTCATGGGATGCGACAGACAAGCAAACACCATCCATGGAGGATCCACCCTGCAACCCACACCACCCAAAAGATATGCTGCCAACATCTTGGTGCCAGACACCATACCACAAGCATAGCATAAAGGGAACCTATACAATACTGGGCATAATGTCTTGCACTGTAATGTTATGGCTGATCTGTGTGCGCATGTGTATAGGCATTTTCCCTTATATGTAACATTAATTCTCCTCAAATTTCAAGCCCAAAATGGCTTTGAAACTAACTATAGAAGATAATTTATATCTCATTCTCATGTACGCAGGACAGGATTCTTCTCAGAGAAGGGCTGCTGCTGAATCTTACAGCATTTGCTTGTTAACCTGATCTTTAGGCCACTCTGTACATTAATCCTGTTTTGACTAATATTCACTTCTGAAAACAAGTGCCACACATCATGCTTCAGCATCTCTGAAAAAAATAATTTAAAAATCAGACCAAACTGGAATAACTATCTGAGGTGGACAAAAATCAGGTCCCAATGAAAGCACTCACCATTTTCACAAACATGGTCACACACCAAGATGAGCACCTCAGGAGCCAGTTCCTCCACAAGTGCTACCCATGGAGTGACAGCAGCAAGGCCATCTTTCTGTAATGTAGAGAAAGTCAGGGGGTAAAAGAATCCAGGAATTCTAAATGATGACTGAAAATATGAATTTATCACTCACAGTTTTACTGTCAAAGTAGACAATGAAAGCCTGTGTGGCTTGGGCTACTTCTGAATTCATGCTGAACGGACTTGGCACAACACAAAGACTGACATTTGCGGTGTAGTATTTGTTGTTGAT
Source organism: Heterobranchus longifilis (assembly GCA_028570985.1). Taxonomy (NCBI): domain Eukaryota; kingdom Metazoa; phylum Chordata; class Actinopteri; order Siluriformes; family Clariidae; genus Heterobranchus; species Heterobranchus longifilis. The sequence goes on along the minus strand of JAOVVB010000037.1, from coordinate 24,919,304 downwards.
CGTCCAGGGATACCAAACCACAACATCCTCCTTTTTAGTGGGTTCTGGTAATGACGATGAGCCCAAGATCTCTGGACATAAGCAAACAAAAGTCTGGATTAATCAATAAGGAACCTACAGTTTCAGAAGCACTACAGAGGGTTAATGTCAGCTGACTGTGTGCGCACGCATTTCCAGTGATGAGCTTGAAAAAGCAATCAGTAGTTAAACACTGCCTACTGCTGGCCATTAGGCTGCACTTCATACAGCCCTGAAAGGTTAGTAACAAATTCGTGTGTGTTAATGAACTGTAAATTTGTGAATATACAGTAAAATTATATCCTGTCATGTTTAAGAAGCCAGTTTTCTCATAAACTCCAACACAGGACTGGGAGAACACCTCTAATTCACCTCGAACGCACCAGTCACCTACTCGTACAGTAAACACACACCCACATCAGTCGAGAAGACAAGCAACGTTTGGTTTTTAACTCTCTGTAGATAAGAAAAAAAAATTACATATCTAACGTTACAATAACCCTGACTAATTGTCTGAGACCAATTACAGACCGCTCCGCCGCTGCTGTTTACTGTGACACACACAGAGGAAAAAATATTGTGGACTACCATAAAGGAAACACAAAACTCGACTTTATATATTGCTTCATTTGTGTTTTCTTCACGGTAGCGTGTTTGTGTCCGAAACAGCTAAGCTAGTTAGCTAGCTAGCTTGATTTTAGTAGCATAATAGTGATTAAGCCCACTCAATTCTGTTAGCAAAACACCAAACCGGACTGCTAGCCGGGTTTCTTCTCGTTCACTTACGCCTGACAAGCTCCTCTTCCTTAAACCCCGGGTCACAACTTGTTATTACAACACAAGGTAGTGCAGTTTCTCCTTCATCTCTTTCCCCTGACATATTTTAGCCGCTCTGACAGCTAATAAGCTACAATGGTCTCCCAACGTCTCGACTCAAGCCTCAATCCTGAACTTCCGCAGTGACGCACTAAGACGTGATGACGTACGACACGTCCAAAAGTGCAGACGTACTACGAAGTATCCAGTCCAGAGCCGTTTACTAATAAACGGGAACTGGGAAAATATTTAATTTAGAATTTCATTAAAGTTAATTCAATTATTGTTATTGTTGTATTCTTTAAAATGAAAAAAGTGAGTTAGTATTCATTAGGGGGGTACACCCTGGACGGGGTTTGCCAATCCATTGCAGGGTATACACACACACACACACACACACACACAGACAGACACACTATTGACATTAGCCTAATCTTCCTCTCTCTATAGTAGCGGTTAAAAGTTTATATACGAGTTTGTATTTATTTTCTGCGTTCTATTTCAATAATGGATTTTACAATGTAGAAAGAAATAAGCATCACGAAAGACCATGGAATTACCATTAGACGGTGTGTCCAAACTTTTGAATGGTAGTGTGTGTATACAAATTATGTAATGTGTGCGTAAATTTGTTTGTTTGATTGATTTTGTTTATTTAGTACGTTCGTCTGTATTTTACCCCGTCATGTTGATTTGCTTTATTATTATTATTATTATTATTTGCGTAGCTGTGCATTTATAACGATTTTGTTAATAATCTCTTTGTTATTTATCTTTGATTATTATACAACGTTATTATAATGATATTATAATAATTATCTGTCTTTTAGACACTTAGTATAAACTGCTGGACATACACATGCCACCGGTCACTAATTTTAAAAAGACAAACTGGAAAGCAGTGTGCACATTTTGCATAGTTACGAAGAACAACAAATCATTCTAACAAGCAAAGAAATAAATAGCAAAAGAACAGAAGGCAGCAGCAGAACCGAACAACTGGCTAATCTGCTAAAAGTAAACATCAGTTACCGTAGAATCCACGACCACGTGACCTTGTTGCTCTGGACACCGACGACAAATGAAGTGCGCATCAAAATGTTAGTTAGCTAGCAAAGTTAGCTAATCAGTTAAAAAACGTTTACAGATTGTTAGAATTGGTAAATTAGTTTTGTTTATAAAGAATGGCTGTTGTTATTCAAAAAGGAGACGAGCTTGGGCGTGTTTTGGTGCAGGTAACACTAAAGTTCAAACAATTCAGCCTGCGTCTTGTAGCGGTGTAACGTCAGGAAGTGACTCGTGTAAGATTGTTGGATATGTGTTTCTGACTGTATTTTAATAGCTTCTATTGATTATGATGTGTGTCCATCGATGCTGGTCGTTCTTTCAGGTGCAGAATGATTTAAGTCAGCTGAGGAAGCGGCTGGGTCGCGCAGAGCAGTGCGGGACTGTGGATGTTCGCGCTCTGGATGAGGCGATACGCAGGACAGAGGACAGCGTCAAGGTCACTGACACCCATAACTCAGAGCCATACTTCTCTAAGTGGGGAAATCACAATCTACCATTATCACATTATGTTAATTACTTTATTAGTTTATTATTATTATTTTTTTTAGCCTGTCACATTATTGATGATATTTAATCCAGTCCTTAGTTTTTAAATTTACTTTAAATGTCAGTGCCTTAACCCTCTGAGCTACCCCTGGCCCATTATAAGTAAAGCAAGTCAATCTAATGACAGCTGCAATGAAATGAAAATGAGTCTAATAACAATTTAGGTTTTTATGTGTAATATGAGTGAAAAGTTCAGAAATTAAAAAGTCAAACTAGGAACTTTGATGATACAGAATATTATTCATCTTCTATAACGCTTATCTTGTGTACATTGTCTGGAGCCTGGTGCATATCTCTTAAGGGGAGACTTTGTTACACCCTGGACAGCGTGCCAATCCATTGCAGGACACACACACACACACACACACTATGGGTTATTTGGGAATTCCAGTTAGCCTACTGTGCATGTCTTTGGACTATGGGAGGAAACCAGAGTATCCGGAGGCAGGGATCGAACCATCCACCCCCTTTGTGCAAGGCCACAGTGCTAACCACTACACCACCATGCTAGCTACAGAAAATCAACACAGTTAAAAACTACCTGAGAGTAAAAACTTTCTTTCTCTATATAATCCCCTTATCCTAGCGTTTCAATATTTCTTGGATACCATTAAGGTAGAAAGTTTTCTCAGTACGCCATGATCATACTGCCATCTGAAACAATGGCCTCCCAGGATCTTCTTTAATAGCCCAAACATCTGAAAATGACTGGGAGTGAGGTCAGGATGTATATGATGTATAGGGATACAAAAATGTAAAATTAAAAATTTTGCATTATTCAAATTTTTACTGCAACTCAGAATCTTGTCACTGTACTGTGCTTAAAGTCTTCTTTAAATGTCAATTAGTTTTACCCTTTCATTCATGAGAAATTTTATCACTAGTCCTGATTTGACCTGCCTCTTAAAAAATAAGGCTGATATTTAGATAATATTTGTAAAATAAATGTGTGCTGAAGACAACCATAGTTCTTTTTGTTACAGTTACAGGTGTCCCTGACTGCATAAGGTTTGTGAATATTCGGTTTTGTGTAAATACAAAAGTATCTGCTGTAATATGGAGAGATCTAAATTCTTCTTCTTCTATTTTTTTTTGACTACTTGTTTCAAAAGAAATTTTTTCTTGACCAGCTGACTGAGCCATGGCATTTGAAAGGCAACTCCAGAGGAATTTTTTTGATAAATGGAATGAAAACATGATCTTAAATTGTATTTTCTCTTCTATCATGTTTTAGTTAAAGTAAAAGAACATTAATGGAGTATTAATAGAATACATTCATTCATCTTTAAGCACGGTGCCTCATTTCTGTATTTTCTCTTCATTCATTAATAAATTGTTAAAGTGACAGTTGAGTATAAGTTTCGAAAACCTGTGTTTTTGTGTGTTACTTATTTCTGTGATATTTACAGACCCATGCAGCAGAATATCTAAAGACAGTAAATAAACAAGTACTGACTCTTCCTGTTATTGAACATGTTGAGAAGAAAAATGTGAAGATTGCCAAATGGTATAAAAAACATTTTTTTTTATTTCTGTAACATCACAAAGACTTTTAAAACAAGGAAAAAAGTAAATAATGCATTTCTGACCCATAGGCAGCCATCCACTCAGTCGATTCCATATCTTCCTCCTCAGAATTATCAGGGTGCTATAGCATCTCCTGGAGAGAAGGTTGGCATTCTTTTATATTATTTGCTGAACCAAACCATTGATTCTTTCTACTACAGTACTGAAGCACACTTTTGATGTTTATATAGAAGTGACGTATATATTTATGTCATTGCACCAGCACAAGATAGCTGTCACAATGCGTGTTTTATGCAACCCTGACCATCCAAAACACAGAGACCTGATGCATCAGAACTATGGCATTCAACTTCCTGATCTGCACAAGAAACCTGGGCCTACTGTGAGTTCTGTTTCAAGAATCTTCTTGTACACTTGGAATGAACCCTAGGCTCTAAAAAAAGGCATGTTCTGCACTTCATGGTATAAGTATTATGGTATTGCTTGTCCTCACTAGCAGTATATCTATCCAGGTTAACAAATGCAAGTTATAAAGACATTCTTATATGATTTAAATAAATTTTTATATCTTTGTATTAATATATATATTAATATATCATAAAAAAAAAGTGCTTTCAGGTTTATTAGAACTGATGTAGTTGTAAAATGCAATAGCTGATTTTTGATTTCTCAAGTAGTGATGTTTTGGTAAAAAGCCATCAGGCTGAGTGCAGTTTCCTGCTACAGTTAAAGTAAGTTACATATGTCGCAGTGAGATGCTGCCTTAGCGCCAGGGACTGAAATTTTGGTTTTGAGCTTAGGTTACTTTAGGGTACTGTTGCTTGTTTTCTGGCAAGGCTATGGTGTAAATTACCTCTGAGAGAGCATGGGGATATGTGCATATGAAATGTCCTGTGATAGATTTAGCTCATCGTTTCTGACCTAGGGTTTTTATGGATGGTTCCTGGCATTCTGTGACCCTGAGCAACAAGAAGTAATGACTGTAATTGATTTGTAAAATGAATTAACATCAATGTTCTACAGAAAAATAATTTTAAGCCAATAAAGTAATGAAAAAGTAAGGGTGGTTTAAATAGATTCGAGCATTCGAGCATCAGCTGTCTTATTTAACTTTTTTTCTTGTACACAACATATATGACATGGAAGTAAGTGATGGATAGGTCAGCACTAACAGATGTACTCTAGTCAGTATGCTTTCAAATATTTGTAAGTTCAAAGTCACTTGCTTTTGAAAGTCACTGCAAACACATTTGTTGGTCAACAAATTGATGCTCTCAAAGGTTAAAGTATGTTGTAGTGCTCAGTCTGGTTCATCTCTTTGTTTCTGGCATCCCGTGCCTATGATGTTGAGAGAGATTCAGGGGAGGGGCGGGGGGCAGAGGCTGTCAGGTTGCTACAGTGGGCGATGGGAGACTTGCCCAGCAACCTAGGACAGACACAGATTGCTGCACATCAGTATTCTCATGAGAAGGTGTTGGTGCCTGATTGCAGTTGTATGGACTGCTGCTTTACAGCTGTCTCAGGACAGGTGCCGCTACCTGTTCTTGCATGCCAATAAGATAGGCGCATCTTACCCGCCCGGCAGGTGCTGGCAGGATGCCAAATGCCTTCAACACATAAACACCTCGATGCCAGCTCACTTCAGCATCTCTAGAGCCGCTGTTCCCGCTGTGGTCATTTTGGTGTCCCGCTCATAACACTTCCACAGCTGGCAGGCACTGCTGGTGTGTCACTTGGCTCAGTGACTCAGTGAGAACGCACAGCTATAGAACCTGCAGGAGCATTATGGAGGGACTCCATACATGTTTATTTTTAACCTTCTTCCAGTTCCTACTTTGTGTTACTTTGTATTCTCTCTCAAGTTGGGACTTTAAAATGATATTTCCTGTGTCGAGATTGTAGATGCTACTTACATAGAGCTGGGTTTCATTTTTTTATTATTAGGCATCCATTATTTCACTGTGGCTTTTAAAAGGCTGTAAAATTGCTGTAGATAACATGCTTTTATCTGGTTCGGTCTTTAATGATATTGCATCCTGAGAAAATATATCTTTGCACATAATGAGCAGTTTGCCAGATTGATTGGCAATCATTAAAATGACCCTACTGGTAAGATTATCAGCATGAGAGTAAACATTGCCTTCTCGATAATCCAAACAGATTCCTGATTGCTTATTTCCTTGATAAATAACCGTGGAGCACTTCTTGCCTTTTGATTCATGAGCTGTTTTATAGCTATGAGGAACTAGTAGCATTTTGGGCATTGCTCTGATGGCATTTAATTCTCGTAGATCTCAAACAGCTGTTCACTCAAGAGAAACCAGGAGAGAAATAAACATTTTGAACCATGCTCAAAGTCTCTTAAAAACATTGCCAGCTTGTGATTGATTGCTGGAGGGAAGAGAAGCTTATTGGCTAGTTTACAATGTCATTAACTGCCTGTAAGCTAGCTCCAACTTTCTTTTAATGAATGCAGAAAATCTGTTGGTTGTAATCACACAACATTGCGTTCCTTTATGCACGTACATTTGTGAACTCAAACAGCCGGTGAAATAGTAAGAGGGACATGGAATAAAAGGAAGAAACCATATTTCTTGACATCTACAAGCTGCCACCAGCCTGATTAATGGATGGCAGCCTTTCAGAACAAAGTTTTGTTTGGAGGGAGAAATCTATTCAGTGACCCGAAGCTAATAGTGTTCTCCTTGAACAAGCTATTGAGTGGGTTTTTTCCCTGTTCCATTCTCCGAGTAGCATTGTTTTTGGTTGTGGAGCCTGAAGGCAGATATTTTTGCCTTAGGAAGGCAAAAGAATTCAGCTAATGCTACTTGACTTAATACATTCAATATAACATGAATGACTGAAACCCATTTTTAAAATGTTATAGTATCCTGTAATTTTAAAGAAATTTTCTGCGTTAATAAGTTGGAAAGTATTTGATGTGCCACAAAGGAGAAGTGGAGTGTGTTTTCCCCCTAAAAGTGCATAACTTCTCTCTCTCTCTCTTTCCAGGTAGGAACCCAGAAAACCCTGAGCTCTACTGTAACTGTTCTTCCCATAGACCAGAACAGAGATGTCCTCCCTGCATCCCCTCTCTGTAACAAGGACAAGAATCTGCGGATACAACTTCAAGGTCTTCCCACCACACATCCATCCATGAATCAGTCAAGGGTTGAGATATATTAATTAGCAAATGGACAGTCACTTCACAAAGTTGATGTGGTGGAAGCAGGAACTACAGGCAAGCATGAGATCTGAACGATTTTGACGAGAGCCAAAATGTGATCTAGAAAACACTAGGTCTTGTGGGGTATTCCCACTATACAATGGTTAGTAATTACTAAAGGTGGTCAAACCCACAACAGAGTCATGGGCACCCAAGTGAAGAATAGCCTGTCTGGTCCAATCCAAAAGAAAAGCTAATGTAGTGCAAATTGCTGAAGAAGGTAATGCTGGCATTGATAGTAAAATGTAAGAACACCCATGCTGACCCCTGTTTCCTATCAAAAGTGCCTACAGTGGTCATGTGAGCATTAGAACTGGACTCAAAAAAAAAAGAAAAAGGTGGTCTGGTCTAATGAATTGCATTTTCTTTTGTATCATATGGGTAGCTGGGTGTGTGCTTTGTTTACCTGGGGTAGAGATGGCACCAGGATGCACTATGGGAAAAAGGCTTTATATATTAATACCTATTATATTACTGCCCAGAGAACCAGAACCTTTGGCATGAAAATCTGGAACTTTGCTTTTTTTGGCTGACAGTTCCATACAAAATGTTCCAGTTATTTGGTATTTGGTATCAGTTCAAGATTGGCACAAGCAGGACCTTGAAGTTATGCTAGCAGCACTATTCATTACTGACTGATTATGCATGCTACATCACACTCCTGCAAGAAGACACATTTTGAAATGTTCTGGACGAAGATTGTGAAAACACAGCTATGGAATAGAAATGTAGCCATGGATGATCAGACAAAGGACATTGTGTTGATGTCTTTGTTCAAGAAAAGGAATAGGCAGTTGCTTATATAAAATTATGGAGAATGAAAAAAAAAAACATTTGGGCCAGTTCTTATTTTTAAGCTGTGCAAAAAATGTATGTTTGTATGATTCCCTGTATGACTTACCAGTTGCTTAGAGAAAAGTCTACCACCCTCAACAGCTGATCGCAGTTTAGTGAAAACTACAAAATTTTATATCCACCAAAGAGAGGACAGCAACCCTAATAAAATGGCTTAGACATAAACCACTGTTTCTGTTCATGCTATCCTCGAGTCCTTATAGCTTTTATATATATTTTTAGTGTCATGAAATATGCCCATAAATGTGTAGTATTATACAGACATTATATTTTAAGATATGTAGCAACGCTGCTGCTTATATTTATGCACCTAGCAAGAACAGAGGGTGGTATGAATTCAAAGACAACAAGAACATACTAAAAGATAGGATGAATATGAAAGAATATGTCAAAAGTTTGGGACATTTGCAAAGAAATTTGTTCTTGAAGTCACCTTCCTGAATTATACAAAAGGTTTTATTGTATAATTATTATTATTATTAAATATTGTAATCTGTGGACAGGAAAACAGCAGAGGGAGAGAAGACAAAATAAGGACGTCACCATAGCTTTCAAAACCATTGGTGCTGAATGCCCGCCTGTTTGGGCCACACTGACTCCGCCTCCCACTGCTGCCTCTGATATCAGACGCCTTCCCCATGGACCAGGACAACTCACGCCACTGACCTCTCAGGTAAAACAATCAAAATCATTATAGGAACACACTCACTCCTCTGTAACTTTACAAGGGACATCATTGTAGATGTTACACATTCAGTTTTATGCTTTATAAATGTATAAAATGCTGGCATAATAGCTGATAGCTGTTTCCATATGTCAGTGGCCTAAAACATGCTTTATTTAGTAAAATGGCTGTGGCTTAATCACATTGTGTTACTGTTATCGACATCTCATAATCACCAACGTTCACTGTGTCAGGACCAGCCTCAGGGTTTTCATGTCATAAATTATTTAAAGGCTAACTTCCACATAGATTTTCACAAATCAGTGACTTTCTAGCTTTAGCCTTGCTTAACGCTAATACCTTTTTCTTTATTTACATTTTACATTTTAGGATACTGTATAGTTTGGTGCAAAACTTTAAGTGGGACATTTGTTTCTTTATAGACATATAAATGCAAACGCAATGCAGTTATTTTTTCTTTTTTTTTACATAAAAAATAAAATGAACAGTAAAATAAAGCTCTCTAAGACATAACCATAACATCAGGTGAAAGTCATCATGCTATACTGTAAGTCAGACTCCATTTTTTTAAATTAGAAAATGACAAAATAAATCTTTGCCTCTTTTGGGTCTATTATTATTATTTTTAGTTTATTTTTTTTTACTTGTTTAAAATGTGTCCTCTGTGACATCTTTTACATACTACGTGCTAAAACACCAGCGGCTGCTTCAGGCAGCCCAGTCTTATATGAGGCCGTAGACTAAATATTATTTCAATATAGAGTTTCAGAAATAAGAGGAAAGAGACACAAAAGAGGGACCAGACACAAAAGGGAACTATTCCTCATTTAGGTGGTGCTCCGTACTGTAGCAATTATAAATCCATATAAATTCTGTGGTGTGTGGTCAAAAAGTGCAATTGTATAATAAGGAAATAAATTTTAGGTAACATGAACTCCACATTGTTGAGGTTAACTGTTCACTGATGTATACATGGGTACAAAACTGTTTGTGGCAAATTAAGTTCTCAACATATCATAGCAAATGGCAGTCATAAGCGATCATAGCAAAACTGTTTGTTTTAATTGAGTCCAAAGTCATCTACATGGTTTTAAGGTAAGCCTGTCATCAGCTATAGAAGGTACCAGTAAATAACTCGCAGCTTTTGCTTAAAGAAGGTATGGTGGATAATATAAGACAAGATGTTCACTCAGGTACTGTGGTAAAGATGATTGAAAGATTTCCAATCAATTTTATGTAGGACTAGATGTGCCCGTGACTTCGTACGCATGGAATTTATTTGCACACTCATAAGCGTGTTTTTAAAAATGTACAACGGCATCTGTTGAATTTTGGAATTAACTAAAATTTTTACGTGTTACCGTGAAGTGCGTGGAATGAAGGTGTGAGATTGTGTTTAATAAGTAGACTTCAGTTGCACACTCATAAGTGCGTATTACCTTTCGAGTATCTTCTCATATCTTCTCTTCCCATGGGCCAATTGCGATTAAACAAATCTTATACAAATCAAGCAGAAATTTTACCTCAATCGCAGCCAAATACACCTGTGAAAACTCCATTAAAATTTGTTCAGTAGTTTTCATGTGATGAGTGCACAGACAAACAGACAGACAGAAATTCCCAAAACCATCTTAATGTGTTCTATTACTCATCTTACATCACCCCAATCAACTTTACAGTTTTATTATATGTATAGATTTTATAATTATGCAAAATATCACTGGGAGCCAATGCAGTGGGAATTAAATAGGGGTGATGTGCTCATATCTTTCAGTTCTAGTAAAAGCCTCTGACTGCTGCTTTCTGGACTAATTGGGTTTTGTTTATGCATGTACTGGAACATCCAGGCAGTAAGACATTACAGCTATCCAACCTAGAGATAACAAAGCATGATTTTTTTCATGTAATGACATTATTTTCTTTCTATCTGACATTATATTTATTCTTACCATAGCAATATATCTAAAAATGAAAGGATATCCTAGTAATATTATTTACATGAGTGTCAAATGATAGACTGGGGACAATAAAAACAGCATTTTTTTTCACACTCTTTTTACTGTTGCACATTATTATGTAGTTAGAAATCTTAGTGCAAGTACTTCTGTCTTGACAGAAATGAGGAGATTAAAGATAATCAGCATCCATTGTCTAATGTCATTTACATATTTGAATTCATATACGAATTGGGTAATTATGTAAAAACAACAGCAACAGTCAGTTGTTATTTTAAGACACAGAGGTATTTTTTTCTGGAATAGTTCTCCCAAGAACAGTATTGTCAAGTGCATTTGCAAAACCCATCAAGCACCATAATGAAACAGGCTCTCATGAAGACCTTCCCAGGAAAGCAAGACCAAAACTTTTCTCTGTTAAAGAGAAGTTCATTTAGAGTTACTTACCTAAAAAAATCAACAATTAATATCACATTGGTTTAGAGCCATTATGAAGGCTTTACAGACCATGAGTAGCAGATACATCTCAAGATTAACTGTTCAAAGGAGATTCCTGCATATTTTGGACCATTGCTTTACAATGTAAAAAGAAACTTTTGAACGGTAGTGTAGTTGTGTGTCATCAGCGTATCAATGAAAATAAATAGCATGGTAATGAATTGTATTAGCCAGAAATAATATATAGAGAAAAAAAGCAGTGGACCTAAAACAGTATCTTGCAGAACACCTGACTTTACCTTGGTGTGCATGGAGGAGTCTCTAGTTACAAACTGATAATGATCAGTCACATAAGACCTGAGCCAGTAGAGTTCCATTTCCATAACTCTCACAACAATCATTTTCTAATCTGTCAAGGAGATTAGTATAATCATTGGTGTTAAAAGCTGCACTATGGTCAATCAACACTTGACCATGGAGGAGAGCAAGGAGGCACAACCCTGAAAAGAGGCCAGTAATAGTTCATCTACCACTTAAACCAGAGCCATCTGTGCTATACAGCTGGACATATGTTGCCATAACAAAACATAACAACATGAAATATCCTATGGCAAGTTTATACGTGCTAAGGTCAATGCACTTTGCCATGATTTTATTGAAAATTGTATTGATGCTTGTTTCCTCAGTGTGTTCCAGCATTACCATCAGCTCCTAGTAGCCAACGCTTCTTCAGTATAGTGGAGGGTCAAATTGATCTAAGTGCTGCTGACTTCTGTGCTTTTAAAGAGTACTACTGTCTAAGTTGGAGTACTTTGCTAGAGGTGGTGAGGCAGCTTGAGCAGCTGCTGTGCCAGTTTGCTGTGCCTCATGCACTTGTGTGTGGCGATCGACTTGTGGCCTTGGCACAGAGTGGTGACCTACAATGGGGCAGACAGGAGTGCCTCCTGTCCACTCTGGAGAACAGAGAGGAAGTGCTAAAGCTGATGAAGCAGCCTGGCCAGTGCTACAAGGGTGAGGGTGGCCGTCGGGCAGCTGCTGTGTGCATCCAGGCCTGCTGGAGGTGCTATCGTACTCGCACTGCTTACTTGCATCAACAGAGACGCAAGTGGGCGGCCAGAACCATTGCAATTTCCTGGCTATTGCATGCTCAGCAGAACCGTGTGAGAAAGCGTCTACAGGCCACCCGCCTCCTTCACCTGGAGAATTACCACAACAGAGCGAAGGTGAGATTCATCAGTGCACATTAAAGCCATTCACAAAAACTAAATCAAGACAGAACATAAGTGGAAACAAATTTTATATGCAATTCATAATGATACCCATGTTTGGTATATAAACAAATTTAATTTTTTTAGACTAAAAGTGAAGACTTACATAGTATGGTCTTAGGAGATTAGAAAGTATAAACACTGAAAATGCTTGGATGAACAAGAAGGCAACATTTGTTTGAGATTACTTGAAATAAATGCATTCAACCTTTGTTTTGTGAATTTCTGTATGCAAATTTCTGCCCTAGCTTGGTTTTTTCGAAACACCTTAAGATTCACTAGTAACTATAAATCCATGCTCGACTTCTTCTGCTGTTCCAGTGTTTAAACAAGACTGATATAAATTGAATTGCTGTGTAGAGGTACTCATGCTAGAAGCAATGGAATTTCAGGTGCCTCTCACACCCACATGGCAAGCGTCAGCATATCCAGTTGTTACGGCAGATGTTTTCTTATGCCATCATCCCAATAACATCTTTATTAATTAGGATGCACACGTTCATTTGTTCATACCGTCACTCTACCATCTTGTCTGTAAGAACAAACAAGAGCGTGTGCGTGTTTCCATCCTTTCAGCAGTCAAACTGTGTTAATTAAGCCTTAATCTACCCCTGGCAGAAAGCATCATGTAACCTGCTAATTGAATTAATAGAGGGAAGATGTTTTGAAGCAAGCACTTAGCAGATTTAATGAATGGGATTTATGCTTGGTTTGGCAATCCAAAGCCCACAGAGAAAGATGAGTGTAATTTGCTGTCTGCTTGTTGTTTGTGATGGGCCAGCAGTGTGTGTGTGTGTGTGTGTGTGTGTGTGTGTGTGTGTGTGTGTGTATTGGTGTGTGTGTGTGTTGGTGTGTGTGTGTGTGGTTTATCTTCTGTTATGTGTTTTGCATTGTACAGCATTTGGCCACAAACTGGGAACAATTCATCACCTCCAAGAGGACCATTATTCACGTGCCCTCACTAGGTACTGATTTTATTTCAGACGTTTTTATACCAATTCTTATATACGTCCTTTCCTCCAGGTTCTCTGTTTTCCTAAAATAATTCCCCATGTGTAAATGCGTACGTATGGTGTCCTGTAATGAGTCCCATCCATGGTGTATTTCAACCCTCTGCCCACTGTTCCCGGGATGGACGCTGGATCCACTGTCACCCTGATCAGGATAAAGCACTTTACTTAATATGAATGTTATTATATATATATTATTCTATAATTATAAATAATAATTTTTGCATATTCCAAATTTGTTTTTGTTTTTTTCTGTTGCACCCAGTAGTCTAACATCAGCAGTTCAATCTATTTATGCTGTGACCTGCAATCAGTGATCAGATACAAATAATAGAGGGAAGAATGCGAATAGTAATTAGCAGCAGATGGAGTGGTGTATTTACACTGGGGGTGGCTGAGGAGTGCTGTGTGAGCTGGGATAATTAAGAAGTTGAACCCTATTGTTTTTATTGCCACACTCTGATAGTTCATCTGCATTTAATCATTTGATTACCTTTATATGCTTTAAGTAGAGGAGTCTGTTTCAAAATCTGTGCATTTCATGATAGATGGATTGATGTATTTACTGTGTGTGCGTTCGTGCATGTGTGTGTTAGGATACTCTCAGCACCTGCGCCACAGCCTAAAAAGGTTTGACATACTGCAGAACACTCAGATGGGTCGGCTGTGTGACATTAGAGGTAGATGCTACAGTGTTGTCTACGTGTTAATAAATGTTTAATAAAATTCATTAAA
>JAOVVB010000037.1:24866784-24878035 GCA_028570985.1 Heterobranchus longifilis | reverse complement strand
ATGACATGTTGTATGTGTGTGTGCGTGTGTGTGTGTGTGTGTGTGTTGGGGGAAGGGGAAGTATTGAAAGCCTGCTGTGCCAATCGGCGTTGCCAAAGCTGCTGTCAGTGGGTGGCTGAAGTGTCTGTCAGTCATCTATTCTGGCTTTTCTGGCTCAAGACCTCGCCCACCTGACATCAGGACGGAGTTCAGTCTCTCTGAGCTGCAGTCAGTAAATATTCTGGACAGTTTTATCAAATTAATATTTTGTTTTTGTGTCTTTTCATTGACACGACCCATCCCTCATGGGATTATTCAAACACATTAATTAACAATAATCCAAACATTACAACATGTTAACTCACCATTATCTTACAGCACAGATATCAACCAAGCATAAATATAAACATTATCCAAACATAAACATAAACCTCCCACAAATAGCAGTTCAAGAGATATCCCACAATAGAAAACAACAAATATACAAACACACAAGTCAGGCTGGTCTCTCTCCCTGCCTGTTTGTAGCAATTACCACGAAAATTAATGCACTGTAAATTGTACATAACCCACGTAATTGTGAGACATGAGGGGGGGGGGGGCACACAGGACTTTTAACCCAGGAGACCAACTGAATTAGTCCTGTTTCACAACACTAAACGCGACGTTAATGACGTGCGTATCACATGACCAGCACATGTATTTAAAATGGAACACGTATTATATCTATGAGATGTTGTGCATATATTTCCATATTCTTTATACGACCCGTTTATGAGAATGTGTTGCACAAGCACAGCCCCCCCCCCCCAGCACAAAACCCACAGATCCAAACAAGACCAACTCTACATCTACATAAATGAATGCCAAACACTGATCCAGTTCATGATTATTACATTATTTGATTCAGTTAATGATTATTATATTTTATTCAGATATTATATTTCTACTTACTTCTATTCTACTTCACATTTAAAGCATGATAAACATGCTAATTTTGTATTCTTAGAGTGGATCCAAATGCATATAGTTTAATATATCATTGTCAATGCTTTTACTGTGTTTAGTTGATGCCCTTAAGCTTGTGCACTTAACTTTATGCCCAAATCCTTTTTTTCTCTTCCAGTTCAAGTTGATTATTGTTTTGTTTTTCTTCCGTGTAGACGATGTGGCATCATGTTGACTTCATTCATACTCAATGCTTACTCTGTTGACATTAAGAGAGTAATGGATTTTAATAGTTTTTCCACGACTTATCGGGAGAGTTAAATGAACTATCCATTTTTATTATATATTATGCAGTATTTAAAGTTTCAGCTCATTAAAAAACAGACGCCCTCCACACCCCCCCAGGCTGTCTTTTACCCCCCACCAGCATGCAGTCAGGCTCCTCTAGCCACGGGCTCTGCTTGATCTGTTTTTCCTAAGTCAAAATTGAAATATTCAGAAATATTTATTTATTTGCTTATGCCTTTTATTTCACCAGAGAACAGCTTAATGTCTTTGCAGCTTAAACAAGCGGCATCAGTGGATCAGAAAAAGGGCATAATGCATGCTTTTGTTTGACTGATATAATTTGTTACATTGCATATATGTTTTATCACTCAGTTCGAGATAAAATATCTTATATAAAAAATACTGCATGTACTTTAATTTTGCAGCACAACAGGCCCCTTGTGTTATTCGATTGCCCTGCTTCTTACTTGCACAATAAGCAGCAACCTGCACAGCAACTCAGTGCCAGACTGGGGATTTACATTAAATACACTGATACTGATGCTGCATACAAACATAGAAATGGAATAAATCAATTTTGTTCTCAGAAATGCTTCACATACTTTTTGATGCAGCGTGATCTCCAATCTTTCTGCAAATGAGCTGCAGTCCCTTGTAATGGTTTCTGCTCCTCGTGGGAGGCCGGTGTCTGAGAAAAGCTGCTGATTGAGGGAGAAATGTAATACAGGTGTAAAGCAGACTTGATAGGGGTCTTACACGAGGGTTATGCATTTTAACAGTGATATACATACTGTTACATATTTATCAAAGAATCTGGAATCTGCTGGGTCGACTCTTTCTGGCCTGCAGAGATTTGTAAGTTTCTGCTGGAGTGTTGTTAATTCTGGCAGAGAGGGTGGCTATTATGTTAAATTAATAGGAATTAAGGGTTTAAATTGGTTAAGTAAGCACTTCATTAATCGTGAGTGGATTGCTGTGAGAGGTTTATAGGTGGTGGAGAGCACTAGTGCTTAGATGGAAGAAAAGGGAGGGAGTTCTGGATTTAAAAAGCTGGTTGGCGCTCAGTAGATGTAGACAAGAACTCGCAAATAAACAACATAATGTAGAGATAAAACAATCAGGCAATGAATTGTTGACAGAAGAATAATTTGCAACTGTATTTTTGATTAATCATTTCAGTCATTTGTCAAGCAAACATAGTGAGAAAATGCGACAGTTTCTCAGGTTCCAGCTCCTCAAATGAAGCATTTGCTGCTTCTCTTTAGCATATATCACAGTAAAGTGAATACTGTTGGGTTTTGGAAAAAACAAGACATTTGAAGAAGTCACCTGGGGCTCTGGGAAATTGTGATTGGAGTTTTTTCAACATTTTCTGACATTTCAAAACAATCGATAATGAAAATAGCTCTTAGTTGCAGCCTTATTATAGTGTACTACATGTTATGGCAAATGTTCATAAAACAACAATTTAGCCGATGCAGATACCAATGCATTTTTTGTTGTTGTTTATTTCGTTTTTGTTGTTATTTATTCTCCTTTTCTGCCAGGGAAACAAAGAAATCTTCATTCTAAAAAAAATAACTGAACTGTTTTAAAGTCATTCAGCATTTCATTACACTATCTTTGAATAAGCACAAATTCAATCATATGATAAAACCTCTAATATAACCTTTTTGTCACATGAAAAATTGCTGCTTCAAAAGCCTTTTTAACCTTTGAACACAATATTTAGCCGGCGCAAAATTGATGCAACACAACAGACAAACATCAGCCCCTGTCATCGGTAAATGTCATGTTATTTGTCGATAGGCCGATGGCAGTCAACAAGGCGAATATCGGCTGATACCGATGCTCGACTGATGAATCAGTGCATGTAGCTTTGGTATTATGCCAAAGTGAAAGTAAAACACTAGAAGCAAGGGGGTCTTTGAAAGTCCTTTAGAGCCTCGTTGACATATCTACGGTATAACATGTTGATAGTTCACTGTACGTTCTGTCCAAGGCGATGTTCTCTACCTCAGGGTCTTTTGTGTACTACTTTTTTGTGTACTGCAAGACAGACTGAAAATTAAGGGATTCTGTTTAATTAAAGACTCCCTTTGAATGCTGAAACCTTTAAGCAATAAGTGATTGCTCACTAATGTAATCTTCTGCCCTCAGTCTGGACACGGGAGGAGCTGCTGTGAGTGAAGTTATGGCGAGGGTCAGTCGGAAGCGTCTGCCTCGACTTGATGCGGCTCCCCCAGCAGAGGTGGACTAATTGAGGTGTGTTTTTATCTGAGCTTGCTAATGATGATGAGGGTGCTGGAGAAGTAGACTGTCCCCTTAGGCTGAGGAATAGCATGACTTAGCCAACCTTCTGTACTTATTGTCCAACAAAGGGGGAATTCACTTAATGCAGTGCTTCAGAAAAGTGGATAATTGTGGCCACAATCAATAAAGTAACAGAGCGGAAAATGAACGGTGTGTGCAGTGTAGCTGTGTTGTAGATATTTGACGGAAATCGAAAGGAGCGAGTTTCGTGTTTTTGTTTGTCTCAGCCAAGTCATCAAACGAGAAGTCGGTTCCAGTTTATGCACACAATATACATATGCAAGCAGGTGAAGCTATACATGTTTGTGTAGCTGTGACCACAAGCACGTGTGTGTGTGTGTTTGTGTATATATGATCGAGGGGGTAGGTTTGGTTGGATGAGCCACATTGTTCCTGTGCGGCCTAGTGACATCGCTGGAGGGCAGAGAGGGATGGAACCTGAGAGGGGTGACAGTGATAAATAGCCCTTTTAATAACAGCTGCCCCACTTGGCCAGCTAGTCCCAGTCAGTGTCCTCTGTGTATTTATGCCTATGTTTATTTATGCATCCATAGCATGCAGGAAATCACCACCGCAGGGGTACAATCATTCTTTTTTTGGTGGTGGTGGGGGGGGGGGGGGATTGCTTTGGTTTAACTTTGGGAGCGGGGTAAGCTAGCTCATCTTAAAACGAGCAGATATTCATTTAACCCTCAGGTTGATCTGTCGGTATGTCTGTGCTGAAATATAAATATATTCACATCTGAGAGAGGAGTCTCACTCTGATGTGAAGCACAAAGAAAGAAAGGATTATACTTTAATGTGCATGTCACAGTTTAGGATCTCACTACAGTATAAAATGTTGGCAAACCACGGATCTGTAACGTGTACGTTTCATATGCATCATGTCAACATTTCTAAGATCACATGTATATGAGCTGAGATTCTCATCAGGAGGCTGCCGAGCAGCAGACAACAAAACCAGGTGTTTCTTAACAAAAGTTCGGGACAGTAACGGTTGAGTTTTGTCGTTGATTGCGTAACTTATTTGAACTCAAACCACAATGTTTTTCATAAACCTTTTCCATAGTTTTGTTGCCTAAACTTCTTTTTTTTTGTTTGTATGAATTCACAAAAATGTGACCGTAGTGAAGCATTATAGTTTGGCGCGTGAAAGTGACTGTCGATAAAGATTTGGGAAGAAAAAAAGAAGTGCTACGTACAAATGTAACGTGTCCGTGGTTTGCAGAAATGTACAATGCCAACATTCATTCTGCCGATTGGTGCACGACGGCATTGAATTCCATAGAGATGAAGACAGAAATTAGATTTGTATATGCATTAACAAAAGCTTTTCAATGTTCTAACTATACCATGCACGTTTTCTTAAGAATCTGAATCTGCTATTACTTTGTAGTATAATGGCTTGTCTGATTCTCTATGCAGCCTTCAATCTGCATGGCGTTTAAATTTTTCCTTCATTGTTGCCGTGCGACTGAAGTCAAAAACCTTTTGTCTGCTGAAATATGACCTCAGGCCCAGGCCTGTGAATAGGGAGAGGGGAGGCTGTAGATCAGAGGTGTCAAAGCTTCTTCCCGGAGGGCGATGCTGCGGCTGTTCTCACTCAAACCCTTTCCCTCCCTTTAATTGGTTCAATTAGTTAAGTATCCATATACATTATCGTGTATGCATTTTTCATGACTCTTCTTAACGCTCTGTTTAAACAGAACAACTTCCGGCTATGATTTGCCATTTGGATGAATGTCAAGGAGACTAAATGATTGCGCTAATTGAGTAATTAAAAGCAGATGTTGGAGCAAGAGCCAACAGCATACACTTTAAACACTTTGCCCTCCAGAAAACCTACAGTGTTTTTGACACCCCTGTTATGTATGGTTATCCCAGAGGTGCCTCTGTAATAGTTACAGTTTCACCCTTGTGATTATTCAGTTGAAGTCTTTGCTATTGAACCAAAATGGTGTTTTTATGCTATTTTGACCATGGGAAATGGTGTGGAAAAGAAAAGCCCATCATGCTGCCTAATGGCCAGACTCAGTGGTGCACAGATTCAACACGAGCTCTAGACAGGCAAAGCACGGTATCTCCGCGCTCGCCCTATCACTCTTACCCCCCGCCGTCCTCTGGTGGGACACCAGCGGCCTGTACGAGACTCTTTTGAGGGAGATGATGTTATGTTGAAGGTAATTAACGTTGGAAATGTGCCAGTAATGAGAATCAGTGTGCCATCAAACCGCAAAGGAACAGGGTGTATTTCCATGCTTTTGACAGCTGTGGTGATTGGAGCATTGCTGGAAGGCTTTACAAAGTGCAGATCAATAAGTAACAATTTTCCTATTAAAGAAAAATTACTTGGACATTGCACTAAGATAGCTTGTGGCTCTTTCACTTCACACCAGCTACGGAGGAAAGGTCTCTTGCTGAAGGACGGTTTGTGTAATTTTGTCTTCACCGAGGTGTTTTTCTTTCATAGTATTTGGCAGTAACTTGACTGAAAAGAGGTGGTGGTGGGATTCTGGACCCCCCCCTCCACCACCACCACCTCTGATCCTAATAGGAGAAAGAAACTTTAACTTGGATCTCATGGTATTTATTAAAATCATTGTAGCTGGTTTTAGTATTTCTCAGAAAGCCTCTGAAGTCTAAACCACAAATCTCCAGTCTTTTGTCCAGCCGGGTGCAGCTGGTGCATCACGAATGCTTTCACTGTCACATGTACTCAGACATTTTTACCAAACATTTCTCATCTGATTTGATTGTACTTGACTGTAGGATGGATTTGTAATAGACTGTAGTTAACTGATACACCTAACAAGCCACTACACAGTATATCATAGCTTTTCTGAAAATATGTCAGAAAATGGAGCAAAGTTTCTCATTATCAATGACATTTTTAGCACTAACACAGCTGGTTCCAGCAAGGATTTGTTGATTTCCTGTGTTTTACATCATTTTAAATTGAATATCTTTCATCTGATTTGTTAATTTATTCATCGTTTGTTATAGCCCCACTACGGAGAGAGAAAAATGACCTAAAAACTATGATAAAATGTCCTGTATATATTCAAATTTGATCTTGAGCAGACTAACATTTGAATGCCAGCTCATGGTTGATGGGGATTTGGAAATTAGTTGTCCTACTAACACATTTCAGAGTTTATTGGGTAGTTTATTTGGTGACCTGATATTAATGCACTGCTCTGTGTGTGACAAGACCAAATATAGCCAAATAAAGTCTGTTATCACATATTTCTAAGGACTTCTGACACTGAGCACTGTATCAGAGCATTTTTAAGTTTAACCTTGACCGTCACATTTTGTCTGTTTCACCTGTAAAATTACTTATGACATAGAGAAGGCTACTCGAATGCCACGACGCAGTCAGGATATTCAAAAGCAGTGGAGAGAGTCGATGACAGATCTTGTTTTAATAAATCTCTAGGCCACTAGCGTGGCTAATGAACTTGGTAATTACTCATCACTGGTTGGAAGAGTTTAGCCCGGGTGAGATGAAAGCAGTGGCTGCTGGGAGCCACAGGAATGGCACAACAGGCAACAATCAACACAGTGTCTGCACAACAATCAATCAAAGCTGTCAGGCCCTTAACAGTCAGAGTAATTTGCTGGTGTTTTTCAGAAATGAGTACACCTTGTAAAATGTAGCTAAGATCACTTTCCCAAACACCTTGCAGCGCAATAGTTTTAAACCAATGAGATTTGTGTCGTATGATTTATCACAGTGCTCGTAGGAAAAATTATTATTTTTAGCTAAAGAACTGTTTTATGAGGTCAAATTACTCCACTAAAGCCTGAAGTCACCTGCTCTTACAAAACAACTACTGTGTGGTTTAATGTTCACAGTGTTCTGCCTCAGTGTTATAGCTCAGCAGTTTCTGTCTTTTGTTTTTTTCTTACTTTTCTATTTAATGTCAGTCACATATTTGATGTAATAGGTTACAGATTACTTGTTAGCCTGTTTAAAATGTAAAAAAATACAATGTAAATATTTGTATTACTTCATCAAAGTAATATAACGTATTACATTTGATTACTTTGTGATTACTTTACATTTTTTAAACCGGGCAATGAAGCTCAAAAGTCCTAAAAACATAAATTTAAAGCAGGAAAGTATAGAGTGCTGTAGTGCATGTCTAGAAATATGCCTTTCCTTAATCGATAAAATAATCAGCAGATTAATCGATAATGAAAATAATAGTTAGTTGCATATCTATCTATCTATCTATCTATCTATCTATCTATCTATCTATCTATCTATCTATCTATCTATCTATCTATCTATCTATATTGAACATTTAAATATGAATTGTCAAACATTTAAATATGAATTGTGGTGTTTTACTGAACATCTGTTAAACCGCAGTGATATTTAAATACGAGTCAGAGCAGGGTGGTGGTGAGTAATACTGGACTATTCACAGATGCTCCTTTCTGCAGAGCTCTAAATCATGTTTCTTAATTCCCAGAGCCACATCTCAATCATACTCCTTGCTAATTTGAGAGTCACCCTCATTTCATTTTAAACGATTCATTTTTGGCAAATTTGTAAATGGCCCCGATGTGTTCTACAATTTAGTCAATTACTGTTTCAGCCAGCGGGACTCCGGGGACCAGGAACATACATCGCCTGGAGGTACCATCTCAATAATTGTTTCAGAAAAGTTGGGAATGGATTGCTAACGCTCTGTTCCACTTATTGAAATGTCAATTGGAGCCAAGACCCTTTTACTTCTCTTCTCACTCTTTCTCAGCACAGTATGACTCACCTCACCTTTCCTTCCCTGTCTGAGTCCTAACCATTACTAAAAGGATAAAACTGAGCTTGATATTTCACAACATTGAATCCTAAGCAGCATTTTATTCTTGGGATGATTGTTCTCGCAGACATTATTTACCAGGAACTCAGTGGTTTAGACTGGCTTCTTTAATGTTTCTTTGAATTAATCCATGACTTGCAGGTTTCCTGTCATTTGCAAAATAAAAATGTAGCAGATCATTTTAACTGTATACTGAAATGGTAATTAATTATTAATTAGCTGGATAAAATTAAGAGATGATAATAATCCAAATTAGGTCTTAATGGGTACTAATTAAGAGGAGAATCCTTCTTTGTGGAACCAAACGGCGTGACCCGCAGACCCCAATTAATGAAGTTATTATTAGCCGTTTCCTTGTGTTTGGCTGATCTGGATCTCGTTCAACTGAAGACAAAATATGTTACAAAACCCTGTTAAAAAATGTGCTCCTGTTTGTTTTGCCACCAGGTCCCTCAGCCGTCCTCTGAGCCAATTAACCTGTGATGAGCCTGTTGGTACAACGCTGATTAATTAGAGCGGGGAAGGGATCTACACGTGATGCTGCGGGGAAGCCCTCAGGTGAGCACAAGATAGTATTTAGCTCCGTTATCTGTTGCCTTTGTTCCCTCATGTGTGCACCGAAACACCCGACACAATTGTTCATGTAAGAGTCATGCACACACTGTGATGCAGGTCATGCTTTGAAACATCCATCAGAAGGGCAGCTTTAAACATACTTCCTTCCACATGTGTGTATATTACAGTCATTGTTAACACAGTGGAAACTATAGTGATCACCCGCTGGGATCAAAAAGCTTGGCACAGAATCATTCCTCTACAAATACTGTTTTAAATAATTTGGTTATACTATAAGGAGCGGCAAACCTTTTTGATTGTAGACCATATATAGAAGAAATATCACAGGGGTCACAGGCCAAATAATATTAAATGCATATTTTTCAACCAGTTACACTGCAAGAAAACCAGTGTTTCTAAACTAGAAAAACCCCATGTGCCATAGAAAATTCATTTTCTATCAAAATGATTATGCAACACTACTAAAACGTTTATTGTTGTGCCCACATATTACAAAAAGTATTTCTGTATCTGCTCTTAAATTTAATTTAAATGAATCCAATACTTTTAAACTCTATTATATGGCTTTAAAATATTATGATGTTGTGTGTAAATAAGTAAAGTTAAAACAGGCAGATCTAGCCAAATAGTGGGTTCCTGTTCATGGCCTCAGCTCTCACTTAAAATATTACGATGCTGTGTGTGAACCTGTGAGTCTATTATTAAGACGTAACAAACAGAAATGGTAAAATGTTTCTGTGCCAAAAGGTTGAATTCACTGCTGAGTTTCTCCACAAAGAATCCTGCACTGGCACCACTTTAAATCTTTTTTTTTTAATCACATCATACACAAACACGGGATGCAGAACAAACGACATACAAATCAAAATACCAAAACAAAACCCAAGCGCCAACCCTCCCAGACACACACACACATACGTATGTACGCACACACACGTACGCACACACACACACGCATACACAAAGACACAGACACACAGGAAAACGGACAGGAGGGTAGGAAATCATATTAAAATATCTGCTCTTAAGTTTCTTGAAAAAAGAGACCAAGACGACCAATTAGTCGACTAATCGACTAAGAGGGGGGGCAGCCCTAATGAATATACAAATGTCAATTAGATGGTAATCTGCATGAGAAATACAGAAAAAAGGGGGGGAAAAAGGTTATAATAATCATCCACTTATAATAATCAATTTGACCCGATCAGATATGATCACTATAAGAGGTTTCCACTGTAACAGAGAATAAACAAACGTGTGCGGTGTGTATGTCTGTACTGTGGGTCAGCTGCATGCGTCTGTTCTGATTACTGGATGGGTAATTCTGTACTTCTGTGCGTAAGACCTTCAGCTCTATTCTATAATTAACTTTTGCCTGCGCCCATCAGGCTCCATTCCACACTTGATGTGTCCATAGTGACTGTTACATGCAACCAGCTTGCCATTCAGTATGTATTAAGCTGTCAGAGTGGGCTGCTCTCCCAAGCCGCCTGTCTTCACTGAACAACCCAGCCTATTAACTCCTATTGACTGTGACACACATGTCCCTCCAAAATGAGTGGTTCCGTATTGATTTTTCCTGAGAGCTGCTCACTTCCCCCTTTCATGCCGCCAAGGGTGAGATCTTTATCCTGACTGATTGTGTATGTTCATCGTATCAGAGTAGTGTTGTGCATTTCAGACCCGTGATCCCTCTTCTGCTCTCGCTCTCTGTGTATCACCAGCGTTTTGCAGGGTTACTTTTAAAACGCATTCCACTACAGATTACTGAAGTCATGCCCTAAAATGTCATTTGTAAAGTATTCCATTAGATTACTCAAATTAAGTAACGTATTCTAAATATTTTAGATTACTTTTGGAATACTTCAAAATCGTCTTTCTGAGCTCATTTGTCTGGGTTTTATATTTCCAAAAACACATTCCTGACAGTGTCCTGGCTGCGTCTCCTCCAGGGCCCCAGGAAGTGCAACGACCGTTGAAGCCAGTTTGACATAGTGGCCACACGGTGGTATTACAGCTATGGCAGCCATCACATGATGCCATTGGGCACAAAAGTACTTTTTCCCATCGACTTACATGGTGGACATACATTTTTTTCAGCATCACAGCCCTCGCAAAATGACTCATTTCACTATCAGGATGTATTTGTTTAATTTGATAACATTTCAAAAGTTTAGAAGAGCCGCAAGATTGAATTATTTAATCCCCATTCAAGTTAACCGGAGCGTCTCTAGTGCGCCTGCTCTATGGGCCCCACAGTGCGGAAGCAGAGCAGAAGTAATATCGTCCATCCGAGGATTTTTCGAGGTGGAAGT
>JAOVVB010000037.1:24841086-24862922 GCA_028570985.1 Heterobranchus longifilis | reverse complement strand
TCCCCCCCCCCCCCCCCCCCCACTAATCTTTTAATGTTTTATAGGCAGAATATCTCATTAAATCTCATTTTTATGACAGTATAATTGGAGCTGAGCAAAAGCACCTGACGACTCTGCGTTCCGGCACGCTGCGAAAGTCAATACTGCAAGCCAAACAACTTCGCACTCAATTGAACCGTGCAGAAAATCCATAGGCGCACCATCTCTCTCTCTCTCTCTTTATGGCAGTGAAGGATAAGCACATTTCATTTACGGAGCCTCTCTAAATTTGATGGTGTACGCTTCCAAACAAGCTCTTCTTCTCATTCTTATGGAGATTCAATTGGTTAAGTTGCAGAATTCCAAGTGGAAAGTGAGAACAGGATCATGAAAAAAATGTTTTCGAATTTCGCAGTCCTTTTGGTCGGTGGTTTATTTTAAGTATACCTGACAATCATATTCTCTCTCTCTCTCTCTCTCTCTCTTTCTCCCACACACAATTTTTTTTCTACTTCTAGCTGTTGCAAAAAGGAACACTGGTGTTGAACTTAATAGGTTATCCTTAGAAGGACAAACCAAAGTATCTTTCAGCTAAAAATAATTTTTAGCAATTTAATTAGGTTATAATTTGTTTGTATTCCAGTGCTTAAGTTTAGGGCAGTGTCATGAAGTCTACCATGCAAATTCTTTTTTTTTTTTTTTTTTTGCTTGATTGCATTTCTTACAAAAAGACACCAGTGCTGTTTCTTATAATGATTATGCTTTGACCCAAATTTGCTTCAGTTTACTCATCGCCTCTCACTGTAATCAAAGCTTGCCTAGTAAGACTAGCATAAAAGGTAAAGCGCTAACCGAAATCAGTACTTGCTTTTTATATGTTGTTGCTTCTTATGATCTTCTCAGAGTGTGACTGAACATAGCAAAACTCACTATGGTGTACGACTGCCATAAAGTGAGTTTTAATGGAGGCGCAGAGCTGACCCGGTTGCCACAAGCTGAATTGATATCCGAGGCCGGCCCGTATCTTGCTCAGATGGTGAGCCGAACTCTGTCTCTCTCCACAGCCATCCAGATTTTGTGTGCGGTCTTTTAGAGAGGGCCATGAATAGTGCATGGCCAAGCTTTCATTACAGGCCAGACTGGAGTGTAAGTAAGAGACAGGAGGGAGCAGGACATGGGAGCACCGTAGCTCAGGTCAGCTGAGCCAGGGGATGAAAGAGCTGTCAGTCAAACTGAACCTACTTAGTTCCCATTCACTCGCCAAGGCTAGCACATGCATGCTGCGCTAACCTTGGGTCATGTTCTTTGTATGAAACAGATTCTGCTGGTGCTGCATCTTTTTTGTATGCCTCTATTTAGCATGACCACGGCAGGAATGAATATTCAAAAAAAAAAATTGTTTCTGTGCTCTTTCACCCCATCAATGCAATTGCTCATGTACATTCCAGAGAAGAAAGCTGTTTGCTTAATACGACCCAAAATTGCATTGGAAATGGTGGTAAAATTGTGTCACATATTTGGCAGAGCAATGAGCATGACCTCACGAAAATTCAGCTCATTCAAGTGATGCCTCAATGAATGCGCCACATAAATACAGCCAGAACCTTCTTTATTTGCTTAAAGCCTGTATCATTATGGCTCGGAAA
Organism: Heterobranchus longifilis; assembly: GCA_028570985.1. Taxonomy (NCBI): domain Eukaryota; kingdom Metazoa; phylum Chordata; class Actinopteri; order Siluriformes; family Clariidae; genus Heterobranchus; species Heterobranchus longifilis. The sequence continues at coordinate 24,861,297 of JAOVVB010000037.1, read as the reverse complement.
ACATCTTGTGCTAGCAGAAGTCTAATTACCTTTCTGCTAGTGTACAGGGAGCAGGATAATCACCATCAAATGCCAAGCACCATAAGGTACCTTATGCCTCAAAATTAATATCTTCTTCCCTACTTAATTAAGAAATGAAAGTCTTGCTTAACAGGTATTGATTGCGGCTCGGAGGAGAAGTAAGCCATCAACACTAAGAGGAGCAAAGAGGCCCCTTGGGTAAATGCTGGTAAATGCAGCAAGCAGTGTGAGGGGTGCAGGACGACAACACCTCACGTTGTCTGTTCAGTGCGATTTTTCATAAGTCTGTGTTTGTTAAAAACAATTTACAGCCTTGGAAATTGAAATCTCCAAAGTACAGATGGATCATTAAACATCAGCATCAGCTGACTGATTTGAGTCCGAAGAGATTTTAGCATTAATTAGTGTGCTGAGACACTTTTCAAGTGCGTAAAGAGGTAACTGGACACTGTTGCCTAAACTACGGGTCTCGATGCGCCTCTTTGCTCTGGGGAGACAATTACACTGTTACTGTTTATCATTGTTGTGTGTGTGGCCCTGTCTATTACTGGGAAGAATATTGCTATGTTTTAAGGTTTAGCTGTAGTTTTACTGTTACCATTTATTTAAACATGAATGGAGCAAGTGCTTTAGAGTAACCTTAGAGTGGTAAAGATGACACGTCAGCACCTATCTCCTTATCATCAAGGGATTAACCAGGAAAAAGATCAGCATGGCCATTAAGCTGAAACTTCCTTGCACCCCCTGTGTCTGTGTTTCTCTTTCAGTCAGTAACCTAACCGATGGCTCTGAAAGACTTGGGGTCATAATTAAATCATTAGTTCTTCTATTTTAATCGAGCTGTAACCCAAACCTCGACATGGTCTTGTGTAATGGTATCAGTGAGTCGCCCAGGTGCTGACAGGCCGATGAGGGTGCACCGCTCGGAGAATGGGCCAATGCAACTTGCTCATAGACACAACCCGGCCCGCCTAACACCCGACCATGGCTTATCTGAGCATCTCTGAACCGTGATGCTTAGTTACTGCTGTGGCTGTTGTATTTACCGCCTGCTGCATGCTCTCCGACGTTTACAGGCTCATGGATTTGACTGGACTCTTTTGCTCAGTTTACCTCATCGTGGAATGTCTCATGACTTCTGTGTTAGGTCATATAATTGATACAGTACCAGTACACATGACCGCAGTACAGAAGGACTGTTCAAGCTATCATGTGAGTTTTACTTGCTGTTAAGCTTCTACAGCTCTACAAAATTCGTTTCGTAGCAATACACGAGAAATCTAGGTTGAGACAGGAATACCGGAAGAAAGATGTGTATTAGGTGAAGTATCCACTTGAGAGATTTCAGTGTCAAGAGGAGCCAGTAAGAGTGCAATAAAAATGGAGTCTGCTGTGAAAGTGTGTAAGAGTACATGTGAGTGGCTCTAGTGGCTAGTGATGGTCACCGTACCCCCCAGTGAAGTGACTAACACACTGGCAGGTGATGATAAATGGCTGTGTTTAGGGGAGCAATTGTAATCTATCCCTAATTGGTAGATTGAACACACAAAGCTCGTTCAGTAATTGAACCATTTAACCTCTGGCATAGAGTTCAACAATCAACAATAGAACTGTTTTCAACCTATAACAAAACAAATGCCATTCTTCTCTAATGCAGGCCAGCTGTTTGTCTACCTTTTTTGTCTTTCTGCCCCCTTTCTGTTATTATTATTATTAAAAAAAAAAAAAAAAAGTAATAAGAAACAATCATAAAGGACTAAACTAGTACCAGAGAGATGACAATCACTTTCTTTTGTGTGTGTGTGCATGTGTGTTTAGGTGATTTACTCACTGTCCCTTATACTATACAGTAGCAGGCAGATGCGCTGTATGGGCAAAAGTTTGTAGACCCTTGATCATTATGCCCATATATAGCCCACCTGTACCAGCCTGCCAGTGCATCTGTGATGGTCTGACATGGTTGAAATTGAAGAACTTGAATATCCTGCACAGAGCTCTGAGCTCAGTCCCACTTAAACACCTTTGCAATCAATTAGAAAACCTGAGTGCATCCCAGGTCTCCTCATCCAACATTATTTATGGTGTTGTAGGTGATTGAAATGACTAAAAACTTACAGTCACATTCCAAAATCTAGTGGAAAGCTTTCTCAGAAGAGTGTAAGGTATGTTATAATCGTGAAAGGAGGATTAAATCTGGAATGAAATGGTAATAAAGCAGACATGAATGTAATGATCATGTGTCCACATTCTTTTGGCCATAAAGCGTACAAACTGTTGTGCAATAGCAAGCTCACCTTTATTTATCCTTACTACACGGTGTACTTAGTTAGACTGGGAACGTCTGTCTTGACCACTGTCTTACTGTGTACACAAGCTTCTACTGTACAATGTCGCTTCAGGACCAGATAGCACTGCATTTCACTTTCTAACTCAACCTAGTATTTGATGTATTTTTTTTGCATTTATATATATATAAGTTGCCTTTATTGTGTATTTATAGACTATAGAAAGAACATAAACCTGAAACTAGATGGCCCTGTTTAGTATAAGCTGAATTATTAAGCATGGTGGTGTGTCTTACTAAGTCTTGGTGGGTGCAGCTGGGGCTCAACTTCCCCAACAACCAGCCAACCAGGAGCAACATAATATCTGTGGCTTAAAGCTACTTCTTTAAATCTTACAGATATTATCTATTATATCGTCCTGTATTGTGCTTAATAAAACGGTTTGCAAAATTGGTACAATCAAATACACAGTCGATAAAACAAGGTTGGAATAATGTGGTACACAACTAAGATTAAATCCAGTTGCAGATATTCACAAGAATCTTTGCCAGAGGTGTAAGGCCATAAAGAATGGCAGCCTTCCGCTTCTTAGTTGTAGAACGAGCAGATATGGCTTTCTGTTGTTTTTGCATTTGTAAATCTATTTTTCTTTGATAGATTATATTTGCCAGTGCTGCTAGGCTTTGAAGTGGGAGAAAAGTCGATACAAGCTGAGCACTCGCTCTCTTGAAAGTGCTCCATAAATCCACCGGCATCCATCCATTCACACCCCTGGGCTGGTTCGCATCTCTGTAAAGAGCTATTAGATGTTCTGTTGGTCAGTGAGTGTGTGTAAAAAGCTCCATGGGTGGATGCTGCCTGCTTTTAATGAGTGGGGGACCAGGGGGAATGCGAGTAGTTAACACTGAGAGATGCTGAGATCATTTAGTCCCCCGTGGCTCCTGACACTGACTTAATAGTCGCCCATTTCCAGAGATGCATCTAAACTGCCTCTGTGGAGCCTTTCTGCACTTTGTCAGGGCAGGAGTGCTGTGGTAAACAGATGGTCTTTTTTTGATACTTTTTCCATTCTTTGCTGGCGTCAGTTGATACTGATGATAACTCTGAGGAATTAGAAATCGTAGCTATGTTCTATTATAACTTGAGCTCGCAGAGAGTTGGTATTGCGTGCTAATATACAGCCAGTGTGGTTCACTTTACATAGACTAGAGCTTTAACCTGAATCATAAACATGTTCATCAGCAAGTCAGTGCACGTTGGCTGAATGCATTTACAGTATGCAGCAGCATGTTTCCAAGTAGCTGTTCATTGTTTTCCCCTACTGAGACTTACCTCTCTATTCATCACACCGGCTTCTTGGGTCCCATCAGTCCTGCAGTCATTAAGACCTTCATACCACCATGGTACTCCTTGTCCCTCACAGCCGCTCGCCAATTGTTTCCCATCACAAAACTGGCCATGTTGTAATTACCATTCAGACAAACAGGAGAGCGGTTTCATTGCTATGCCGGCAGCGGCTGGGCAAGCATGGGGCAAGTGCACAATAGCAAGGGTGTACAGAGGGCTGTTTGCAAAGGGAGGAGTGGGCCACCAGAGCCGCCCGTTATTCACCACACGCACCAACTTTAATTAATTTTCATCACCCCCTTCTGAGAGCACTATAGCGATGCTGACCCCAAGCTTCCCAGTTTGAATGGAGCCATCTCCTCATCACTGGCTGTCAGCAGGTCAGCAGGGCTTGCATTTCAACAGAGTCGGCCCTGGAGAGTTTGCTTATTGTCTTTCCTTAGCATGGGTGTGTAAATGTAAATGTTCCTGTGTGTGTTTGTGTGTGGCGTGTGCACGCATGTGCTCTTACACACAGGTACATGATAATTACTGCAGTCCAAGGGTTAGTGACAGGCTACATTTTCAAATAATGATTTAATATGGCTGCTATTTTCTCCCGATTACATCTATTGATTCTCCATACGTTAAGATCAGAGGCTTAACATAAGGACACTTGACAAAATGCCCTGCATCCCTTTTTCCTGGCATTAATACATCTAGGTCTAGGAAATAAAATAGATACTTTGGTCGTTGTTGGAGCCATTGATGAAACATTCCACCAGAACATTGAGTCTAATTTGTATTTCCATGACACTTTTTTGATTAAAACATGCTACGCCCAGACATCGTGCTCGCTTTGATTCTGTGTGAAGCATGTGACCACTGATACAGCTTGATCAGGGGTTAATAAAATAGATGTCTTGTTAAACACAATGTGATACAGATTAAGCCACAGGACCCAGAAGACTCCCTCTGGTGTATAAGCCTGATGTCTGATGTTCTCCATGCCTTTTCATGGTGTTTGATGCTGCGGTTCACCTGCTGCTCCTTTGTGGAATTAAACAGGAAATACACAATATGAAGTGTCGCCCATGAAGTGTCATATGCTTATGACAGCTTTGATACGCTGTGCACTTGAAAACGGCTTCTAGTTGCCCCACTGAGGCTCAGGGCAGGAGTGATTAACTAATGGTGGCAGCACTTTTAGATGTGTACTTGGGTAGAGAAGCTCTGAAACCAGTTCAAAGCCCACGCTTAGCTGAGCCATTCCACTGCTGGACTACCATTAGGAGATTAAACCGTACTGGGCTTCTGGACTCCCCTTGTCCTGCGCACCACAATGCTTACACAGCGTACACTTCTTGGCTGATCTTCCATTCTTGGCTGATCTTCCATACTTCTCTACATACCGCCCTATTACACTATGTCTACACTTCTTAACACGTACACAGCGTCACACTGCTTTACACTTGCAACAAGTACAATGTATATAGCTAATTTTAATGCAGTGAAACTAAACCCATACTGTCCATTCATCTTGCTTCGTCGGCTTTTTATGTGGTCATTCTGCGAATCAGATCAGAGAGGGTAAAAAAAATTAAAACAGGTTGTGAAAAATTCCCATTTCTGGGTTTAGCACTTTTCTGGTCCAGTAAGCTGCTAATTGCCATAAAAGACATGATTGATAAAAAATGTATGTGATTGAATAAACCACAACAGAAGATCTGCCCAGGTGGATCATGTTCAGAAAACTAGCATCCTTAAACTATTGTGTGCTTTTCAAATCAAACAAATGTTTGATCAAACTTTATTTTGAGGTAACTGCAAACCAGCAATGAATACAAAAAAAGATCAGAATACATCTAGACACCAGTTACCAGGCGCGTTAGTTCTGTATTTACTGCTATGCTGTAATCCTGTGGCTCTGATACTGGTGTTTTTATACTGTCTTTTAATCCACTGATATACAGTGCTGTACTTTTTGGGTCTGCATTAGCCTTCTCATTACCATGTTCCTCTACAAATGATTGACATTTTCAGGTAGTTATTTCTGAGGTCCATTGGTTTGCTAGCATCCCAGGTTTGATCTAATACATTAGATACGTCTTAAGCTGATGAGAATGATGTCAAAACTGTAACGTTTTCCATAGTACAAATAGTGATTGGTCCAAAAAAAAACCCCGAATGCCCATTACTTTTTCTTGAATTGACTAAGCTGTTAATTAAGCTTAAGCTGTTTCAGTTGGGAATCAGTCATTGTTACGATTTACTTAAGTTCAAATTAATGCACTTAAGCATTCCACGCATACCTCAACTAAAATGTCATATTATGTGTTATGTCAGTGCTCTATTACAGCAAACTAGTCAATACGGAACTAAAGCACCAGGTAGCTGGTGTCTAGATATATTCTGATCTGTTTTGTATTCATTGCTGGTTTGCAATTACCTCAAAATAAAGTTTGATCAAAGCAAATATTTTACTTGAGTGCAATAAAATGATTGGATAAATAAGCACACCTCCTTCCTTGTCTGAATGTATAAACAATGCTTGCAGACCAGCTCCCATTACCACCTCCTCTCCTGAGGCCTATGGCTGCCGGATGTGGTGAAGTAGCACAGTAGCCTAAAGGCACATGATGAGCAGACACTCCTTGTCCTGTCATCGTCAGGTTGATGGAACTGAGGCCTATGTGACTGACTATTCCCAGTCGGAGTGTGTGTGTGTGCGTATGCACGTGTGTGCCTGTGCGCCCCCGGCATGTCTGAGTGCTGTCACTCTCTGCTTCCCGGCATCTATTAATGCTGCCATTATCATGCTAATCTACACTGTATGATTACATAAAGTAATTTATGCACAGTTTTATTGCGTGACTGCACAAAGACAGGCTCTGCTGCTGATAAGCATGTAGTGAAGAGACACTTCATGTTCAGGTCTCTTCATCCTGTATCTCTTGTCCTGTATGGAGCTCTTCATTTCTTTATAAACTGCCACACCTACTCATCGAGAAACACACCACAGCTTATCATGTAGCTGTGACATAATGGGTCAGTCATTACTGTATTGTTTTATTGATCAAGAGATCATTGTGTATGTATGCTTGTGGTCGGTTATGCTTATGTTCTCATTCATACAATATTTCAATACACTGTGACTTTGTGTTCAGTTGGAGTTTACAGACTGCAGTTGATAAAAAAAAAGTGTATTTAGAAATGAAGAAACAATAGTGCTGGTGTGGTGATCGAGAGATTTTTCGAGGTTAAACATGATAACATGAGGAACCCTCTCAAAGACAAAAAGAAGGACGTATGTACACCGCCGACCTTCTTTTTGTCTTTGCTGCTGCGTCAGATAGAGACAAGGACTAGAACTTGAATTTTCTTTTTCTCATTTAGTCACAGCCACTGATCTGATTGGAAATGCAGAGGGCTGTTAAATTAAAACTGTATTGCACTTATTAACATTTTAACTACTAACCCCACCCTCCTTTGATGGCACACAGGGACATGCTTGACACTGGCATGTTGCAGAGACAGTATGCAAGCCCATGGCCCAGGCAAGTATCAGCGAGTGACACATTTGGTCAGGGGGGATGTTTTGTTGCTGAACACACTTGATGCGTTTCCTATGCAAAAGGCCTCCCCATCCCTTCCCGAAACATGGCGTGAAGTTCTTCGCCACATTTCCTGGCTCCACTGAAACACTAGTTGTTAATGGAATCCTATTTGTGCTTCTATTGGAGGGGCTAATGGTGTCCCTTTGAGGGGAACGCTCCAAATTAAATAGCGCAGATTCGCATCTGTCAGACAAAAACCAGGAGGCTCTTTGTAATCAATGACCCAGGCCAGGAGAGTCTCCGTGGGGGACCTCTTGTTCATGATGGCATCGAATGCGAGGACACACTGGGGACAATGGAATCTCCCTCAGCATGATCCAGCCTCGTGCAGGACTATCTTCCTGAGGGAGGGGGGGCCAAATGGGGTTAATGTACATTTATAAAACAGGGGCGTAAAATACTTAAGCCAGGGTCTGATTTATAATACTACAATATGACCGAACAGTAAGGGGAAATCTCTTCTTTTTTTTTCCTTGCCATTCTGTGCAAATATTGCCGGCGGTGTTGTGTTAAAGTGTTGAACCCCATTAATTTTATCACCCCCACTATCCTCTCTCTCTTTCCCTCTCTACATCTTTGAATTTTGTTTGGGGGAGAGAAGAGAGGAAAGAGAGGGTAGCGGCCTCCTGCTGCTGTGGAGATTTTCTCCTCGTTGTTAATTTTCCTCGCTCCATATGGCGCCACAGACTCCTTACCTGCAGGCTGTAGCAGGCTGGCGGCAGGAGGCGGGTGGAGAGGAGCGGAGCAGAGAGGAGAGGCAGGCAGGAACTCGAGCCCGAGCAAGCAGCCAACACACATCCTCAGGCCCAGGCTGTCATTTACACAGCCCTGTGCCTCTGTCTGGGTGTTTGTGTGTGTGTGGCAAACAGGCTTCCTGCCCTCCATGCACGCATACATACCTACCCACAAACGTATCCGACACTGTTCAAAAACACTATGACACCTGTAATTACTAAAATGGCCATGTGAAGCATGAGGTCATAGTCTAACGCCTTCGCAGCTGATCTTCACCATGTTGCCATGTCAGACTGGTGTAACCACATTATGCTCATGTGTACATGTGTGTACTGTATCTGTTGCCCTGTGGCAGAACTGTGGCCACATAACGAAGAGGTGAGCGGCATTCCTTTGTTGATGAAGGAAAGAGAATGGATGGGATGGTTTCATCTTGGCTTGTCATTGATTAGAGAAGGCTCTTTAATTCCCTCTCACCCCATGGTGGGATTCATTTGCATGTTCTGGCAGGAGGTAATGGAGTTTTGTTTTACGATTCGCTCTGAAAATCCTTGAAGACATAAGACATGATCTGATGCATATGCAGCCGCCAGCGAATTGCCTTCTGATTGATTGTTCCCTTGTTCTTGTTGCCTTTTTCTTTCTTCTTTCTCACTGTATTTTTTGAGTAGCGTGTTCGACATGGTGTGATATGATTTTATGAATATATATGAGATGAGTTATCTGTCATGCTTTCCCTATATACATATACCAATATTGTTTAGATGGAGTATACCATGCACAAATATGGAGAACTGTTTAGAAAGAGAAAGATACCTTTAACATAAACAAGCTATATATCATTGGGAGTTGCAAGGGCTGACAGAAAAGAGTCAGGCTGCTGCTGCTGCTGCTGCAACTATCCCAAGGTATGATGATAGACTGCAAATCTTTTTATAATTAGATAATATGTGTGTAGATAAAGTTGTCAAAAAAATTCATTAAAAGGTATTTACCCTTTTATAATCTCATAGATTCTAATATTTATTTGAAAGTATATTAGACAGTATTAAAATAAAATAATGTAGTCAGGAAGATGCCACCGGGTCCTGTGAGCTCAAGCCATTAATAGATCTTTAAATGTATACACTGTGCTTACAAGGGTGGCAACAAACTTTTTTTTTTTTTTTTAATAAGTCATTTAATGTGTGCATATGCTACATATTCCTGTCAGGGTCCAGAGCTTATAATTACTGAAACAGCAAAGCTGCCTTGCAGCACATTTTAAACCTAACACGTCTTAAAATCTCCTAATCTTGTTACAAAAGATTTACTTTAGCACTTCTGACCAGAGTAAATGTTCAATTTTATTCCCAGTTAAGGATAGTGACTGGTCCATGACTGGACCCTGTGACTGGATTCTTTTGTGTGTGATTGCCACAGGCTGGGGTTTTCTAAATGGGGGCCTGGAAAGTAGTGGTGCTAAAAATTTGTCTGCCATTGGGAGAGGCCATGTCTGGGGTCATGACTGAAGCCGGGCGCCGCAGGCAGCTGGCCGGCCTATAATTCCTGTGCAGACGAGAGGAGCGCTAACCTTTGCGCTAGTGGAGCCCACTCAGTCGGATTTCATTTCACCCACAGGATTGTCATTTTGATAACAACGGGGAAGAGTGTGCAGAGAGACACAGTCCTCCCCTCTTTCCAGCTATCTTTCTCTCCAGGCTTATCTCCATGGAGACCAGTGCTGAAAGCCCCATGGTTTATTTTTGACATAAGTTTGCAAATTTGGACACCCAGAAGTACAGTCGTTCCTTGAGGTGGTTTAACTGCAGCTCCACATTCAAACTGATATATGCTTTATTTTACAATTCTCACCCCATTTACATCATTACATATGCATGTCTATGTGTGTGTGCATGGGAAGGGGGTGGGGGGTGCATATTCATAACTTTTTTTTACATGCTGCAAAACTGAATTTCCAGAAAGTTTAAATGGGCTCCTAGGCTATGACTGATGTGGAAAATGATGCGATCAGGAGGAAATACACACTTTTCCTGATTACTTCCCAACCCTATTGAGGAAGCTTAGATGATAAATATGCAAATTAACACCCATTGGGAAGCATGCCATTTGAATTATAACACGCAAAAGTATTGTAATGTGATAAGTAATCAGATTGGCAAAATGTGCTAAATGCAACTTTGAATTCCCTGTGAGATAAATAAGCACGCGAAATGTGTAGGGGGGGTTTATTGCCGCTTTTAATGACAGTTCGTATTAACTAGAACGAATGGATAATTCACCTAGCAAACACACGTTAATATCATTTTCCCATTTCCTCCTGCACGCGCTTGGCAATTATAGTTATTTTTGCAATGCAGGACGAATTCATTATCCATGTCGACTGATAATTCATTCGCTAGCAGCCGAATGGATGTTGTGTCAGGTGGGGGGTCTCTAGGTATTAACAGAGAGGGGAAATAGCGAAGCCTTATTTAATTGAGAGGACAAATCAATAATGGCATTGTGGCTTTGTCAGAAAGATCCTACAAAATGAGCAGATAATGACGCGCGGGATAACTGGAGGGAGAGAGAAGTTGCCGGAAGTCTCATGCTGTGTTGTGAGCATAGAAACCTCAGCTAGTTTGAGAAGTTCTCAGAAGTTGTGTCTGGGTGGAAACGCACGCTTTCCATCCAGGAGCTCTACAGTCAACCTTAAGAAGCTGTGTTAGAACAGAGAAATCACCCAAATAAATTTTTTTTAAAAGAACTGGTTCTGACTACAGGTTAACTCGTTTACTCTACTGAACGGTCCACCAAACACTACATATAAAACAGTGGATATACATAGTCTACACACCCCTGTTAAAATTGAAAATTGAAAGGATAAAGGGCAAGAGCATCATGTCAGCCATTTATTGTGATACATCAAACAACAGAATTATAGCAATTAGCGAATAAAGATAAAAAATACACCCTGTTAAAATAGGACTGTGCTCAGCAGTAAACAATCACATTCCTCCACATGTTCAAAAGTAATTATCATACATCTGTCATCACTGAAGTGATTCTGATTAACCCCAAATAAAGATCAGCTGCCTCTGAATGGTTTATCCATCTGCCAAAGATATTGTCCACAAAGAGCTTAGAAAAAGGGTTCGGGGTCCCACTGGCGATAGATATAGTTTGGGATGGGATGGCAAAAGATGAACCATAAAACAAGTGAAGGCTGATGTTAACAAGTGGGGAAAATGTTGCACCACAGTGACATATCTTATCATATAAGAATAAGATGAAAACTTATCAGGAAGGCTGCCAAGAGACCTACTATATGGGTAGTCTTTTCACCCAAGTTCTCCACAACCTTGTGACAACATACACTACCAGTCAAAGGTTTGGACACACCTTCTGATTTAATGGTATTTCCTAATTTTTATTTCTTTCCACATTGTAAAATAATACTGAAGGCATCCAAAATATGCATTAATGTCCTCTGAACAGTTGATATTGAGATGTGTCTGCTACTTATGCTCTGTAAAACCTTCATAACGTCTCTAATCCGAGGTATTGTTAAATTGGCGATTTTTGAGGCTGGTAACTCTAAATGAACTTATCCTCTGCAGTAGAGGACTTGCTTTCCTGGGATTGTCTTCATGAGAGCCAGTTTCATCATGGTGCTTGATGGGTTTTTGCAAATGCGTTTGACAATACTGTTCTTCCAAGAACTATTCCAAAACAGCTGCCCTTCATGTCTTAAAATAACAATTGACTGTTGTTGGTAATTAATTACAAAATTCGATATGTGTTATTTCATAGTTTTGAAATTGGTTAGAAAACTCGTAAACAATTTTTTATTTCCCTGATTTGCTTTTAAATTTGTTTGTTCATAAATCAGAGTTGGCCAAAATGAAAGTATTGTTCTAGAATGTAGGAAATACTGTACAAAAAAAATCACAGTGAAATCACTAAACAAAAAACACTGAATGTGTCCAAACCTTTGACTGTGTTATGGTCTATTTAGACCAAGATAAAACATTTTTAGGTAGCTTTTGCAGCTTACCACCCAAAAGAACACACCACTTTAGTACAAATTAAATACCTGTAATTTTGTCGACAACAAAGATTAGGAAATGACAACTATACTAAGATTAGCTGTCCTTGGGAGAGAGGCTGCTCCTACTGTCTAGCATATAAAGAATTTTGATGAATGGTTCATTTAGCAAAGCAAAGTGTGTGCTCTCTGTTTGGATTTTGATTTCTGCTGCTAAAATTTTATGTTGCCTTGGCCAACTATTTGTATTGTACAGGGCCAACAAAGTAGACGAAATGGTCTAGGTATGTAAAATGTTACGTAAATAGTGTACTGTGTAAAAGTCTTGAGAAAACTCAAATTTATTTATATCAAATTAAAAGATAATTATGTAGATTAAATTAAAGACATGGAAACCAATGTTTTGTTGTGACAGGCTGCAAAGTTACAGGTGCACAATTTACAAATTGTATCGTATGTAACAACCTCAGCATCATCCTCATTTCCCCTCTTGTCTGTTTCAACCACTCAGCATCACTAGTATACTAATCATCTGCACCTGTTTCTCAGTGGTTCATAACAAGTCCTACTCTGCACAGCTATCATGAAGTTTGTCACCAGGAACAGAATCCTATATAAGTAATTAGGGTTATATTTCACAACCTTCATTCTGTGACAAAATGTATTTTAATGTTCATCTGAGACTCATATGAAACACATGTTAAACACAGAAAAAAATCCCATCAAAAAACTCTTAACCAATTTTTTATTTCCCTGATTTGCTTTTAAATTAGTTTGTTCATAAATCAGAATTGGCCAAAATGAAAGAATAAATATTCCATTAAGTAACAAACATATTTGGGTACATTTATCAGCTGATTTGATAGAAATAGCACATAGGATATGTCACAGGCAAAAGTTAAAATTGACAGAAAAATTCACACTTGAGTAAAGTAGAAATGCCTCCCAAGTGCCTTTCTAATGCATTACACTACACCACTACATAAAAGTGATTATAATCTGGAATGACACTTTTTCATCATTATTTTTTCGTGACTGCTTTGTAACCCCTATTGTAATGAAATTCTGAATAGCATTTGTTCAATTCTTTTGACAAAGAAACAAATCCAAATTAGGGACATTGCAAAAAATAAATAATTAAATAAAAGCCTTGTGTTGGGTTTGCGTAGATGCTGTGTAAGTTATACCAATTCTTCTGTATTTTGCATTTAATATATTTTGTTGCTTCTTGGTGCCATTTTGTTATGCCTGAGGAAAAATATCTTGGGGCTCATTGTGTATGTGTCACGTTGCCAAACAGCTCCATTCCAACTCAGAGTATGCAAATTATTGTTTGTTTGTGAATTAAGAAGAGCTTTTAAATTGGAAAAAATTTGATGTTTTCATGGATTTTATCATTTTGCATGGTGTTGATAATGCAAGCGTCTCATCGATCATTGCCACTCTGAAGTAAATGGATGAAGCTAATCATAGTTTAAAGCGAAATATAAAAACCTACACTTTGGCAAGCACCCAAACATGTTAATTCCCGTGTATGGGTTTAGACTCAACTTCAATTTAAATGGCATTTTAATTGAAAATGAGATTATTGCATGGAGCCTCTCTAGAGAAGAGTAGTATGGGAAAAGTAGTTATTTCCTCTGTAAAGAAAAGTCACATTTCTGAGTACAAAATCAGAAAAGAAAAAAAAAAAACATCATTTGCAAAATGGATTGTGTTCTTCCAACCTTTCAATTCTGCTTGGACCTAAAAGCTAGGGAAAGTGCACGGTTCCCCACATTCCCTTTCCAAATCAAGGCGCGGTCTATTAACAGTGGTGTATTTTCATTATGGAAATGGTGTTAACACATGCCCACAGATTGCCACCAGCCATGCTGTAATTTCCTCCCAGTGATCATAATGTGTCCGAATGAGTCGTTTTGATTATGACATGCTAATTACATATTCGCCGTTTCTTCTCTTGCGCTTTATTCTGATTTTCTGACTCACTCCATCCAGGGATCTTTAATGGTAATCTTTTATGAGTTGGAAGCAAAGGCGGAGAGGAAAAGGGGGAGAAAAAGAAAATATCACGGCTCCCTGTGTTCCTGACGGCAGTGTGAGGCCCACGCTTCAGCGGTTCCCTTTAAATTTCCCAAATTGCATTTCACAATGAAAAAATACCCAAGCCCTTAACTGCCTGTATTAGATTAGACACCATTAGATGTAATAGAACATTTCTACCCCTGTGATATTTTCATAAGAGTTTGATGCGTTTGATTAATCTGGGCACATTTTATTGCATTAATGTTTTTTTCCCTCACCGCACCACTGTAAAGACATCGTATGTAGGCTAATGCTGTTTTCTTCCCCCCTCACGTCTCCTTCCCTCCACGTCTCCCCCTCTCTCTCTCTCTCTCTCCGTCTTGCTCTCTCTCCTTGTAGCCTGTTCAAGTCTGTGCAGTTATTGCAATGCATTGTTGATGAGGTGAGTCGCCGTCTTATGTGCTGTAGCTCCTAAAGTCATTGGTAATGGAGTGGAAAGCTTATATTTTGTTTCCTAATGAAGCACGGTGGAGGCACAGGCTGCTGCCGCTCAGGCTTGCTTTGTAATACCAGACTGCCATGGTCCTCGCTCACAGTCTGGTCCAAGAACACCAGACAGGACAGCACAAGGGTGGGGATGGTTGGGTAATGTTGGCCATGCTAGCTCAGGCCTTTTAGGCAGCATATTGTCTACAGATTGACAGATTAACCCTAAGTAGGTAAGGGCTATTTACATTGATGGTGCAATTCATATGAGGCATGCTGACTTTAGAAGCTGATATCTGGCTTATTGTTGGCTCGTTGTGACACGGATACAGCAAAGGAGGTATAATTTGAATCTCTGTGTCTTAACTCAGGGAGTAAATGGGGAAGGAGAGGGAGGCCTTGTATCTGGAAATTATTGTAAAATGTCCTGGGTGTCTGAGAGAAGAGTTATTCTGAGCCTAGCTTCCAGAGCAAGGTCATTTTTAAAACGCAATGATTCTGACACTAAGTAGGTCACCTCTCTCTCTCTCTCTCTTGCTCTCTCTTTCTTTCTGCCTTTTACTTTCACCGAAACTATCTGCCTACCACAGCTGATAATTAAACACACTCAATTATCGCAAATTTAATGGGATCTCAGAGCCAGTGTTGTATTTAAAAGGTAATGAATAATATTTTAATTGCTTACAGTCAGTAAGTGTATGAGCCAAGTGTGGTTCTGTGTCTCCACGTGTAATTACTAAGCCAAGCTAATATGATCTGATAAAGTGTGCAGCGTCACTGCTACTGTAACCCGAAAATGCTCCATCCTTCAGTTTTCTTCACAGCAAAAACGCTTCTATTTTACAATCAAAACATTGACTTGTGTATATGTGTGTTTTGGGGGGTTAAGTACAGGGTTAACATGCATTCCCACTGGCCTAAAAGCGTCCTCTCCCTTCTGGAGGTGTTTAATTAATAATTAAGCAGTTGCAGTTGTAATGGCCTAACCTCTTTGAACTTTTCATTACTCACATGACAGAGGCATCACTCAAACTCCACCTCCTTCCTGCCTCCCTGTCTCCACTCTCTCGCCCCCGCTGGCTAGAGAACACCTATTTCAGCATCTATATTCAGCTGACCAGGGCTCAAATAGGGGCCTGGACTAAATTAAAACTCTCAGTTCCATAGAGAGCAGAAAGCCACTAAATCCCACTGAATACCTTTCTTTAGTAATCCTGTTCAGGCTTTACTCCCTGGCCCTGGAGTGGAGCGACTGAGTGCAAGAGAGAAACGTGGAGAAGAAGGAAGTTGCCACGGGTTGGGCTATGTCACATATTAATGATGTCTATTATTATTATGGAAGATGGAGGAAATTAAAACACGCATGCCTAATTGTTGATATTTTTCACACTCCCCTGTGGATGATCAGCTCACTCTAACACTTTCTGACCTGGTGTCAATCGGCACAAACACACATCTCTAACACATAAGAAGCGTATTTAATTTTCTTCCCCTGTAATTACTGATCCATCTCTTTTCTTGTCTACGTTTAATTGGGACATAATCATTACATGTATAGTTACCAGTCACTGTGTGTGACCGCAATGTGATGTTCAGTCTGCGGTATTTGGGAAAGACGAGCCTCTATGTCCTCCAACCTAACTTGCCTCTCACTCTAATCCATTTTCATTCCCACTTTCTCTCTCTCTCTTTCTCTTTCTCTCCAACACACAGGCACATACTTTCCTACATCGAAGGCTGCTGCCATTATGAATACATGCATGTCTGCTGGCCAGATTGCCTGGCTCAGTAGATGGAGCCTCACGCTAGGCTGACTAGCCTGCGGTGCTGCACTTATGAAGGGGGGTGGGGGGGTGGGGGGTTAAGATTCTGGGTAATGATACATTGCTCATCTGAATGGCCACTGCTTTCCCCTCGTCAAAAAAAAAGGAGAGTCTGATTACAACAAGTCACTCCTGAGTTAATTTAAATGGCCCAGTGCATTATGGCAGGTAGCAGCAATGAAGGCAAAGCAGCCAAAGGCTGTTTCTCTAAGTCTCAATTAGATTGTACGTGAGGCTTGATCGCTTGCACTTTTTGCCCTTGTTTTTTTTTCTGTACAGAATTGCTTGCACATTGTAGTTGTTGTTGTTGTTGTGAGAGCAGCTCCCAGGCTGTTTTTGTATGCAACACCAATGTGATTGCTGTCACGGACGACTTCTTTTCTTATTTTGCTACAACATATTGAACTGTGTTTTAGGGCGCCTTCCGTCATACGACTCAGTCACCTGGATTAAAGGAATTGGTTTAACTTATCAGCATGTGGTACTACCCCTGTGCCATTAGCATGCAGTACTCGTTATGTCCAAATCTCCTTTTCGAAATCATCCAAAAGATAAATAGTGGGGCATTTATTGGTTTGGAATTGGAATCGGTTACTGTAAAAGTTGAGTCGACACAGACATATCTGCCACTTTAATAGGAACACTTACAAACGTTCATTTATGTAATTATTTATGCGGCAGCAGTGCAATGTACAAGTATGCAGGTACAGGTCAAGAGCTTCAGTTAATAATCATATCAGACAACAGATTGTGGAAATTGTGATCATAATGACCTTTATGATCATTATGGGGCAGTGGTGGCTCAGGGTGCTAAGGCACTGAGTTACTGATCTGCAGTTCGAGCCCCTGCTCCACTAGGTTGCCATTGTTGGGCCGTTGAGCAAGGCTCTTAACCCTATCTGACCGTCAGTTCTGTGGGCAGAAACACATTGTTGGTAAGATGTTGATCAGTGGATAATGACCAATCTGATAACAAAAACCATTTTATACAACCATGAAGAGCAGAAAAGCATCTTAGCAAAACTTTGAGGGAGATGAGCAACAGCTACACCAGATGAAATATCATTATCTAATGCTATGTTGTTTCATAACTAGCTTTAAATCCCGATTTATCATTTTCTTTGTCATCTCATCTAATTTCATTGTACTCAATTACACAAACAATGGACAGTGACTAAATCTTTAGACAAGGGTTATTGGTTAAGAATATTAAATTTGGGTAATCAATATGAAATTATTTTGAAGATCTGATTTTCCTTTTATTCATACCACAATTCAGTCATAGCAAGTACTTCAGGATTTTTTCCAGGCACACCGATGCACTTTGGGTCTTTTAAACCGTCCCCACTTTTTACCTCATTAGTGGCCTGTTATGCCATATAAAAGTGAAAAAATCTGTAAATAATGGCAAATTTTTCATAGTCTACCCTTTGTGCATCTATACTTCTGTTTTCCTCACTGATCCCCATGTAAATATGCGCTGTTTTCATAAGGGTTCAAGCTGCAGAAACTATGCATCATCTACAATGTACAATTACAGCTCAGATCACCACAGAGTCACAGTAAATCCTTTATGAAATTAAAGTTTAAATATCATTTTAATGTATAGATAAACTTATTGGCCTATTTGAAGTACACCTAAGACTTCAAAAAAAGATTTAAGTATTTTATGACAATTTAAATATTGTTAATTTATGACAATTTAAAACATGTTAATTTATATATTAAGCGTTTACACTATGCAGGTTTCTTGCATCACAGTAAAACCTTCAGTCAAACTCTGCAGGAGTGAAGTGCTGGTGGCTTTTTATTCTTTCACAGACTTAAGAATACTAATGAGACTTGTATAGCATGATGATATTAATGTCCTCCTGCACTAATGTGCTACTGAGGGAGTGCTAATATAACCAAAATCACTCTTACAGGAGCCCTCACTTCAGGGCGATAGGACAACACCAGAGGAATAACTGTTTGCAGTGTCATTAGTCTGAATCCCATCATGTTAATGGAGCCTTTGTGCTCTCATCACCTGGTGTATATGTGTGTCTGAGTGAATGTGTGTCTGTGTGTGTATGCTGCAGATGCTGTTTACAGCCTGCTGGCCATATTTACACAAACTGGTAGCCTTAAGCAAGCCTTTGGCCTGCTCACTGGAGAACCAGCGCTCTTCTCCTCCACAGCTATTATTAGAGTAACCCTTACATGCATAATTCATCAACATGCAAACAGGTTTAATCCTTAGCCCTAAATTCTCATAACCTCGCCTTTCTGCAGTATTGACTGTCATGGTCACTCAAAATATGGGTAATACACAGAAATATGCTTACATTATATAATATTAGACTAATATTTAATAGCATCTATTTCAGTCTTTGTTGTGCATTGTAGTGAACTTGTACTGAACACTCACTGACCAGTCTAAATAAGACAATGTGATCACACAATAAACATCTAGAGAAAAATACTGAGACATATTATTTAATTCTTCTTAATTATTTAATATCAGTTTCTGTGGGCCAGAGTTGCTAACAGTAATGTAGCACACTTTATTATTTCTGACTGAGGCCTGCTGGAAATGGCTGTTGATCTGATTCACGCACTCACTCAGTACCTCTAAGAGTCATTTCAGTACCCTGGAGAGCAGCCTTATTAAACTCTAAAATGACAGAAGTTTTAGCATTTTAAATCGGCTTACCCTCAAAAAGTAAAAAAGAAAAAAAATGCAAATTATAATGCTGTATTTTCTATGTTAAACACATTTTGTTATAGAGTTACACTTAACCAATAATTCTAAGTTTATGATCATCATGATGATCTACTTTTCATCTCCCCCTGTCTTATCACTTGATTTAAATCACTCATAGCATTCAAGCTGTTCGCTCTAACATCAAAGCTGAAATAATCACTGATTAATTCAGTGAGTTCTGCTCTGTTGGTTAGACAGCCGGTATCTGATTACAAACTAAATTGATTAGACTTCTGTCAATTCCACTACAACTATCCAACAACTTGCTGTGTGAGGAGCAACTGTTTTTAGCAGCATGTTTGTTCAAATTACTCAGTCTGATTTTTGCAAGATGATATCCTGGGCAAGACTTAAAATTGTCATTGTCATTTCGGCGAAATCTTTTTATCAAATTTTGGGTTGTATTTTTTTCAGCAGTTTCCCAGGATTGTGCATCTGACAGGTTTTCCCAAAGAGCACATCATCTCCCTTCTTTTCAATACACTTTGTCCAGCTGATTCTAAGAATCATTAAAAATGTTTTAGGATGAGCTGCAAGCAACAAATGTACTGCTGTCTTCACTTTTTCATCAGAAGTGAATCTGCATCCTCATAGAGCTGCTTTCAGGAGACCAAACAGGTGAAAGAGTGCAATGGTGTCTTCAGCCATGGACGTGAATGGGCATCCGGCTCCTTCTCGATGGCCAACACTTCTTCAATAAATCTAAGTCTTCAATAAATAATGGCACCAGGTGCACCCTCTGGTGACAAAAAAAAAAAAAAATCACTGCATGCTGCTCTTCTTTTGTGCAAATCACAAGTGGGGCATACATTTTTGCTTGCACCACAGTTACAAATGCACCATTTATCGTAACACCTGTTCACACCTGCAAAGCAGTGACTGTGGAGACAGTACCCTTAAACGGAAAGCACTGATAAGACAGCCCAAAGAAGTATTAATGAGAGCAGATACATTTTTTTGACCTTTATCCCCCTTTTTTCCGAATTTAGTAGTATCCAATTCCACCCCGTCACTAGAGGCTCCCACATCAAACTTCCACTGCCAATCAGTCGGGAGGGCCGCAGACCGACCCACGTGTTTCCTCCGATCCACGTGACGTCACCGACCATTTTTTCGA
>JAOVVB010000037.1:24811001-24831691 GCA_028570985.1 Heterobranchus longifilis | reverse complement strand
TTTTAATAAACATTAATATATAATGTATATAATTGGTTTTGTGTGTGTGTGTGTGTGCAGGTGGGTGAGCAGGCGAAGGCTCAGGATGGCCTGAAGAAGCGCATGGACAAGCTGAAGGCCACACTGGAGCGAACGCACCGCGCGCTGGAGGAGGAGAAGCGGCGCACCGTCGAGCTGCTTTACTCCATCTTCCCCGGCCATGTGGCACAAAGACTCTGGCAGGGACTTCCTGTCCAGGCCAAAAAGTTCGACGATGTCACAATGTTGTTCTCAGATATCGTGGGATTCACGGCTGTGTGCGAGCATTGCACACCCATGCAGGTCATCAGCATGCTCAACGAGCTGTACACACGCTTCGACTACCAGTGTGGTGTGCTTGATGTCTACAAGGTGCACTATACACACTCACACATAGACACACACACACGCACACACACACACACACATGCTCCCACTCTTCTCGAGTTAGCAGGCTAACTTTTCTACTTACACACACACCACTGTGGTTATGTGACAAAATGCTGCACAGAGTAAAAGTAGAGATATTTGTTGTGGAATATCGTGGAGTAAAGGTAAAAAATATCTTCTAATAAAACTTCTCAAGTCAAGTACAGAGTCTGAAATATCTACTTAAGTATGGTAACAATGTGAATTTACTTAGGTACCTTCTCCCTCTGCTCACAGGTGTGAGTGCATGCTGCTTGAGTTAGATCCCCGGGTGATGCTGTAACCTCTCACAGCCGGAGGCCTAGAGAGAGCTGATTGGCCGAGAGCTCTCTCAGGGGGGAGGGATGAGAGGTACTCAGTGCTCCCACATTAATCACGGCTCTACAAGCCAATCAGGGGCGTCTGTGAGCTCGCGCAGGCGTCTGTGAGAGAGCTCTGTTCCTCCGAGTGTGTTACGCCGCCCCACGGTGCGTGGGCGAGCAGTTCGAAAAGATGGTCGGTGATGCCACGTGGATCGGAGGAAACACGGGGGTCGGTCTGCGGCCCTCCCGACTGATTGGCAGTAGAAGCTTAATGTAGGAGCCTCCAGTGACTGGGTGGAATTGGACACCGCTAAATTAGGGGAGAAAATCGGAAAAATTCGGAAAAAGGGGATAAATAAAAATAAAAATAAAAAAAAAGCACTTGGTCCATCTGTTAACAAGCTTTCGTATTCCCTTATTTAAAAAAAAAAAAAAAAAAAAAAAAAGGTTTTAGGATAAGCTGAGAGCCACGAATGCATTGTTGTCTTCGCTTCTTCATCAGAATTAAATCTTCATCCTTGTAGGGCTGCTTTCAGGGGACCAAACAAGCGAAAATCCAATAGAGCAAGGTCCGGACAATAGGGAAGGATGCTTTAACACCTCAAAACAAAGCTTCTGCAGAGCGTCGACAGTGTGGGCAGAAATGTGCAGACGTTTGTCATCGGCCATGGGCGTGGACGGGTGTTCAGCTCCTTCTTGAGGCTAACACTTGTGCGACTTCTCTATGTTTTCATACACACTCCTTTGAAGACAAAATGATTTCTCCATAAAAACTTGTACACAACAAAGTGTTTGATAAATAACAGCATCAGGTACACCCTCAGACCAACCAAAAAAATGTTAATAAAAAAAAAAAGTAAATGTTTTTTCACTGCACGCGTCTCTTCATCCGTCCAAATCACGAGTGAGGCGTCTATTTCTGCTCGCACCGCAATTACGAATGAACTGATGCAAATGAACAGTAGCCTCGACTGGAAAGCGATGACGAGATGTTTTAATATAACCCAAGTGTGGAATGGATTTTTGACTCATTCTCATAAATGGTCCCAGTAACTCTCACTGTGTTGTGTTTGCTGGTTCCAGACAGGAACTCTTGTGATCTAGAATTTCAGTGAGCCAGTACACACTCTGTCTTGTCAAATTACTGTTCTCAGCTGTCGGGATTGTAACTCAACATAGTCTTCTGCTGTTCTAGTCCATCTGCCCCTAACTTAAACATGCTGTGCATCATCCTGAGGTGCCTTTCTGCACACCATGCTTGCACAGAGTGGTTAACAGAGTTAGTGTCGTCTCATCGAGCAGACAAAAAACAAACAAAACAAAATAAACAAACAAATGCAGAAAAATCCCAGAACCCTATCGAGATTTTTGAAATGAACTGCAAGCAAACAAACAGACAAAAATATTACGTGTTTATCATGCGCGTATTAATCCGACACATAATGAAGAAACCCATGCTTGAACAGAACGGTGGAGGTAAAATGATCTCGATGTTCTAGTACCATCTGACAGGAAGCAGAGGCACAAACGAGCAGATGACAGTAGCATTTAAATTCTGCATGCGTGCACAGGGACGGAAATGAAAGGCAAGCGAGGAAGGCAAGTCCCTTTCCATGAAGCTCAGTGAATCCCCGGATGAATATCAAGCGTCTGATCTCGACATGAGTCTCTCTCTCTCTCTCTCTCTCTCTCTCCCGTGCAGCCTCACTGCATGCAAAAGGAAAGAAAAAAGAAAAAGGCAGTGGCGCAGAGAACAAAGGTGGCAAAGCAGCCATGACATGATCTGCCATGATTAAAAAAAAGCAAGACATGTCTGGAAGGTGAATGTTGAAGCATGATGTGCATGGATGATCAGCAGCTCTGCTGTGTCTGCATGTGTGCACAGACTGTGCAGTCACTAGGGGGGGGGGGGGGGGGGCGGGGTCAGGTTGGTTGCTAGATAACGTCAAGGATGACAAATAACGTGAGTTACGCAGCAGCAATGCAATCTGGCCTACTGTACGGTTAAAGCGTTGATTTATTTTTTCAGGAAGCTGAAACAGCCCTCGCCTGCAGGGGAGGCTATAACATGATCCGATGAGCATCAGAGCGCTGATCGGGACATCCAGGGTTTTTACTAAACAAAAGCAGAGCGGAGATGCGTTACATCCACAGCCTTACGATGAAACCATTCTCAATTCAAGAATATTCATTAAAACCCTGATATCAACTCATCTCTCATTCTCTCCCCCTGTCTCTGTCTCTCCCTCTCAGCTGAGTTGTTTTGCTAACTTGTTTAGCCTTAGCTCCCAGAACAAACCCGCATTGATTCCAAATCGCCTGACATCCCATTTAAACTCCGGTTTTCGCCACACGGCCAAACTCAACCACCTGAAGCCGCACATACACCTCGCGCGGGTGTGTTCATTTAAAAACAACGCGGTTGCTAACCTTCAAAGTTGGATATTCCTGAACCTTCAGAGCCATAGAGAGTTGAGCAGCTGTTTCTTGCACCGCCATCTTGGATTTGGGGGAAAAAAATGCTGCGCAAACGCAGTGCAGACCGAGGCGCTGTGACAGCCCGCGCTTGTTCATCAGTCGCCCTAACAGTGGCTTTCACGGTGAAAGGTTTCTCTACTGCCTCCTATTGATGACACGCGGTATTGCAGCTCTAAAATCTATGATCAATTCAATTTTTAATTCAATTATTTTTTTTTTTTTTCACATACACAGTCATAGTCATACACAGTACGATATGCAGTGAAGTGCGTACAGGACCGCCAGTGACCTTAAAAGTAAAAGCTTTACTTAAGAAATACAATAGGAAATAAAATTTAGCTAGGTAAAATAAAATAAAAATATTTCTGTACAAATAAAAATATTCTGTGCAATATAAAAAAATATAGAAAATATGGAAATTTAAGTGTAAATCAAGAAAAATGACTAGGGGGTGTGCAAATATGCATGTAAGTGACTTATTAAAGTGACTCGTGTGCAATGATCCAGGAAATGAAATATGAATATGAAGTGTCCATGAGTGTCCAGGATGAGTGCGAGCCAATGTCATGATTGCGGATGTTTTAGAAACTGTATTAGTCCTGTGTGGTGTTGTGGTTGAGAGACCTTATCGCCTGCAGGAAGAAGTGATAAGTGAGTAAGTTGTAATAATAATAATAATAATAATAATAATAATAATAATGCTAAATTATTTGTCACATAGACCTTACAGCACTGTGAAATTATTTTTGTCAGCCAGGTTACAGCGAACAGATTTTTGCACAGTTCTTAATTTCTTTTTTACATTCTTACATTTTATATACTTTGCATATTTCTACTTTATTTTATTCTATTTTATCTTACTGTAACAAAATTGTAGATTTTTTAACTGTATATTTTTTATTCTTCCAATTAGCATCTTGCCTCATTATGTCCTTTTTCCTTTTCAAGGTCACAGTCGTGCAAGCATTTCACTGCATATCAAATAGAGATTTGAAATTGGATTGAAAAGGGTTAAGGGCCTCAACAATGGCAACTTGGCTGTGCTGGGGCTTAAACCCCGCGACCTTTCCGATCAGTATCCAAGTAACACACAGCCTTAATTGTTTCACTTAAAAGTCTTTATTCGTCACATATACGTTACCTCACAGTAAAATTCTTTATTATTCACATATCCCCGCTTTATTAGTAGGCAGGGGTCAGATCGCAGGGCTATCCATTTTTACGTCGCCCCTAGAGCAGACGGTATTAAGGGCCTTGTTCAAGGGCCTAATAGCGGCAACCTAACAGAGATGGGGCTCGAACCACCGACCTTCCGATCAGTAACTCAGAACCTTAACACACTGAGCAACAGTCCAAAGACTGCAAAAATCACCATCACCTTCTATACTGATTATCATGAGTACAAGGTCACTGGTGGTCTGTGGCCTATCCCAGGAGACTTTTCTGAACAAGGCAGGGTACAACAGGATGTCAATCCATTGTATGGCACACACACACACACAGAGGGACACACCAATTAATCTAATCAGCATGTCCTTGGAATGTGGACATGCAGATTAAGCTAATTGCCGTTCCCAAATTGCCAGTAGTGTGTGTGTGAGTGTGTGTGCCATGTGATAGACTGGCACCCCATCCAGGATGTACCCCAACTCATGCTCTAAGTCTTTTGTGATGGGATCCAGGCACCCCGCGACTTTACTTACAGGATGGAACAGTATAGATGATGAGTGAGTAAGTGAGTGAGTAGAACTACAGGGATTTACTTTAAACATTTTATATGCCTATGAACTCCATAGACATGGTTTGCCAAGACTGGATTAGAAGAACTTCAGTGGCCTGTACAAAGGCCTGACCTCAACACAATGGACACAAATGTGTTGAACTGGAAAACCAACTAAATGCCAGGTCCTCTATCCCAAAATCAGTCCCAAACCTCAACAATGCTCTTGTGGATAAACGGACACTGACATTGCAACCTGAAAGCCTTTCCAGAAGAACAGAGGCTATTATAAAAGTATGCCACTATAGAATTGCAAAGCGAATAGGAGGCTTAGAATTTGCTGTGTTAACATAGAGGTTTTTCTCTTCTGTAAACCAGCTAAACCCAGAGTTAATAAAGCAGGGAAGCTGTATTTATATTGATGTGAGATTGTCCTAATGGGCAATGCACTAGATTTTTAGTATGTATAGTATACAGTATGTTTTGTCCCCACAATCCAATCGATTAATCAGTCAAGCCACAATCTCCATCTTTTACAATTTGCTTGTGGTTTTAAGAACATTCTTATTTAGTTTTTTTTATTTTTAGTTGTGGTTCCTAAAATGGTTTAAAAACACATGTTCATGATGTAAATATCATGTGACAGCTGAAAAGGAAAGTTAGTCAAATGTGTTTTTTTTATTATTATTTTTTTCCTTTAAAGTTATTTTTTTGCAACTAATATTCCAGGAATTTCTGTAATGTTGCTTGTTGATCTAATCACAAGAAATACACCAGAAGGGTAAGCCAGTTATTATTATTAGTAGTAGTAGTAGTAGTAGTAGTAGTAGTCGCAGTAGTACTGTTATAATAATAATAATGATGATAATAATAATAATAATAATAATACTTATTATTATTATTATTATTATTATTATTATCATTATTAATACTATTATTATTATTATTGTTGTTGTTGTTGTTGTTGTCGTTATTTTATTAAAAACGAATGAAATGTTTATACCAGTGAGTTAATTTTCGCTTGTAAATGCACTTTAAGCTATAACTACACGCGCGCGCGTGCGCACACACAGCTGCCGTAAATCAATCAACACTTTTTGACCAAGCATATTACAGCGCAGTGTTATAAAAGTAATCACAATAAATTAGGTAACACATGGGGACATCTTTTTCTTTTTTTTTAACCTTTCATTGCCTGTTAGTAGATTGTGCCGTAAACTGGACAGAGTAAAAAGCATCCTCTTGCTGACTGCGGTCAAATAACATGGGAAACAACCAGATGCCTGGAGTTTTGGGGGGTGGGTAGATGATTTCTTTTTATCTGAGCTGTAGCCGTAAGTATATAAATACTACGAAGAAAAAAAGGAAGAGCTCAAATAAATAGTTTATTCAAATTTGAAACACAAATTGAAAAATTCGGCTCATTATTTTTTTATGATTTTTTTATCATAAATTTACATGTTTAGATTTAAATTTACGTGCCTTTTGTAAATAAATTTATAATTACATTTATAGGCATTTGGCAGACACTCTTATCCATACCGACTTACAAAAGTGCTTTGAAGTTTCCGTCATTGGATAGATCCTTACTACTGGTTACTAGGTTACTAACTAAGTACCATCTTGGGTTTTTTTTTTCCAGGAGTTGAGATGAACCCAAATATCTAAGATATTATTATTATTATTATTATTATTATATGCTTTAATAATAGCTTACTGAACAAAAATATGATTCCGTTTCCAATCAGTACCATGAACCACTTTCGTATGGATATATGTATGATCTTCTTTTCATACTGTTCAGTTGTGTGTCTCAGCATGACTCATTAATGTCTTCACCTGAGAGATCTCACGCACTCAATCTCTGGAACGAGCCACAACCATAAGATATCAACCATGATGCATTACCTGTATAATTTAGCAAATTCTAAAATGTTAAAGCTTAAAAATTGCTAACAAAAGACACGGCAGTACCGTAGCTCTAAAGGCAGAAGTAATTTGAAGCAGTCAAAAATGTTGGCGTTTCTCCTTAATAATTTAAAGAAGGCGGGACTTATAGGTTACAAAATTTAACCTATATACAAAATATTCTGCATAATGTTCGAAATGTAAATGTAAAAACATAATAGCAATAATATTTTAACGCCAAAAAGAAATTAGAAGGATTGCTTTGTCGTCTCTTTTCTGTCATTAATTAACTGTTAATACGAATGCACACCACCATTTTTTTTTATTTTACTATTTTATTTATTTATTTGCTACGTTCTTGCTGATGGTTAATTATTTGCCCTATATTAACAACAATATGGGTTTTAAATCCACTGTAGATTTGATCTGTATATCTACCCTTATTTTAGAGCAAACTCAATAACGGGCGAAACCACACAGATTCAGTAACCTACTGTAAGTGTCAATTTCCCATGATCCTGTATGCAAAAAAGGATATCAATGTGCCATTTAACTTACTCCTGAATAATTTAATAGAAGTGAATAATTACAGTCCAAGATGGTAATTATTGTTGGCGAAGAAGAAAGTCTCTTGTTTGTGAAAGTCAATAGCATGACACTGGGTCGGATTACTCCCTCTGCCATCATCAATATTGCAGAAAGCATGGGAGAAAGAGGTGCAGCAAGAAGCGCCTCACACACCACCTGAAACTTATTTACTTTTTCAGAGCTGGTTTATACACTGCGGTTTAAACACATTGCATGCATTCCTCCATCTTTATAACACAGCCAATTCTTTCATTCTCTACATAATTTCTGATTGGTGTGCTAAATCTCACATGACGTGCCTTTAAAATAAATACAAGCCTCATAAGGTCTAAGTGGAGAGCTGAAAGTTTTCCTGGGAAACAGAGCATGTGTGTGCAGGAGAGAGCCCCCACACCGCATCGCTCCAAACCCTCGCCGTTTACCAAGTCCCGCAGCGCACATCATTTCAATAACAATGTTTTATTCTTAAACCAATGCAGATGGAAAGGCTCAAGGCGATGGTGTCATTCTTGTTTTTTTTTTTAACCTAACTCATTTATCATTTGTTCGCATTTAATTGAAACAGTAGATATTGTATTGATTAACGACGCATGGCAAAGACAAATTACAATTCTGAAAACGTTTTTGGAAAAAAAAAAAGCTGTCGTTAATTATTTATTTGCAATTTGGAAGCTATTTTCAAATTTAACCAGGTCTATATCTTTTTTCCCAGGCTGTGAGCACTTTGTGAACTTTAGTTGCCAGTGAGCAATGCTCCAACCCCGGACACTGATCTCCCTGTAGCGCGACACTGTTCACTGATCGCACTATAAATACTTATCAATAATGAATACCCATGTAATGCCTACACCACTTCACTACTAAGCTAAATCAAATTTTTGTACAGTCATTTGCTAAATTTAATGAGTATATTCCGAAAGCCGACCTACTTCCATGAAATTAGAGATATAAACGTTAAAATGCGTTCCAAAAGGGGAAAGTAACATAATTAAGCAATTGCATGCATAACACCAGATGTGTTAACACAATTTAATCATGAGTGGAAGAGACGACTCTCTGTGTGTTATTTTAGAAGTAATTTTAAATTTCAGTGTTTAGTTGTCTCTATATTGAGACTTTTTGGAACATGTTATATAATATCAGTTGCTATAATTAGAGAGATAGTCAAGCATTAAAAACAGGATATTATTTACGTCCTGGCAGCAATCGATTACTTTTTGATCAACCATTTTTTGCCAGTAAGTTTTTCTAAAAACATCCATCCTAAAGGTAGAGAGAGAGTGCTTAATGTGATGCTTGCTCCACTACATGATGATGACTTGTGATCCTTTTGGAAATCTCAGATCATATTATTAGAATGAGTCTCGGCTACACTCTCCTACTTTATTTAATCAAACAAGTGAACAAGGTAAGATAGGCTTCTGTTATTAAATAGCCCACCGCTCACATAGCCACACGCGCACAAACACACGCGCGTGTCTTTAAGATCACGTGGTGAACCTTAAAAAACGTCTCGGGCCTCTGTGACAGCAGCGTCCGTCGTTTCTATTGGTCCCGGAGGCGGATGCTTAATGTAAATACGCGGCGCTAAGTGGGAGTGCCTCGCCATTAGTTTAGCTGTCAGTCGATCTCCGGCGCGCGCGATCCACACACACTGCTTTATGTGATAAAGGCGCGCGCTGGCACGCGGACACTGTGCGCGGACTGCAGCATGCAGAGCCACGCGCTCTAAACTCGCACAGTGCGACTTCACACAGCCGATCACACACATATACATGCAAACGGATTCACAGACTCTAAAACAAGAACAAAAACAAGAAGGAACCACGGAAGACAGAAAATAATAAGTAAATAAACACATTTATTTAGAGGAGGTGGCTGGCGAGACATCTACATAAGACTCAGAGCTTCGTTTCTCTTCAAATAAGGTAAGTCTTAATCACAATCTTCATATTCCTTCATATTGTAATTCACTTCCATTTCCCAAATATCACCTTAAAAACACTTTATTTACACGTTTTATTATTTTTTAGGTCGTTTATTCATCACAAAGAGCAGAAATGTTTTACATTTAATTGCAATTTAACGCCGAAAAGTTAATAACGAGATATTTTCTCGTCGCGATGCAGTAATGCTCAATTCAAGTGTCATATATTACGAATTTACACATAGACGTAGCATAACATGATTAACAATAATAATCGAAGGTAAATAAACTTGGAAGTTTTTATTTTTCTGAGGAGCTCTTCTGTATGGTTCAAAGTATTCTTCACCACTTTAGTTCAAAAATTATTCTTACAGTAACTACGTGCTAACAACAGCCAACACACAAAGCACATATCCATCCTTAATTTTATAATAACTATTAGAGAATGAACACAATTTAATACATTAAAAGGAGTTCATTAAGACTAATTAAGAGGATAATCTCAGTATAAAGATCTTCACTCAGATTCTTTTCATTTGAATTAATGAAGCCTAGAGGAGTGCTTATGTGCTGCTGATGAGCCTTGAATGCCCCACGTAAGTTCTCTTGGTTAGGCTACGAAAATTGTATGTACTTAAGACAATCACTGTTGGCATGGTTTATTCAAGTTGTTTTTAAAAAAAATTTTTTTATTTATGTGTAAATATTTTATGCGAAGCAGCTAAATGTTGTCTGCGTATTTACTCTTTATATTTTTGTATCGAGGCCCTTAAAACTATGCCAGTTTATTATTATTATTATTATTGTTGTTGTAATTATTATTTGTAGTCGTAGTAGCAGTAGTAGTAGTCTTGTGTCTATAGAGATTCGTTGTTTAAACCCTTATTTTATCTTGCGTCTGTTGGAGATTTTTAAAGCCCTCTTTTTTGCACACTTGATATATTATAAACCTAGAAAAACGACATTTTAGTTCTCTTTTGTAACAAGTGTTTGGTGTCCACAGATTTCCAGGAATGGAATCTATATCGAGCCAGCTATCAGCCGGGAGAGATTCCACCTGTTCACCAAACTCGAAACAGGAGTTGCAGTCTTACACCGGCCCCACACTAAAACCCAACCAAGTCAGTGAGACCTCTCTGTACGGAATACCTATCGTCTCCTTAGTCATAGATGGCCAAGAACGATTGTGCCTGGCCCAGATTTCTAACACTCTCTTGAAGAACTATAGCTATAACGAAATACACAACCGGCGTGTGGCTTTGGGCATCACCTGTGTGCAGTGCACGCCAGTTCAGCTGGAGATCCTGAGGCGCGCAGGTGCCATGCCAATCTCCTCCAGGCGCTGCGGAATGATCACCAAGCGCGAAGCAGAGCGCCTCTGCAAGTCCTTCCTCGGTGAACACAACCCGCCCAAATTGCCCGAAAATTTCGCTTTTGATGTATCACACGAGTGTGCGTGGGGATGCCGCGGCAACTTCATACCGGCCCGATACAACAGCTCGAGAGCGAAATGCATAAAGTGTTCGTTCTGTAACATGTACTTTTCACCAAACAAATTCATATTTCATTCTCATCGCACGCCCGAGTCCAAATACACGCAGCCCGACGCAGCAAACTTTAACTCGTGGAGACGACACCTAAAGCTATCGGACAAAACCTCCTCGGATGACGTGACCCACGCTTGGGAAGACGTGAAGGCCATGTTCAACGGAGGCAGTCGGAAAAGGACACTGCCTGGGCATGGGTGTGAGAGTTCGTCCCCTATGAAATCACAAGGCGCCGTCAGTGGAGCCCAGGGACGTTCATCTGAGGTGCCCCTTAAAACTCTTCGTTGTGAGGACGACAGAGCCACTGTGCCCATACCGAGTGGCATCCGCAGTTATCCTGTGATCCCGGTACCTAGCAAGAGTTTTGGGATGCTACAGAAGATTCCGCCCCCCCTCTTCCCCCATCCATACGGTTTCCAGGCATTTGGTCTGTGTCAGAAGAAAGATGATGGTGTGGTAGGGGAACAGAACAAAACTAACTTGCCTGGTGTGTTCTGGCCAGGCGCGAAGGACAGCGCTTACCCTTCATTTCCCATGTTTTGGCCCACGGCAAGTGGCCTGCCCATGGCTCCTTATCACCACGCGCCACCGAAACCGCCTCCCGAGGTGCTTTGCGCGCGGCAGCACGAGTTCGATGCGTCGGAGCCGAGCGAGAGGAGCGCCAGCACCCCCAAAGACAGCCTGCAGGAGAACGAGCGCTGCTCCAGCACACAGTCCAGCCGCAACGACGAGGACAAGTCCGGGGATGAGACCAGAACTACGGAAAGCATGCCAAGAAAACCGAGTTATGTCTCGGCCTTCAGGCCTGTTGTTAAAGACACAGAGAGTATAGCAAAGCTGTACGGCAACAGAGGCCCGTATTCGGGAACCAGGCCTGGTTACCTATCACCTGACTTCCTGAGCGAAAGTTCGAGTTATAGGTCGGCCTCTCCGGACGTGGACGACAGTGCGGAGGACCCGGATGTGGACGTGGAGTCACACAAAGTACAGGAAGATGATGAAGAAGAATGCCTACAACTTTCAGTGGACGACCACCACAGCCCACCAGCTCTGTCTGCTCACGTGCACGGCGATGGAGGAAAAAGGCAAGGAGAGGAGAACAGCCGAACGGTCGTAGTGAGTGATCCACACACTACACACCCGAGTGAGGCAGAGAAGCAGAACAAGGCTCTACTGGAGAGCAACAAAGCTCCAACTCGATATGAAGTAAGTATCATGTTCGGCCTGATTCACAAGCATCTCAACACTTTACCGGACACGTAGACAGCAAAATCCCCCAAACAAACTCCCTTGTTTTTGTCTATAGACTAAACACAGGTCATGCAGTTTTTTTTTTGTTTTTTTTTGCTTTATAATGCATGTGTTAGTTCAAAGTTAAATCAAATATCGGTTTATATTAATGTAAATATTAATGCGTACTGTATTGACAGTGCAGATCTATCCACGATAACTCAACTCAGCCTTACATTAATATTTAATGCTCATTGTAATGTTAATACGAGGCGATTTGCAAACTAATTCTAGTTACTTCTATAAGCGGTCCTGCTTATTGTTCTTCAATTGTGGATGTTTAATTAGCGCAAAATAGGCCAGTGGTTATGCAGATTTGGTTTACTATTGAGAATTTGTTATAAATAGTCCGTTTTTCTGCATTTTTGAAAGGGGTGCAGGAAAGAGTGAAATTGCAGATAATTGCCACTAATTGCCTGGTTAATTTTGCAGGTGTACACACATGAAAGGATGGCGCCCCTGTATCAGATGAGTGCCCCGTGTTTCAGCTCGACAGCCACTTATCCGCGCGACTCCAGCGGTAAGCTCTACTTTTAGCCTGGCTCAGGTTGTCAACACGCCGCGTACAGCGTCTTACTTTCTACGGAGTTGTTTGTATCTACGTTCATATGTATTTCCCACAGTTAAAGATGCGCACGAGGAGGAGCCGTCATCCACAGTAGAGGAAATCACTGCGCCGAAAACCCTGCACGAGCACAGCGGCGCTGCTGAAGGAGGCGCGAGAGAGCCCGAGGGTGAGCGGAAGCATTCCGCATGGGGGAAATAACTCACTGTTAAAACATTAAATGCCAAAAAATAGTTTTAATAAAATACTAATTATAAAAGCATTCACAAAGTATTTTTCTCTGTGTACAGATATGGAAGCGATGCGTAGTGAAAAGGGCAGAGCGTCACAGATTGAAAAAAACATCGAAAACATGGCGAAAGGTATTATAATAACAATAATAATAATAATAATAATAATAATAATAATAATACTTTGTAACGTGGTCCCTAATTTTTGTTATCTTTACTATAGAGAGTTGACACTGTGATAATCAGATTTTTGTTTTGTTTTATAAATTATAGTTATCTCACCTAATAAAAGCAAATTGAATTATAGTCTGTCTGTAGTCTGTCTACATTTTATATGTATATGTTTACACTTTATATGTATGCAGTGTATACATTACAGCTCAAGACCTGCTGTACGTTTGTGTTCATTTTTAGAAATTCATAAACAGAAATTGTCAAACATTATATACAGGAAAAGCTTGATTCATTCACCTTGCTTACTGGGCTACAAGTCTAATTATTAAAATAAAATGCATATATTCTAAAGGCTATGTAACTATATATTTTTATACTAATTACAATTCCTATATTTCTATGCCATTGTATTTATTTTTCATGTGAGACCTGGTAATTAATTATTTATCCAGGGTCATTTTGCATAACAGCCTTTACAAACTGCTCTTAAATAACCATCTTGGATAATGCGTGTTGTTGAAATAACTGTTAAACATTTCTCTTCAACAGAAGAGCTGCAAAAACAACTAGTGGAACAAGTGGAGCTGAGAAAGAAGCTGGAACGGGAATTCCAATGTCTGAAAGGTATTTTACCATATACTGTGTATATATTTTCCATTTTAATATGAACAGTGGTTTTATTTTAAACATCCTTTTATTTTTTAAGCCTCAGTTCTTTCTCCTCATGCAAGTCTTTATGTTCAGACTGTTCATACTCTTTATGAGTAAGAGACCCACTGTAGTATGATTATATTTTTCTTTAATTATACAGTCACCTATAACATTGTGAATTTCTGTATTGCTTCCTAGACAATTTTCAAGACCAAATGAAAAGGGAGCTGTCATACCGAGAAGAGATGGTCCAGCAACTGCAGATTGTTCGAGGTGAGTTCTGATTTCCCCAAAATAGTTTAAATCACATGCACAAAAATGTTCCTAATAATATTTTATTAGATAGCCCAAGTTACATAGACATATTTATAAAGCTGTATTAATAAACAAAACTATTGATGCATGATTGTTTAAATCTTCTTTTCCCATTTTTAATCATGTTTTAATTTTTTTTTTTTTAAAGTAATTCAAATCCAAATTCAATGTTTTGCAGAAACACATACTATAATTACTATAGTACTACATAAAATCATATAAAAATAACAAAAAAAATACTAAAATGAGTACACCTTTTCTTATTTAATTGTAATGTATATTTACTACATAAAAGGGAATTAAGAGAAATTTAGATGTGTAATCTTTTGGGTGAATTTGTTCTTGATAATTATGTTTGGGATATCCTCAGTTTTAGAATTCTTTTTTGTATAATGGTGAGGAAAATATCCAAATGAGAAATCCCCTACTGCAAATTTGTAGGTAATGAGTTATTTTCCTGACTTGTCTCAGTATCAAAAGTCTATAAATCTGAATAGCTGAATTTGGAGATGGGTAGATGAGGTAGGATAATTGGCCTTTCAGTATCTGAGTCATACTTTGTCTCTCCTGCTCAGACACTTTGTGCAGCGAGTTGGACCATGAAAGAAAGGCTCGTTATGCTAGTCAACAGAAGTTAAAAGGTAATCAATGCTTCTAGCAAAAACAAATAATAAATTTCTAAGTTAGCCAAACACAAAGCGTCCTGCTTAAGGAAGTGCTTAAATAATATTTCTGCAGTGTTGCAGACATTTGCCCTCAGATCACAGATTTTTCTTTTTTTGGCTGAAACATTTTGCTTGCATCATATCACAAGATTTTATGAGGGGTATAAAGACACACACAGATCTTCATAGATATTGTTGTTTTAAGCGATCCATACCCTTTTTTCCCAGAAGCTCACGACGCACTCCATCATTTCTCGTGTAAGATGCTGACCCCACGTCAATGCTCTGGGACCTGTAATTTCAAGCCTCCTCTACTACCACCGTGATGCCTTCCGATTGTCCTTCACAAATACAACTGCTCAAACCAGGGACATTAATATATCAATAAAAACAACATTTACAACCACCAGAATTCAGTTATTGACCTGCAGTGAGCAAGTGTACGGTAGTTTCCTAGGTCTCAAACTTTAATTACTACTAAATAAAAAAGGCTTATTGTATCAACCGTATCATTTATATAAAATATAGCACAATAAGAAATCCTGACATGTTTCACTGAAAATATTATCATCTGTTAAGAAAATAAATTGTAATAGGTGGCTTTGTGCAATGCATATAGTATGTAATATATTTTATTTATTGTGATACTCTTTCTGTTGGTGAAATGTTAGGGCACTTTCTTACATTAGATCCTACACTAATTTATTATTGTATTTTTAACAGCTTTATTTAATCCATGTTGTTCATCAATGTTTGTTCTCATGTGTAAACAATGTAAAATTGATGTAAAGCACTTTAAATAGACAGCGCTGATGGCAACCCTGATGACTGAAATGTGTATTAAAATATCTTGTTAAACTATATGATAATTATTGTCTGATTATACACTGCGAATTGTTGCTCTCAATCTTACAGCAAGAATTATTTGCTACGGGATATATTTCAGTGTTTCATAGTATGAAATAACAAATAAAGTGGACATAGACATAGACAGATTATAAGGCATGGGCATAGTATGCAAATTTTGATTGAGCTCCATTCACACACACACACACACACACACACACACACGTATTTTCAGTTTAATAATTAATATAGATATTACTTGTTTATACATTACATCTTAATTCATGGGATTTTATTAAAGATAATTACAAATATGATGGTGAGATAAATGCAAGAAGATTCCAGTGCATAATATCACAGGCCTCGATTCAATATGTAGCATCCTTTCTGAATACATCTGTATGCAGATACACTTGTAGTCTACCTGAAAAGGTTTTGTGATTAAACTGAGGATGTGCATGGCTACACAATGTGTCACACAATAGAATTAGATACTGACTGTGAAACACCATTCAAGCATATACAGTATATACTTACATATATACTTACATCTGTCCGTATAACTCATTGTCTGTGCAATAACACAGATATGTACTAGCATCAGTTCTTTTTCTTTTTTACTTTATCTGTGTTATTGCACAGACAATGAGCTATACGGTCAGAAGAGTAAAAGTAAAAAACCTTACTACTTTTAGTCTGCGAAAGCAAAAGCAAACATAATTAGCTGTTAATCCTAACCTTTGCAAATATTTTAATTTGTCCTTTTATTCTTATCTTTGCATTTATTTGCTATTGTTAAATCATTAAGAATTAAAGTTATTAATTAGATAAAGCAGATTAAGCCGATACTAAACCTTGTTCCTGTGAGTTTTAACCTGAAAATTGGTGGCGAAAGTTTTGTAATACTTGGTCTCATAGCGCCATCTAATGGCTATAAACTGCATATAATACTCGTCGGTGCAAAGCTAGGTTGAACAGCCGACTCCAGATGGCTACTAAATGTAGGCTTTGTGCACTGATTTGTCTAATAAATAAACGAGAACGCAATAATCTATACAATATGTTACAAAGCTGATTATAAAGCTGACACACATACACGCACACACAAACACACACATACATACACTCAAAAGAGTACATACAGTATGTAGATTGAATGATTGGTTGGTCAACTGAATGAATTAAAATAGCCTCAGAGACCCTAACGGATCTGTGATAAAACAAGGCGAGTCTACATAATTGTTAAGGTTGGTTAGTTTCTTTAAATGGAATTGTCTGGTTACTTGAAATGTAATTAATGGATTAACCTGAAACTCGCTGATTGAAAACAAGGAGTGTTACTTTTAATCTAACTATAGTTTTACACATTTCGATAAATAACAATTATTATATCCAAGTTT
Organism: Heterobranchus longifilis; assembly: GCA_028570985.1. Lineage (NCBI taxonomy): Eukaryota > Metazoa > Chordata > Actinopteri > Siluriformes > Clariidae > Heterobranchus > Heterobranchus longifilis. Next base: position 24,814,638 of record JAOVVB010000037.1, on the reverse strand, counting down.
ATATAAATAGAATATAATAATTTCATAGCCACAAATTGTGTTTATTTGTTTGTTTGGGCTCCAGCAACATGGATGAGCCCTTACTTAGGCATACTGGATTTGAATTTGATCTAAGCAGCTACAAGGCTGATATAAGCTGATGTGCATGGCTACACAAACGTGTCACACAATAGAATTAGATACTGACTGTGAAACACCATTCAAGCATATACAGTATATACTTACACATTTCGATAAGCTGATATCAGCTGATATCAGCTGATAACAAAAATTACTAAGACATGTATTTCCACACTTTTGACTGCATCTGTTTTGTGGGGATTCAAAAAGATGTTGAACTGCAACATCTTTTTACTGTGTGAAAAAAGTGAATTAGAAGACTTTAATCATTTTTAAAATTAAATATAATTATTTTAATAATATTATGGACAATACATTTGATAAATGTTGAGTAATGTAAACTAAAAAAAAACAGATGTCAATGCAATTCTGAATTTTTCATACTGAACAGGGAGGCACTAAAATTCTTACAAAAACAAAAGTGAGAATTAGTTTTTTTTATTACATATATAATAATAATAATAATATAAAAATAATAAAATTAATTCAAATGAGCAGGAACTAACAAGCAGGTAGGCATTCTTTGCAAATGGTTGCTGAAATCATTTGAGATCATTGTGGTCATCCTGAAAGCACATGTCACTACTAGAATGGTTTAATGATCTAATTATAACCACAAATTACCTGAAATTTCTGATGAAGAATCCAGCTTAGTCTGGCAGTAACTAGTTGTTAGACTGTGTTTAACAGCTGGTAAGTTATTTTCCTAGTTCTTTATTGCCGACTAAACTGATTGAGAATTTGCAATTACTTAACTACGCTATAATATTCTTAAAATGAGGTTGTCTACGATTCAGCATTAGTACGGCAATTCAGATCCCTCCTGCCAGATCTCCAGTCCTCCAGCACTTACAGCAGCTGGCCTGTGCTTTGGAAGCTGCTTTTTCACCAGGGATGATGGTGTTTTTCATTTGATGACTCCTATATTACGTTCTTCGCATCCTCTGTTTAATTGGGTGTTTCTTGTATTACTGCACTGCGTTAAATGATCCAGTCTCATTACTTGGGCTGCACATATCTGGCCTATCTGAGTATCGAGGGTTCGTTTGAAAAACTGGGCGCTAATTTTGAATTTGAGGAACGTTATTAGAAACGCGGCTCCCTCACGTGCCGAGGGCCTACCGCGCATGCGCCAGAGAAACAAGATGGCGGAGAGTGCGGAATTGAAGGTAAGGCGTAGCCAAAAATTTACTATTGATATCATGTGTAATTGAGGTATTCTTGGCTGTTTGGTAGTGTTTGGGTGTATTTTGTTTATATGTGGCAGTGTGCCGAATGTGTCTTAAGCGGCCTAGCTACATCGGCGGCTTTGTTGCAGTATGGAGGAGCGTTGTTATTGTTGTGATGTTCAGACTTGGTTGTGTGAACTGGGGTGGCTGAAAGCTAACGGAGCTAGTTAGTTCTGTCGGAGATAGCTAGCTAGCCAGCTAACAGCTTCCTCTTCAGCCGAACTGGTGATGGTTTAAAATTCGAATTTTTAAACTCAGCATGAACGTTGCTATAGACTTGCCATGGCGTAGTAAGTAATTTTACCGCACATTCTGACGTCGCATCATCGTTGTTAATACAGTGTGTAGGAATATGCAGGCTGGAGTTAGCTTAGCTGGTTTAGCTTGGTTACTCGCTCTGTACGCCTGTGTGCGTAGGTTGTGTGGGTCGGCGAGCCGGCTATCGAGATGTACGTTAATAGCCATGTATGTAGCTCGACACTGGATGAAATAAAGCTAACCATTATGCCTTCATTTACATGTTACAATTATTACAAGTGACTGATAAAATTAACTAGGGGGTATTTTTCTCCTTCGTGGCCGAGAGACACAAACCGACTGACAGTGGACGCGCATTAATGTGAAGTCCCACAGGCTAGCTTAGCCTGCCATGATAATGAAGTGCTCAGCTAGCATTAGCTCTCTGAGTGCTGTGAAAACAAATACTTGCATATTTAATGCATAAACATGTCTTTTCTTACAAATAAGTGTTTGGATTGAGCAAATTAAATGTCTCAAAATAACCTTTACCAATCATATGGTTTTTAGCCAGATTTGAGCTCTGATTTGGGCATTGCATGTAACATTTTTGTTACCGAAAAGATGAAGGGTTTTGTCTGAACTATTTATAACATTTTAGTGGCTATTGTGCCATGCTTGAAGCGTGTTATTAACTTTAAGAACCGTTTATTTATTTATCTATTATTTATCTGTGACAATAATCAAGTATTCACTGCCGCTTTCGGTTTGTTAGCAAAGCCGGTATGAAGTGCTACTTCAGACCACTTTACCGCCTTATTAGTTCCATCATATTATTTTACAGTTGCATGTTATTATAGTTCTGTTTCATTAATGTCTATGCATACTTTCAGTTAGTAACTTCGTTCTTTAACATATTGGCTTACCCATGTGTTGCACACTCCACACTTTCAGACTCAAAGATTTTTATTAGTCTTTTAGGACTTTGCTTGAAAATGAGATCTGCCTCAGCTCAATTTTAAAAGCTCAGAGAGGGACGGTATGAGTTTATTCACTAGTTTAAAGGTGCCTTTAGTGTAAAATTCATATTTGAAGTTGATCTAAAAGTAATTTTACATGGAATCCTAAGAAACTGTTTTGCTGCCAGTGTTATTGACCTGCTGCTAACTTTTTCCAAATTTTTCATGTGTGTATTCTATTCAATTTCATTTATATAATGCTTTTAACCATGGTCATTGTTCCAAAGCATCGCAACAGAATCAAAGTAAAGTTAGGGAAATGTGTATGAAATGTGAGAAAATGTGTATAAAGCAAAATGATGAGAATGTCCCTGATGAGCAAGTCAAGGGCGATAACCGCAAGGAAAAACTCCCGGAGATGGCAATTCATATATATTATATAAAATGCCTTTAGCGATAGACACATCTTAGTTTCACTTTCTACAGTAGAAGGAATAAAAAGATGTGACCAGGAAGGCAGGAGTATTCAGAATGGCTAAAAATTTAAATGACAATGTAGTTTACAATCATTATCACAGAATGATGGCACATGTTGTTGAATCTTCAGTGTGCTGAACAGCCCAGTTTTTTACAGACCTGTGTATTTGATAGTGGAATATTATTGTAAAAACATCACTCCAAACAATACATATAAAGTTACTAAATAATTATTGTGTAGCTTACCTATTCCTGATTAACCTGCTTTTTAGTGTTTAAGGGATCTAGACATCGTCTAATAGCAAACACTGACTGTTTAAAAGTGATTAACACCATCAAAAAAAAATTTACACTGCTTTTTTATTCTAAAACACTTGCATAAATTTGATAATCATCTAATTAAAGAGACAGGTGAGTGAATGCTGTAGTGCAGAACCAGTGTGGACACTAGAATTTTAAGTATATACTGTATACACTACCGTTCAAAAGTTTGGGGTCACTTGCAAATTTCTTTGTTTTTGTTTAGTGATTTATTTTTTACATTCTACAACAATACTGGGGATTTCAAAACTATAAAATAACACATATGGAATTAGGTAATTACGTAACAACAAC
>JAOVVB010000037.1:24787745-24800698 GCA_028570985.1 Heterobranchus longifilis | reverse complement strand
TTATTTTGTAAAATAGTGTTTTTTAAGCTTTAGATTATCGTGGTGTCTCCTTCTCATTGGGTTGGAAAGTTCTAGAAAGACTAATATCTTAAAATCAGCACTGCCCTGTATCTAACACCCCCTCCCTTTCTCTTTCTTTTTCTCACCACCAGCATTATAACATGGTAATGGCAGCAGCAGCTGCAGCATCTGCCTCGGCATCAGCGTCAGAAGATCATGAACTCCTCCGCTTCTTGCCCTATAACTCCTCACAGCTGTACCTGGAGCAAGCAGGCACTGTACCAAGCAGTTCACTGGTACCACCCAACGGCAGTGCGGGCAGCAGTAGCAGCCTGCGGGACAGTCATGGACACAGCAATGTGTCACGCTCACGGTCAGACACTGCCGCCTCAGTCATATACGGCTCCATCCCAGACGTCATCTCACTCGACTGAGCATATTGGCACAGCAATCCAAAGCCTCTCAGCACCATCCATGGGAGATAAGAAGCCTGATGTGCTTCAGGAGGATTTAGAGATGAATGAGGCAGAAGGCAAAGAGGGTGGGGAAAAAAAGAGGACAAATATCTTTGTAAAAAAAGAGGAAGAAGAAAAAAACGCTGTACAGAGAAGAAATATCTATTTTCAGTTTTACTTTTGTATATAAACTATAGGACGCTGCCTGCCCAGTGAGTGACTTCAGTTCATATTTTTTGTGTGAATACTGAAGGTGTTTTTTCACTTCTCCATGTGCTGTCCCTTGACTTAAACTTATTCTGTATCTTTTATACTCTTTTTGCTATTTTATTTCACCTCGAACACTTATTTGAGTCCCAGTCAATTTCACTTGTTTTGAGGGGTCAGTATGTTATTTAATGACACTTTGTTGTGCAGGTAATTTATGATGCTTTTAAGTTATGTAGTTTGTATGCTGTATAAAAGCATTTCCAGATGCCATTACAGGATCTAGCCATGAGGCACGCTCAGAACGGCAGACACCTCTTATTCCAGCTTTGCATTTACCTCCATCTAGCTTTCAATAAACTATGTGAAAGAAAGAGAGTTTTTTTCAGATATTTATGCAGAGCTCATGTTGCACACATCTCCCAACTCATGAACTCATGCTAATTCTTATGCTAATTATTTGAGGCTAAGTATTTTGCTTTTGAGCAATTTATCAACTGGGGAGAATTATAATTGAAGGTTTGGTACTACAGTGTGATAAATTTATGAAGTGACTCAGTTAACCTAAGAAGTATATTTAGACGTCATGTAGCTGCAGAACATTGTTCATGGTGTGCCATCGAGCTTGTGTTTAAATTACGAATTTTCTGTTAAAGCGGAAGATTAAGTTTTAATGGTCTGTTCACATTTGATTAAATTAGATCTTAATCTAAATCATCATGAGCCAGACACTGGGAAACAAAAATGTTGCTAAAGATTCTATTGATTGGACTGAAAATAAAAGAAAAAAAGCTGTGTTACAGTGGTCTGAGTTTAAGTGGTTAACACGGCGCATTCTGTACCTGCTGTTTCCTGTATTAAGATCTGTTTAAAAGCTGTGTCATGTGCTACTCTTCTACAACGTCAAGTTTTCAGGACTGTGATGATCATCTCTTTGAAGGGATAGATTGACATTTTGACAATTAATATATTTTGTTACTTATAGTGATGAAATCTGTATCATCAATATATCTATATATACTTTGACGATCGGGTCATAACAGCTTGAGAGGAAATTTACAGATATTTTTTTTAGCCAATAGAAAAACACTGATCTTTATTGATAGTTGGATGTATGGTCTACATGTACATACATAAGAACTTGATCTTTGGACCTATTTTCAACCAAATCAACTTTTTCAAAGTGTGGTGCACACTTTTAAATTTCTTTTTTTTTTATTGGCTTGGCATTTTCTTTTTAGACCGTTGTTGTAAAAGTGTTGTGCCTTGTTATATGGCTGGTCCTATTGATCTTCCTTTGGCATGCAGAAACCTAAAAATATGTTTCTGCTTACTGGCATTCACCTTATTTCTTCATGTAGAAACAAGGTTTTAATGGTCAGAATGCTTAACTATCATTTTAAGTGACCTTTGAGTTTTATTTAAATGTTTTTGTTTTTTTCCTGGTGAGATCACAGCCACATCATCTTTACCACCCTCTCTCCTCACTCTTGTAAAAAAACAAAAAAACAATTGAATTTATTTATTTTTAATCTATATGTATTTTAGTATTTGTTTGACAATTATCTTTACTGTTATCGTACATTTATTTCAACATTAATTATTTAAAAAGCCCTTGTCACGTGCTTTGCATTGTAGCAAGCATCTTATTTGTCCTTGTGTTCATTGTTCTGTTGTATTAATTTATGTCTGTTCTGTTCATTAATTCTGTCTCCAGAATTTATATGGTGTTGTCAGATTTGACTATTTCATTGCAATTAAACACTTAAACGATGAAAGCCAGCTGAGTGTGGACAAACTCTGGCTCAATTGTTAAAAACCCCTTAAGAAATAATTTATGAGGCACACCGTATGATTTGTTTAGCCACTGATTTATTATGCACAGCCATTACTACCTGTATAAATGTAGACTTTTATCAGAGTGTAGACATTGACTGTAGACACCATCTAATGTTTCATACAGGCCAACATTTATACATGTAGTACGTCCTAATTAAACTAATTAAATAAACAAATGAGGGACCATGACGATCTTGTTTTTCACGAGAAAAGGTCTGCACTGGAAACTTAATTTTGATGAGGCATTAGATTACACTGAACTTAAGCCATGAAAATGAAGTAGTCCGTATCTAGATTCAGGTAGAAGCACTGTTTTGTTTTGCTTTTTGTTTTCCTAAAGAACTGGCACACGGTGCTGTGCTCGACTGACATTTCAACCATTTCCAGGTTTCCAGACAGAATCCTACCACTAGAAAAGCAACTTAGCCCATTTTAGCTGTTCTGGTAAGACTGGTGTGCATGAGATCTCTCTGCCTTAAATTCTTGTATTATTTTTATCATGAAAGAAATCATTATGTATATCACGCCACTATCAGTTTGTACAAAACATCAAATTATTTATTTGATTTTGGATACATTGTTTACCTAATGAATGGTAATTGTTTATGTAGAGAGTGGTTTAGCTGTAATAAAACACATGCAAACTATTTGCTATATATTTGTCTTTTTATTGTCCATATTTTTTGCTCTTACTGTTTACGTAGCTCTGTTTATGGATCTACATTCGGGAAAGGGCAGTTCCAGGTTTATTGCCCTCAATAAATATAAGCACAAACCACTGAAGAAATGTGTACCACCCATTAAAGTAATGGACTTCATCCAAACCACACAACGGAAATCAGCACAGCAGGGGAATCCATCAGGATTGAGGAGGTCGTTTCAGTTCCTCCAGGCCAGTAAGTACAAATAGGCAACCAACTGTATGTACACTCTGATTCTTATATAAACTCCACTCCAGAATTATTGGCAGTCTTTGTTAAAGATGGGATAAAATGTAATTAAAGTGTTTAGGAACTCATCCATGACTTCTTACTGGGATATAAATGAGTAGATAGCCACATTCATTTATGAATTTAGTCAATCATCACCACTGGGAGGATGAAGGAAAGCACAATTTCAATAAGACCTTTATAAATAAAACAACAGAAATGAATTAATAATGTGTATGGGGGAAATGTATCCACTATTAGAGCATCTGGACCTTTATAACAACCAGAACTGTAATGAAGTTCATGTAAGAGTACACAACTTTTCCATCATGCACAGTCAAGAGGATGATTAGTATGGCAAAACATTTTTTCTAGCAACAAATAATTATACTGAGTGCTGAAAAGAACCTCATCTCCAGTGGTAAGTATGGTTGAGGATCTTGGTTAATATGGAGCTCTTTTTCTTCCAAAGGCCCGGGTGATCCGGTTAGGATAAATGCCATAATTATAACCTACACGTAGTACCAGGAGTTTTAAATCAAAAAATCTCTCTGCTACTCCCAAGATGTTGCAGTTGGCTTGTGGTAGGATCATCCAAATTAATCTTCCAAAACATGCATCCCACCTTACACAAATGATTCGATGACCAAAGAATAAAGGTTTTGCCATGGCCATTCCGGTCATACTGAAAACCTGTGAGGTGGCCTAAAGTGGGAAAATCTGATTATTATGGTTTATATGTATTTCCTGACGCTTTTAAAAGGTATTTTCATATTTTTTTTATTTTGCAACAGTGACCATTGGAAAAGCTCTTTATTAATTAAACTGAATTGAATTAAAGTGTAGAGATCACAGGAGAAATGGCATGATGGCTTAGTGGTTAGCACTGTCGCCTTGCACCTCCAGGGTCCGGGTTTGATTCCTGCCTCTGTGTGGGGGAGTTTGCATGTTCTCTCTGTGCTTAGTGGGTTTCCTCTGGGTACTCTGGTTTCCTCCCACAGTCTAACGACATGCAGAGTAGGCATTTCCAAATTGCCCGTAGTGTGTGTGTGCACCCTGAGATAGATTGGCACCCTGTTCAGGTTGTACCCCGCCTCATGCCCTAAGCTTCCTGAGATGGGCTCCAGGCCCCCGTGACCCTGTATACAGGATTAAGTGGTATAGAGGATGAGTGACTGAGTGAGGTCATAGAAGAAGGACAGGGGACCTTGAAGGTTTAGATTCATTGTACTGGGGAGTGGTCTTGTGGTTCTTGCTCTGTATACTTTAATCTCTGTTTTATAAATCAGGCATTATAGAAGACTGGGAGCTGTTATCCTGCCAAAGAGAGAAGGCACACAAATACCACCTGCAGATACAGTATTCCTAAATAGAAAGCAATCAGGTATTAAAGTGAGAATAAATCTGCGTTAAATAAAGGTTAGATTTGCGACATTATCCACAAAGGTCTGACAGCCTGTGGGTCGCAGCAGTGTACAAAGTAGAAATTCACATTTTTGTTTCTTTTAATTAATATCATTTTTTTCGACCTCAACCATCCACATGACATACTTCGGCATTCAGTTTCACTCTCAAAATCATAAAGTTACAGATATACAAGTATTTTAATATCACACACAGACTGTTTTATACATGCACGCACAAATGGTTCATTAGCTTGGTAGCGTTAGCATCGCTCCTCACTCGTCAACGCTCTCTCAGGCCTACAGTCTCGGTATACTGTTGGGCGCCATCTAGTGGTTTCCTGTGACAGCCGCAGCTCCATCATTATCCACTTAAAAAGCGAAATAATATACAAATTATCTTAAATATGACAAATTACACTAGAGATCAAAGTACACAAATTAGACGAAAAATCCACAAATTAGATGAAGACGTTAGATTTTATTTCATTTTATTCACATTTTATGTTCGTGAAATACGCATTCAATTCAATATTTGCTATATTTAAGAAGTATAAATATGTATCCGAAACTACACCCTGGTCGTTATATAAAAATCATAAATGAAAGCACATTGGTGAAAAAAATACAGGGCGGTTAAAAATCCCAGGTCTCCATTGATTTAATCCCCCCCTCCACATTGAGCTCATTACCGCCACCTGCTGGACTCGATGTTTTATGTTTTGCTTGCGTTACATATACAGACATTGTCAGAGTCCATTACATTTAACATGCTTTTTATAGTAATATAAACAAAACAACTGTGAAATGCATGTATTTGCATGCAATGTTTATGAAGGTAGTGCATCCTTGCTTTGGCCTTAACTTATTTTTGCAGTGGCTGCTTTATTTTCGGTTTTTCCTAGAAAACGTGTAGAACGGGTTCTTTCTCGAAAGCAATCCGCGGCTGAGACAAACAGGCTCCTAGTAGCGTCTTGCACGTAAGATGTTATTCTGAATACTGGTGGGAAAACGCTCCAGAGACAACGCGTTTTGGGTGAAGTCACGTGACGCGGCGCCAAATTAATGCGTCAGGAGAGGAGACGTAGCGCGGGCGCCTTCACCGTATCTGAACAGAATCGGAGCTGGCGATGCCTGGATCTGATTTTCCAGCTATTTGTAGTGCTTAAGCTGTGAATGGCGCCTAAACAGGACCCTAAACCTAAATTTCAAGAAGGTAAGAGGTATTAAATGCAGCAGGTCGGAAGGTAGAGAGCTGGTGAGAGCGCGCGGCTGCAGCAAGCACAATGGCGCGCGCACGAGCGAGTCTGCTGCAGTACACAAAGCCGGAGATTAAATTGAGATTGAGTTGGAGAATCACACATACCCCTGGATCACGGAATGTGTGCGCGCGCGCTATGGCAGTTACGGTGTTGCAAATGATGGCAAAATAGCACGAAGCTGCTGTCATGAGGATACGTTTAGCTAGCTAGCTAGCTAGCTCACGAACGTCGTGTAAACCGATGGCTAGTTAGCTCTGTGCTTAACTGGGAGCTAGTCAAGTTAACGTAGCGTTACCATTAGCACTAGTGACACATCACTTCGGTACTTGCGTTATTGTTGCTTCTTGGATATATTTATTTGCCACTGCGTGTTTATTTCGCTGTTCTTATACATTATCCTGCTCGACGTCTTTGCGCATGCGCATTTCCACAAATTCATGCTTCACTCAAATGCTTGAGGAAGTTTCTGATCGACAGGCAAATGCTAGCTGTCACAAGAAGATCGAGCTTTCTCACATGTTTATTTACACCGTGAACACATTGAATCTTCCTCCTGTTTTTCAGAACTGTGAATGAATCTGTAATAACCACATTTTTTTCCAGCAAGAGTCAGGACTGCCGTGGTCTGGCAATCCTTACTGTAATGCAGACTGTAAATGTCTGATGGCAGAACATAACGTTTTTACTTAATTTTTCTCTGTATAATTTCCCTGATGTAGAAACAGGTTTCCACAAACAACCAAGTGAAGTTTTTTTTTTTTTTTTAAAAACAAAAAGTTTCTTTTATATAAAATTCCATCATGTTGCATGCTTACAGAAATGTCACTCGCTCTTCGTTTCAGGTGAACGAGTGCTGTGTTTTCATGGGCCGCTGCTATACGAAGCTAAGGTAACTGATGTCACTTTATCAGGATATTTTTGTTTATATTTTTATAAAATATGAATTCATCCCAGTGAGTTTATATTTCTTTAAATATAAAAGTTTGTACTGACTCTTGCAGTTCATTTGCCTCACACCTGTGTTTTCCTTTGCAGTGTGTAAAAATCAGTATTAAGGACAAGCAAGTCAAATACTTCATTCATTATAGTGGATGGAATAAAAAGTAAGTTTATCTCACATACGTTTCTGTAGCTTTTCCGTCATCGTTATTAAAGTAAAAAGTCATGCACGCTGTTATATATTTGAAACAGATGATCTAATCAGAATGTCCTAATCACCAGTGATTGCTATGTATTTCATGTTTCATTAATGTTATCTGCCAACCCCCCTTATTTTAAGCTGGGACGAATGGGTTCCTGAAAGCCGTGTACTCAAATATGTGGACAGCAATCTGCAGAAACAGAAAGAGCTTCAAAAGGCAAATCAGTAAGTTCTCTTTGAAGGCGTTTTTACATTAAGGCCCCGGGAACGTTTCTGAGCACACTTGACCCCGAAGTCTGGTTTATTTTGATCCAACAGAATAGAATTTAGAACAGAATTAGAGTTAGAACAGATTTTTTTCAAGGCTGCTTGAAGATGTGTTCAGCATAGCACACTCGGGCACAGATTGAATCAGATATGAAAGCCAATGGTACTTCTGTGCACAGAAGTCGATCGTTCTCCCATCAAATATCCACCTGATCTCTTATCCTCTGACCTATACAGCCATAGCTGACAAAGTAGAAAGGCACGTAAGAGCATTGATCTTATCATTATAATTATTGATATTTCATAAAAATGTCAATAATAAATAGGCATAATGCAAAAGTTTCTTGCGCAGAACTTCCTCATTCTCTTCTTCTCTTGAGTTATTTTGGTTCACAAATGAAGTAGGTGCATACTGCCACCTGCTGTATCAGAGATTGTAAATACACAAGTGTGTCCAAGAGAGGAGGAAAATAATAATGTGAACGCTGGCCAGCTGAGGAGATAGGAGGGGGAAGCAATCAAACCAATCATGCCTAATTTGAAAACACCCGTAGACACGGATCATCACAGAAGAAACGCTTATGTGTACCATTTTATGTTTAACCTTGTGTTATCTTAAAAGATATATCTTATGTCTCCTCATTTATGATGATTTAAAAATTTTTAACAATGATTTCTTCATTTAATATTTAGAGCATTTGTAAACTGTAAAACCAAAATTATGCTCATTTGTTAAAACATGTGTGTCTGCTTTCTAGAGACCATTATGTTGAGGGAAGGATGAGGGGAGTTGCACCGAATAAGAAGATAGCTGCTGTGCAGCAAAAAAATGTTGATGTGTGAGTTTGAGTTCTACTTGATGATTTTTTTTCTTCTCTTTGCCCAATCTTTCTAAATACTGAACATTTAGGCACTATTCAAATAAAGCTTTCTGAAAACGTTTTCTATTTATTTTCAGGAAAACAAAAAAGAACAAACAAAAAAGTAAGTTTCAAATTTCGACCACCATATTAGTTTGGTTTGCTGTTCTACTATTTACATCAAAAATCAAAAAACTAAATGGTTCACTGAATTTTGTTTTTTTCCTCCAGCACCAGGAGCTGGTGAAGGGACCAGCGCTGGAGAACTTCCTCATCCTCCACGCAAGAAGAGGGCACGTGTTGACCCAACTGTGGAGAGTGTAGGTTAATTCCTATTTTGTCTCCTGGGTCACACATACAGTACCAGTCAAAAGTTTTGACACAAGTTTGGATTTATTTTCTGTGTTCTAGAACAATACTGGATTTTTTTTACAACTTTGAACAAAAACATTGGCATTTGGATAATTAAGTGACAACAACAACAACTGGCAGTTAAGACACGAAGGTCTGATTTTCTGGAATAGTTCTTGCAAGAACAGTATTGTCAAGTGCATTTGCAAAACCCATCAAGCGCCATGATGAAACTAGCTCTCATGAAGACCTTCCCAAGAAAGCAAGAAAAAAAAATTAACCTATGCTGCAGAGAAGTTAATTTTTAGAGTTACCAGCCTCAAAAATCATTATTAGAGTGTTATGAAGGCTTTACAGAGCATAAATAGCAGACACCTCTCAATATCAACTGTTCAAAAGAGATTATTATATATTTTGGGTACTTTCAGCATTGTTTAAAAGTGTAGGAAAAATTTGAAATCATGAAGGAACATGGAATTATAAGGTGTGTCCTAACCTTTAACGGGTAGTGTACATGTACAGTCATGGGGAAAATTCTGTTTTTATTTTATCAAGGGCTAAACAACGACTAAATGGTTCTCTCCAACTTCTGTATACAAATAACCTTGGGTAACAACAAACAGATTTTAGTATGCAGTCGAAAAAGTACTCCAGCATTTAGAAACCTTTCTACTTCCACAATCATTAGGAGAAAATTAGCAAACAGGTGTTACTACTAAAATCTACAAGATTAGATAATCATCATGAAGTCTGACTACCTCAATAAAGCAGAACCTTAGGCAGTTTGGTTCTCTGAAGCACTCAGGTGTTTGTCTACATCATACCAAGAGGAAAGTAAATGAGCCATGAACTTGGAGAACTAATTGTTTTTGCTCATCAATCTGGGACATGTTTTTAGGGCATCGCCACACCATTTTACAATCAGAAGGATTGTTTATAAACATAGAGATTTTAAGTCAAGCCAGCTGCTAATCTCAGGAATCAGCCTCCTGGTTAATTTAGTCCAAGGTCGGACTGTTTAAAACTTGGACATCTAAAAGAAAACCACAGAGCTACATCACCTACAGGCTTTTGTAAAGACATTAAAGGCTGATTTTCATCAAAGCAGAAAAGCATTGTAAAATAAGCCAAGGTATAAAGGGATTTCAGGAAAGAGTGACTAGGTAAAAGCCCCTTAAAAAACGGCCGCATGACTTGGGTTGCATCTGAACAAACTACAGATTTCCTGAATAGTAGTCTTCGGACTGACAAGCCCAGGGTGGAGAAGTCAGTGCCGTGTTTGAAGTGATTTGTCATGTTTGGTTTTCATTAAACATGGCACTGTACATGATGACCAGACTTCTCCACCCTGGGCTTGTCAGTCCGAAGACTATTATTCAGGAAATCTGCACCACCATGTTCACTAGTTGGTATAAGGTGACTGAAGTGATTTGTCATGTTTGGTTTTCATTTGTCACCTTATACCAACTAGTGAACATGGTGGTGCAGGGGTAATGATTTACCCCTGGGAAACTTGCAGGCATTAAGACTACGATGAATTTCACTTTATATCAGAATATTCTTGAGCCAAATGCCAGATTATCAATCCAGCATCTTACACTGCTCCAAAGTCGGGCCATGCAACAAGACGGTGATGCCAAGCACACCAGAAACAGAACTTCTCCAAAACAATGTGAGAGACTGATAAACTGTTGGAGAAAATGTCTACATGATGCTAAAAGAAAGTTCTACATGCTACTGAATTATAGGGTGTATTTTGTATGTTGTCAAGTCGTGTTTGGTGTCTAAGACTCTACTGTGGCTATCGGTTTTGCACCAAACTGCCGGCTGCAATCATTACACATAGGCCTTGAATTAAGCTGTCCAGCAACATTAAACTTACTTCAGTATGTAGTTTGGTTTCACCTCAAGCATCAGGTCAGCTATGTGCTGGATTATTTTTTTTATTATTATTATTTTTAGATTTACCAAGGTTAGCTTTTGAATTGTACAATTAGAGTTAAATTAAACAAAATCCTAATTATATTAAAATAAACTGTTTAAAATCAGATATTGTGCTCTTTTAATATAATGTTTGACATGTACTTTCCATGATGATAAACACTTCAACTTGTTAGCTAAATTAGCCTTGTCGTTTCTGTACAAAACAACAGAAATATCTTGGTGGATTTTAAGAAGTATTTTTTTTATGCATGATTTTTAATTGCTTTTAACTAAAATACACTATATTTTTTATATAATTAAGAGAAAGTGAACTTTAAGGTTTTTTTTTTTTTTTTTTTTTTTTTATTCAGTGGTTTTGAATTTGCATGAGGTAAACATTTTCATTTATGGAAACTGTTGTTGTGTAGGAGGAGACCTTTATCAATCGTGTGGAAGTCAAGGTAAAGATTCCCGAAGAGTTAAAGCCATGGCTGGTCGACGACTGGGACCTGATCACTAGACAGAAGCAGGTGATGCTTAAAAGGCTAATATTTTACCTAATGCTTAGTCTTGCATCTTGGTTCAGGGACTTAATATATGTCATAATATAATTTAAATTTGATACGTTTTGTGAGTCCAGAGATTATATGAATTATATGTTAGAGTGAATGTGAGAAGATGTAACTGTGTGTGGCATTTTTATTTCTGTAGCTGTTCCACCTGCCTGGAAAGAAGAATGTAGACATGATCCTGGAGGACTATGCAAATTACAAGAAATCAAGAGGAACCTCTGATAACAAGTATGCACAGTTAATAAGGGTATGCATGGAGTTAGGTAGTGAATGGAAGCCACATTGATATGCTTCTCAATAAGAAGGAGCTGGCCTTTGTCTTCAGCAAAACTTTCATTCTTCATTCAATTCATGTTCCTATTGCTGGACTGGATATTGTTTGAAAGGGTGAGCACTATTTTAAACAGGCTGTGACGGGCAGTGTACACTGCTTGGCCAAAAAAAGGTATCACTCTAAAGTTTTGTTTGGCTGACTTTAGCTTAGATTTCAGCATGCAATGTTGTGACTAATTCATGAATAATAATGTTGGGGAAAAAAATCCACATGTTCCAGGAAACACTTCCACAGTTTTAGTCCTGGAATGTAGCGGTTTCATGAGGGGAGATACTAGTCTCCAAGTTGTTCAGTACATTCAGGTCATCAGCTGAGTTCATTTTATTGTCACATAACGTTGCCTTCAGAGGCTTGTACAGTGCATAATGGGTATATCGTTTCAATGCGCTTCCCTTCTTACCCTGACACACCCATTGCTCTGGACTAGAGGAAGTGTGGACTCATCAAACCACATGACCTTTTTTCCACTGCTCCACAGTTTATTGCTTTTTCTGCTCCCTAGCAAGTTTAATCTTTTTTTTTTTTTTTTTTTAATCTAATAGACAAGTGGTTTTCCTATGACCACACAGTTGTTTAGTCCAAATTCTGTGCATTTTTGTCATTATCTGTGCATGTGTAAATGCTCTTTTCTTCAATATTAAATATACCAGTGATTATCTGTTGCCAATGTTTTTATAATTCATCTTCACTGAATAATCCAACCGGGTTGCTTCTGCAAAGTTCATGGTTCGGTGCTATCCTTCCATGATTTAATAATGTGTTGGACAAATCTAAAACTAATTCCAGTAATTTTATTGTTTTCCTTTCCTTGGTTGATGCATGCCAACAAATTGACCGTTTAGGAATAGGCACTTTTTTTGGCCAGACAGAGTATTTTCCTTGCAAAATGGAAAACTGGCCTCATACACAAAATGGACAGAAGGGCTTGTTTTTGTATTTTACATCTTTCCTACAAGTAACTGAACTGATCTGATCTAACCTAATCTAATAAAATAATCTTATTAATGTATCAATTTAAATTAAATATTTTTTTTTTACTGTGTGATTGTTTTTATTTAGGGAATACGCTGTGAATGAAGTGGTTGCTGGCATCCGCGAGTACTTCAACGTTATGTTAGGCACACAGCTCCTTTACAAGTTTGAGAGGCCACAGTATGCAGAGATCTTGGCGAACCATCCAGACACGTCAATGTCACAGATTTATGGCGCACCACACCTACTGAGGCTTTTTGGTATGCACTGTTTGTTTAATTTTTCATTGTGATCATACTTTGTAGAATATTTTCACTTTACCTTCAATTATAGTCATTTCTTTCTTTCTCAGCTTTACTGAGATTTTTTTTGTTCATTTAGTCAGTTTCTATTTAAACTTGAGAAATGTCTTGTGCAACACTTTATACGTATCTGTTA
>JAOVVB010000037.1:24754558-24765926 GCA_028570985.1 Heterobranchus longifilis | reverse complement strand
GCCTCATTATAGAGTCTCCTATAACCAGAGCTCTTTCAGGTTTCTCAGCGGGTGCATCACTGAGGAGAGCAAACCTGCTATTCACCCTGGTAACCCTGGTAAACATTTTCAAAGAGCTTAAATTTTTTAAATAGTCATTACCCCTGTTGAAGGCTCTTGCTAAAGGCCCATCTTCAGGTGTTGGTTGTCCAAACACAGTTGCACCACAGCATCATACAGTGAGTAATATCCTGTGGCTGATGGAGACCGAGCTGAACGAGCAGGCTTTGTTTCTGTGCTTTTTAGTTGTGAAAAACGTTTCATTAATGATTGCTTTTTAAATTGCAGAAGGAGTACGGCAGCCAGTCAGAAAATGGTAAGAGTTGGACTTTATCTTATTGTAATCCGTAGCACATAACTGTTAGTCTGCTGTTTTGACCTTAAATTTCTGTGTCTTAAAGAAAAAGATAAACTGCAGAGCTATCATTTGGATTCTGCACAGGTACGTCGCCTTCCTGAGTTATTCGTTATAACACGATGAATGTGACATTCAGCCATTTCATTTTTATACCCTTGCTACCTTTATCTGTCAATTTGATAAAGATCAGAAAGCACATTTCTGTAATGTAGGCAACACAGCGTATGCAATCTAAAGTTAAGCTCTTGACTGCTCAAAGAGAACTCCTGACGGAATATTTGAACAGATCTACTTCTTAACCAATTCTTGAAAAATCCTGCTTCAGGTTAGACATCATGCTCCACATTTATCAGCTCCGGCCTCATTTAAAGTGAAGGAGGTGATGGCAGGTGAGGCTGATCTTCTTAAGAGGGAGCTGTGGGAGATGAGACTGAGGCATGACGCTGCCCAGGACGAGCTGCTGAGGCTGGACTCGGCTCTGGTCCTACGCACCCGGGACTACGAGGAGCTGAGGAGGAGCAGTGAGCGGGCGCTGCAGCAGGCTCATAGTCACGCTTGGGAGCTGGAGGAGGCGCTCGGGGAGGTGCAGCGGAGAATGGTCGCCTCGGAGGCTAAAGTCAGGCAAATGCAGGCACATTTGGTAGCAGTGCGTGAGAACCTGGTGGAGGAGCTGAGAGCACAACTACATGAGGCCAAAGCGGCGCTGCATCGAGCCAACGAAGAGCTTGGCCTAAGCAGAAGGGAAGCTGAGCAGATAAAAGACAGGAATGACATGCTCCTGCAGGAGGTACACAAGCTCAGTGAGGAGTTGCTGAAAAAAGAGGACACAGATGCACTGCAGGCACGACTGGGAGGTCAGGAGGCTCAGATAACTGAAATGGCTTGTAAGGAAATACAAACCCCCTCAGAATGGAAGCCTGGTTCGACAAAAACCACCATGACGGATCTTACGAGCGAGATTCTTCAGCAAGAGATGGATAAGAAGAATTACATCAGTTTAAACGAGCATGAGTCTATAAGAAGCTCACTAAGTAGTGCACTTCAGCAGGCACAAAGTCAGGCTCGGGAAGCCGTGCTGAAGCAGCAGCAAACCAGTGAGGAAAATCAGAGTCTCATTAGAGAACTGCAAGAGCAGAGGACAGAGCTGGACACCCTGCAGGACGCCCTACAGGCCAGGTTTGTGCCTGTGGCTATGCTGGAGACCAAGGAGAACGAGGTGGCTCAGCTTAGGCTCGCTCTTAAAGAAATGGAGGAGAGAAAGGAGATGCAGGAGGAAGGCAAGAAGGCGTATAACGCTGAATCGCAGAAGCAGTCTCAGCCTGAGCAAACATTACAGAGCAGCAGAGGCACACAGACTGAGTTATGTCAGGAAAAGTGCACCAGCACCTCTGTCAACGCTGGAGGACAAAATAAGGTAACAGGTCCCATAATTCAAATCATATTAGTGATTCACGTACTATTAGTTCTGACACAGATGTAAATGTGTGTTCCTGTAGTTATAGCAGTGTTTCTAAGCACTTTCCATTTTTTTTGTTTGTTTTTGTGTTGGCTTACCCGAACTGTTTTCCTTTCCAGGATTCAGAGATAATGGTGGAGGCAGAAGGCCAGAGGGCAGCACAGAACAGCTCATCAGCTCCAAGCAGTGTTTGTAGCCTTGTGCACTCAGACAGCACCATCCTGCAGGCGCACATAAACAGCCTGGAGCAGCGGTTGGAGGTCAGACACCCTATGCACACTGGGGAGTTTAAAATGAATCTTTTTGCTACTCTGCTCTCAGCACTAACGGGCACTTTGATTATGTTTGCAATTTCATCCACAAAAGTTTCAGCACATCTACGCTGTCTGTAGTGTTTTCCCAATGAGTTGATAAGCTGATTGGGACTCTTTGGATTTTAAAAACGTTTGACCTTTCTAGCACAAACCACCACAAACCCAAAAGGTTATGTGATTTCTTTCATTTTTTATGTAGTCTGTCACTCAAAGCCATTAAATTGATTTATTTATCCACTCATTCATTCACTTTCTATACTGCTTATCCTGTACAGGGAAGCCCACGGTACTAGGCAGGGACATCAAATCCACCACGTGGTACATCACGGACAGGGTGCCAATCCATCACAGGGTTCACATGCACACACATTCACAAATTACAGGCAATTTGGGACTGCCAATTAGCCTAATCTGCATGTCTTTGGACTGTGTGAGGAAACCCACCAAGCACAGAGAGAACATGCAAACTCCCTGCACACAGACCGGAGGTGGGAATCGAACCCTTGAACCTGGAGGTGCCAGATCACAGCGCTAACCACTACTCCACCATGCCTCATTATATATGTATATACTTATTGCATGCAAGCAGAACACATCTTTTGTTCTGCTATACAGTGCTGTAAATGTGCGTGCAGGCAGTGTGTTTGAAGGCTACCTCGTTATTTTGAGCAGCAGAAAATGGAAGCCACCTCAAACCCACCTGAACACACGAGCCTAGTGTCCAAAGAGACACTTGATTGTGCACAAATTCCTAACAATAAGCATTCTGTCATTTTACCCACATGCTGGAGTTTTCCAGGAAATTGTCTCGTATCGTCAGGAGAACCGAGATGGCTCGAACAAGATTACATTTTCGAGTGCTTATTGAGATGAAATTACTTTGACCTGAACTCAGCCACTTAAATAGCTTCTTGTACCTCCTTACACAGGAACGTAATATTTCTTATTATGACGCAAGGATGAAAACTTCACTTTGTCCCTTGTTGATATTTTCAATTGCTTGTTCTGGTATACAATGCACGAAAGGTAAGAAGTAAATTCCAGATGAGATGATACGCATCGAAATCACATTCTTCTTTGTTCGTCACATTCGTATTTGTCTAACAGTGACCAATGGTTTCTTCCTGTTTTTTGGCCTGTAAATCTCTCCAGCTAAATTTCTCAGGCTTACTATCTTCACAAACACTTCCTCTTTCTCCTGCGAATATGCGCATGTGTATTTGTGGCTATGGCCAAGGTCAACCTTTTCCTGCCTTATCTGTGAATTTCAGGTGTAGAGACTGAGCTAACAGAGTCTGTCGTCATGGCTTGTGAAGATGTTAACTAAGGAGCGCATTTTTACACAGGATTTAGATGCAAAAGCTGAAGAGGTTACAATGTGTAAGAATAATCAGCATAACGCATTTCTGTTTTCCCAATTACATGATCAGTCAGAAAGCATTCTGTGTTTAAATCATTTATGTGATAAGGGCGCACCACAAGCTTTAGGAGACTGAATATTCTGGTTTTAATTGCAGTTTATAAATTTAGTTGATCAGAGCTAGTAAAGGTGAGTAAATGATGCAAATTATAGAATTCCCTGAAGAAAAAAGAATTTGTTCACAGATAATAGCAAGAATGCTATAGATAAAATAGGAAAAACATCCTTAAGTTAACTGAAGGTTTTCTCTCTCTCTTTCTCTCTTCCGATAGAACTCTGAAAAGCATTATAGACAAATTCTTGCTATATATCGCACACGTCTCCTCAATGCAGCCCAGGTATGATTTTAAGCTTATACTACTGTACATCAATCCATATTACTGTATTGTTCTTATTAACCTTTTAAACCTACAAAACGCTCACTTTTTATATCCCTATATATCCCTTTTCGTAATATCCCTATTAATATGAAGTGTTCTATTAATATGTGGATAATTTGCTTGAACATGAACAGGTAGATCATGTGCTTGAAGCTGTTATGTTTAACAGTCTTTTTTTTTATTTTTTATTTTACAGGGCCATATGGATGAGGAGGCCAGACTGGCACTGCTTCAGATCGCACAAATGAGACAGGAGTGTGTATGTTGATCAGTGCTTGTCTCTGTCTTTCAATGTCTGAATCTCTGAAAATATCTCTCTCCCTTTTGTGTGTGTGTGAGAGAGAGCGAGAATGTGTGGTTGTATTATTGATTAACTATTAGGATTTAAGCCACCGTGAAATATATGTTTACTACAGGTTTTTGTATTCTTTCATTGAATGTAATTATGTAAATATATAAATATATGTATTATTTAATATGCACAAATTACTAACAATCTTTAATTAAAAAAAGAGAAATTGATTTCCAAGTTGTTGCCTTTCATGTTTTCTTTTTTTAAAAATTACATCAAAACTTTTTGTTTTTGTTGTTTTGTTATTTCATTCTTTTTTTTTTAAGATCAGCTGTAAACTTAACATGTGATCCAGATGTCTTGAGTTAAGCGGCTGTTATTGCTGCTGCTGTTCATGTAACAAAACAGGACTGCCCTCTTGTGGTTTCTGCTGCAAATAATTTGTAGTGAGAAAATATGGAGAATGCAAATGCTATTCTGATTTTGGACAAATGCTATGCAGTCCAACTCCCCTTATGTACTAGTGTAGTCCAGTGAGTGAACCCTTTCCAATACTTGAATAGTAAGTGCAGTCTGGCCTGATGCAACAAAATTAAAATCCTATATATATTAGGAATATCTCCAATTTCTTTAAGACAATATTTGCACAATCAGTAAATCCTATCCTATTGCAATATATCCAACATTTACTTAACCACCTCTCAGTCATGCTGGTATTTTTCTCCATTAAGATCCTGCACCTCTCATCCCTTTATACGTTCTCCAGAACCTCTCCGCATATGGCCTTCATTTGAGCAGTAACCTGAGAAATGATTCCTGTAGCCTCGCGTTCACCTCAGCACAGTCATCCGTCTGCTTTCTGATTTCTATTAATAAGATTTATTATTTAAGGATAGCTCTAATCCCCCTGCTCACACTCACGTCTCCATTTGTGTGTTTTTCCATTCCGTGGCTGAACAGAGTTATTGTGGTCAGTGTGGTTTTATTCACTTTTTCAGCCTGGGTGGCTGTACTGCAGCTGCACTTGGTAAAAGCAGCACTATTTTGTGAAAGAAAAGAACCTTTTGGAATGAGGGCTATGGGTTTTTTTTTTTCTTTTAAACTCAAGGCTGGAGAATTTATGCAAGCGAGAGAGAAACTTAATATGCCATTTAACTTTGAAGCCAAGCCAGCCACATTCCCCTCCTCCAACCCTTCACCTCAATTTGTTCAGTTGAAATCCACTTCCATGCTCTGGCCATTATTGTGAGTTCTGGTTTATATTTAAAAGCCACAACATTGGTTTCCAGTTTAGTTCTTTGCGGTCTGATCTGTCAAAGCTGTTCTCAGTAATTATGGTGAACGCCTTTCAGTGTGCCTGGAGATTTGCCTTTAATCAGATTTCCAGTGTCCTAACCAGAACCAGATGGCTGAATTTGGTTTGGTTTTGCTCATATTCTTTAGTGCTCCTAAAGATCATAACATGGCATTTAACAGCCTTCTAACAAGTGTTGGCTGCATGTGGCTCTACCCGTTACACCAGGCCTATTACTTCAGAGTTATAACTCGTGCTGTAATCAAATGACTTTGAAGGAGGAAAATTTCCCTTTTGATTTAAGCCACATAAGCCAGCGCACTTATCCCATTCCAGACGTTTCATGCTAAATCTTAAGTCACTTAATGGACCTGCTTTGTTTTTCTTAGCTATAAAAGTATACATATAACACATGCATGGTACTAGCTAATAGTAAGAGAGCTGTACATCCCAATCCTAGACAATCCTACCTGTACTCGTCAATCACCTCATTAATCACCCTCAAAAAATGGTCAAACCATATTAGTTATATTTAAAAAAAACCCATCTAAATCTACAGTCATTCTTTAAGATGTCAGTGGGACAGGTTTAACTGTCATGTTAATGTGGGGGGTTAAAAATATTATTCAGAGTGTGTGTCAGACATTTTGTCTCATTAATGGCTGTCTTGTACATTGTACAGTCATGTGTAAAAGTGAAAATGTTCTTTATTTATCTGATCATAGCAGGTCCTAGTATTAGGCAAATACAACCTTAGATGAACAACATTGTTCAACAACATTTTCACTGTACTGTTATGTATTTAACAAACCAAAAAGAAAAAGAAACATTTTGGAAATACCAAGTACTTCACATGATTCAATAGCTTGTAGATCCACCTTTAGCAGCAATAACTTGAAGTAATCGTTTCCTGTATGACGCTGGCAGTCTCTTACATCGTGGCCCATTCTTCTTTACAACACTACTTCAGATTATTAAGCGTTTTGGGGCGTTCGCTCATGCACAGCTCTGTTAAGGTCCCACCACAGCATTTCAATCGGGTTGAGGACTGAACTTTGACTAGGCCATTGCAAAACGTTGATTCTTTTCTTTTTCAGCTGTTCTGATGTAGATTTACTGCTGTGCTTTAGGTCTTTGTTCTGTTGCATGAGGTTCAGCAAGTTTTCAGCAAACTTTAGCTGTTGGACAGATGGGCTGACATTTGCTTCTAGAATACTCTGGTATATAGAGGAGTTCATGGTCAACTTATTGACTGTGGCTGCAAAACAAGCCCAGATCCTCACCTCTTCGCCGCCGTGCTTGACCTTAGGTACGAAGTGTTTCTGCTGAAATACTTGGTTTTGCCAAACGTTGTGCTGGGCATTAAGACCAAACAACTCCACTTTGATCTCATCTGTCCAAAGGACATTGTTCCAGTCGCTCTGTGGTTGGCAGTTTTACAAACCTCAGTAGTATTTTTAGACAGAAGAGGTTTCTCCTGGCAACCCTTCCAAACAAACTGTACTTGTTCAGTCTTCTTCTAATTGTGCTCTCATGGACTTTACCATTTAACATGCTCAGTGAGGCCTGTAGGGTCTGAGATGTAGTTCTTGTTTTTTTTTTTTTGTGTGTATTTCTCTAAGCATTGTCTTGGGGGTGAGTGTGCTGGGACATCCACTCCTGGGAAGATTGGAAACCATCTTTAATGCTTTCCATTTGTGAATAATTTTTCCTCCCTGTACAATGCTGAATTCCAAATTGTTTTGAAATGGTTTTATAACCTCTTCCAGATTGTTGTGCAGAAACAGTTGCTCCTCTAAGACCATTGCTTATGTCTTTCCTTCTTGGTATTGTCTCTCTCTTGTTTCTGTATTAACTACATCACTTAACAAAACATCTCAGCATCATGTGTGAGCGCCAGCATTATTTTATTATGTGCCTTTATTTCACTTCACACACTTACTCTGGTATTTAAATGTGGTGTCCACTGAGTCTGTGATCCTGCTTGCAGTGTAATTTTCACTACCTCTCACCATACTGTAGTCTTTTCAACTTTTTCCCCCCTTATTAGTGCATCTTGTCTGTGTTCCTGTGGCTGTCTTTCTCCAGATCAAATTACCACGCACTTGTGGTTAACTATCCTCATTTCTCTCAAAGTGCTGAGCCACGCTGTGTAAAAGTAGATATCAAAGAATCTTAAACAGATGGTTAGAGAACTGGCTGGAACGCAGCCAGAAACCACATTCACAGCTTGTTGCTCTTTGCACCAGAGTCCCTGCAGTATCCGTGCAGTGTAATGATTATTGGTATGTCAGTTTGTCTGACTGTTTTATTAAACGAGACTTTTTTTCAAATGCTTACAAGGTTTAAACACAGTATTGTTCCGCTCCGGTTGATGGCCATGTTTAGTCCTATTAGGCTGTCACTGGGTTGCGAGCAGCTCTGTTTTATTTAGCTGTAAGACATTAACAGCAGGATATCTGTCTTTAGCCTTGATAATTGTTAAGCTATACAGCAAGGGTGTCCCCGAGGGCCGCTTTAATAATACCAAAAAAAAAAAAAAAACAACAACAACAAAAAACTAAATGTTATATTCTTTGACAGGAATTATGTCGGCGGCTTAGTGGTTAGCACTGTCGCCTTGCACCTCCAGGGTCTGGGTTCGATTCCCATCTCTGTGTGCATAGAGTTTGCATGTTCTCCCTGTGCTTGGTGGGTTTCCTCCCACAACCTAAAGGGATCATTAGGATGATTGGCGTTCCCAAATTGCCTGAAGTGTGTGAATGTGAGCGTGTGTGTGCCCTATCCAGGGTGTACCCTTCCTTGTGTCCTAAGTCTCTTAGGATAGGCTCCAGGGTCCCCATGACGCTGTATACAAGATAAAGTGGTATAGACTATGAGTGAGTAAGTGGGGAATTACTGTATGTCTTATTTGTGCACCTAAAAAAACAATTTATTTCTTGTTTTTATTTTTCATCCTGAATACCCGTTTTTCCTGGTTTGGGTTCTTCTGGATCTCACTCAGGAGCGCTGAGCGGAAAGAAGGGGAAATAGATGGCTGGGATACAATTTGCTCTCACTTAAGTGCAATTTACAGAAGCCAATCCACCTGGGATGTTTTTGGGAAGTGCGAGTTAAACATAGAATGCAAAGGAAATCCACATGGACACAAAGAGAACATGAACAACTCCAGAAAGTCCATTTGTTCGTTTGTTTTGTGCTTGATAGTGTTTAGAGTGGAACACAGTTTCTTGGCTAGCTTTGGATAATGGCAAAAAAAAAAGTATATTCAATTACATTTCACCAGAAACATAATCCAAAAAAGCCCTATCCTATAGGCTCGGTAATGATTATTGTCATGTCCTACAGATGCTTAACTGCTAGGCTCAATAACTTTTAAAAAACCTCTAAGTCGTGTACTGGAAAAAGTCACAAGCATATGTTTTTACAGATTATATAAAGTGATGAGATGTTCATACATTAAATGTGACAGTTGCGACCAGCAAGCTGAAACGGCAGACCACAAACCAAACCTCAGTCAGCATCCTGTCAGAATTTATCCCGGCACAACACACACAGTTACACACCAGCCCACAGGAAAGATTAAGTGTACAGCCTCGACTGTTCGAGTCTGCCTCTCTCTCTGATCAGCCTGGTTCATACACTTCTGTTAAACACTTTCTGAAGAGCTGCTCCAGCTGCCGGACCACACGGGGGGGATCTAGCCCTGTTCGTGTGTATGTTTGTGACTGTTGATCATTAGTATTGGAAAATGCTTCGGCCACAAAAAGGGCTTGCGGTCTCTCCCATGTATTAAAAACATGAAAGAACAAACCTCTCGTCTCTGGAGAGAGGAACCCACCAGACATAAACAGCCTGTAAAATGGAAAATGACATCTGTGTTCATTTGTCCCATATGAGATGGCAACATTTGGCAATGCTTACTGAAAATTCCTTCCAATCGCTTAGATCAGGACATTTACAGAAGGGGGAGGTAGCTTTGCTCATCTGTTTCCAGTGGCGCTTTGGAGTCATGAGGCATATGTGTCAGTGGCGAGAGAGTGATCGGATGTGAACGCTCGGAGGCCTCATCACACTTGAAAGATGTTTAGCTCTCATGGGTCTTGCATCACTTCCTTCTCTGATGAATGTTTATGCAGAGTTTTTCAAAGACATGTGGGTTTAATGAAATCCATGTTGTGTGGAATGTTGTCCATCCCCACAGCCCAATTTCGTTCCGTACTGTTCTATAGGAAGAGTTGAATGAGGGGAAACAATTTGAAACCGTATTCTGACCTTCTGGGAAATTTCATTTGGAAAGATTGGGAAGGAACAAGAGCATATTTTATAAGTCTGCTACCCTACAAGCATAACGATATTCGAAGGTGGATGATTGCATGGGAGATGCACAGGTGACAGAATCAAAGCCTTGACAGGCACATTGGGTGTTTTTATAAGGCGTTTTTAACTGAACCTCCTGAGGCTAAAAATAAGCACTCCGTCCTGCTGCTTATCAGTCTTTTTTGATGTGGAAGCGAAGTGAAAATGTATCGGTGAAAGGTGGTTGTGAATACGTGAAGAGAGAAACCTGCTCTCTCTATCTCTCTCTCTCTCTCTCTCTCTCTCTGCATTAAGCTGAATATAGAGGTAAAACACTGTCTAATGTTGCCCTTTGAAGCACCTGTCCTCTGCCCTCTTTTATCTCAGCTCCTTCACAGATTTTTAGCACTTTGATCACTATTGTGAGCTTGTGCCTTTGATTGCACCTTTGTGCGTCAGAATTATCAGTGCATTGAAATGCAAATTCCCTAGTTAGTAACTTCCTAAAATCCACCTTTTAAAAAAAAATCACTCGAGGACGCAATTATTTACCTGTGATTCATGAGGGATTATTTTACATGTGTAGCTCTGTAGGTCTGTGTGTTTTATGCATCGCCCCCTTCCTTCCGTTCGTCTATGTGTCTCCCCCCTTCCTTCCGTTTATATAGTCATCTGGGTGTTTGGCTCGTAAAATGATGCCTAATGAAGAATTATGGATCACCCGGGAATGCGACAGACAAAAATCTGGCGTCTCAAAATGATTTAATAACTCAGATATGTTTATGCTGGGACTACTATTTGCTACTAATGAATACTGCATATTCACTTATTAAGAACTAAGAAACAATAACAACAGCTAAGTAATAATTTCCAGGAATATTTCCTGGAGAACTACCAGGTACCTAGTCATCAGTAATAAAAATGATCAATTGTTTCAACATTTTAAACATTCAACTGTTTCAGATCATCATTAACCCTTAAGCATGGAAACTTTGACCCATTATTCAGTAATATTTGGAAAAGATCTCTCATAACCAAATAGACAGAATTCTGCACAAATGATGGGACAAAGATCAGGAGGAGTATAAATCTATTCTACTTGTTATACTACTAATCTGCTATTGTTTTAGCCGGTCTCATTTGTAGACGAGTGTACAGATTGACTCACTGCCATAACTAAATGTTCAAAGAGAGCTCAGAAGTATGAAGGTGAATATAGGGTGCATTGACCGCTACTTCTTCTAAATATACATATATAAACAGTATATATAGAATATGTACTGTATGTGTATATATTTATAGGTTATAGGTACACTCAGAAAAAGTAGATGTCAATGCATATATAAAAAGCATTTATATTGTTACTAATGGAGTTTGTTACTATATATATATATATATATATATATATATATATATATGTATATACAGTATATACACAGTGGGTACGGAAAGTATTCAGACCCCCTTAAATTTTTCACTCTTTGTTATATTGCAGCCATTTGCTAAAATCATTTAA
>JAOVVB010000037.1:24743160-24754458 GCA_028570985.1 Heterobranchus longifilis | reverse complement strand
CTGACCAATCACAGCAGTGAGGGCTCACGGAAAGGAGGGGTTTAGACAGACTGAATCTTCGAACTGCTTCACATGAGGCGTTTACGAATCATTTAGAAATGGGGTAAAATTAAATCTATTTTTGAAGAAAACTAAAGTGTTTTTTGACCTTGCATACATGTAAACCTGTTTTAAGAGACTCATTAAGCAATATTATCAACCTTTAAAATGGCATAATAGGACCTCTTTAAAAGTGAGGCATGGAGCTTAGCTTGGGGTCCCAAAGTTTGGAAGCAAAGAGAATGCGTGCGGACATTAAAAGTTAAACGTGGCATGTGAGTGGGGTGAAGCCATGTTTTTTCATGGCAGACTGAACACCGTTATTTGATTGCCACATAAGAGTAGGCAGCTAAAGGACTGCACAAACTGCCTCTGCACTTTCACTCTTGCCAAGAGTCAGCCTTCACAATTCAGCCACTAAAGAGGAAAAGCCCAGATAAAATGGGAGAGTTTTATCAGGAAGGGCATTCGGTGTAAAATCTGTGTTAAGTTGATGTGGAATGGTCCGCTGTGACGACCCTTTGATAGACTAACAAAACAATGGAATATCCTTAAAATGAAATTAATAAACGGGCAATATGTGTGTGTGTGTGTGTGTGTGTGTGTGTGTGTGTGAGAGAGAGAGAAAGATAGAGAGAAAGATAGAGAGAGAGAGAGAGAGAGAGAGAAACTCCTACATCACAGTTTTAATGCATTTATTTTTTATGTAAGAATATTATAATTTATGAACTTACTATCCCAAGCCATTACTCAGCAATTACTCAGAACAAGATAGCTAGCAGTTCAGTCATAATAATTTAATGTTGGTCCTTTTTGTTCTAATGTAGATAAATACTGTAACAAGTTATTTGGATAGAACATAACAGGCAAGGAGCAACCATCTACTGTACATTATTGTGCAATCAAAATGTTTTTGTTAATGTTTTTTGTCAAAATTAATATATATATATATATATATACCAGCAGATACCAAAAATAAAAACTTTAACTGGTTTGTATGAGTAAGGTTTTGATTACCTACTGTACAATATATGCAGTCGGGTTAGGTACACTTAATTTTATAGGATACTGACTAAATACATTTTACAGAGCATTTTGCAGTATCTACAGTTCTTCTGGAGAGTTTAACATTTTTATATGTTTTACTGAACTGATGATTGAGGCTCTGGTGGAAGGGACTGGCAGCTGGTGGTTGAAACTGGCTGCTGATCAGAGGGTGGCTAGGTTTGCCTCTTGCAAGACCCTTAACCCTACATCCCATACAACCCAATGCCTGCCTGCAGTTCCAGTCCTAAGCCCGTTTACAAAATGGGAGTGTGGCAACAGGAATGGTGTCACTCACTCACTCATCTTCTATACTGCTTTATCCTGTATTCAGGGTCACAGGGGCCAGGAGACTAGCCCAGGAGACTTGGGGCACGAAGCGGAGTGCACTCTGGATTGGGTGCCAATCCATCACAGGGCACAGGAAGGGTGTCCACCAAGAAAAATAAAATAAAATAAATATGTCAGTTTGTGGTTTCATGATGGTACCTTTCTAGAATTCCTTAGTTTTTTTTTTTTTTTTTACTGACTTAGTAATACAAAAATCACAAACATTGGGTAAAATAGAGTGGCTAAGACTTTTGCATAGTGTTATAAAAACTGTTACCATCTTGTTACATGACACATTAACCAGTTTATGAATTTTAAACAATAAGTGAGGGAAACGAGAGGAAAAGGCTGGGTTTGGTGGGGTACCAATTAGAAGGACTTTCTCTTTCAACTGAAAAAAGTTCTCTGACATCCACACCTTAATCTCCCCCAGGCAGCAAGTGAGAGGTGATGGAAGTGACAGAGAGGTCAGTTTTAATTTCACATAGAATTGAGTATCATCGGCATATAATGACATGAGTCTTCATGCTTGCCAATGACGTGGCCCCCTTGTGGCACCCCACTGTTGACCAAGTGGGGCCATGATTTGGGCCACATACTTAGTTCTTTTTGTCAGATAGGACCCAAAACATTCCAGAGTAGTGCCAGAAAATCCAATTATATGCTGTAGACTGTGGAAGAGAATTTTGTGGTCAACCGAATTGAACAAGGCTGTGAGATCCAGAAGGATGAGAAGTATGGAGAGCCCTGGTCAGCAGCCATCAAAAGGTTATTGATGACCCTGACCCGGGCAATCTCTGTACTGTGGGAGTACCAGAAGCCAGATTGAAAATTTTTAAAAAGATTGTTTTTTGAGGTGGTCCTGAAGCTGGGCTGAGACAACCTTTTCCCGGACCTTTGACAGGAATGGAAGGTTGGAGATTGGGCGATAGTTTGCCATAACTACAGGATTCAGGGAGGGTTTTTTTTAGATGTGGTCTGATTATTGCTGTTTTTAATTTTGTTGGAATTCCACCGCTCTGGAGAGAGTAATTAATAATGTTGGAGATGAAGGGGCTTATGTCTAGGACATTTGAAGTGGGGAGAGGGTCCAAGGTGCACGTTGAGGGTCTGATCCTCTGTATGATACCCACTACATCTTTCATTGAGGCAACAGAAAACTGTGACAGACAGCCTGCTGGCTTTGATATAGGCAGGTCAAGGGTTGGGGGGTAGTAAGGAGTGAATAGTATCAACCTTGGTGGTGAAATGTGCCAAGAAACTATTACACTGCTCCACTGTGAAATTGCTACAAGTGTGGGTCTGGGGTTTGAGCAGATGATTTATTATGAAAAAAAGTTGTTTTAAATTGCCAGAATTGGTATTAATTATATTTGAGTAATATTGCAATCTGACAATGGCAAGTTCTCTGGAGTAGTTTTTTTTAATGCTTTCGTTAGATTAGTCAAAACAGAGCGCTGTTCAATGACAGACCAAGCTGTTTTAATTTGATGGAGCTCCCTGTTAAACCATGGGTCAAATTTTGAAAAAGTGACCACGTGTGATCTAACAGGAACGTGGGCATCAAGGATATTCTGGAGTCTATTATTGTAATGGTCCACTAATTCACTGACTGAGGAGAATTGTGAACAATTAACAAATTTTATGCCAGCATTTAGATCAGAAGGATTTATGTTTTTCAGATTTCTGAAGTGTGGATATGACGTTGTGTCTTGGAATTTGGTGTCTGGCAGGTAAATCCAGCTTTGTGTTAAGTTCAGGAAATACAATACAAGTAAAAAAAAAAAAAAAAACACAACAGTAACAACAACAACTTGGAAATTTTTACTATTAATACATTTTTATTTTTACTATTAAACATAGCTATGGTTTTTACTGTTGATTTTTACCAACACCAAAGTGATTAAATAATCTCCATTATTTTTTCACCTCATTTTTCTCAGTTGACAGTTAACAGTTCTTTCAGGTTTGATAATGTGTTGAAGGGTTCATAACTCAGTTCCTTAGTTGTTTTCTTTGTTTGATGGATGCGAATAACTTTACCCTTCTAAAATGGCAATTTTTTAAATTTTTATTAGGATTATGTAATAATTGTCTTTTTGCCTAATACAAGCTATAAGTATTACTATACTAAACATTAAATGTTCATCTTCACTATACCTTATCTTTCTGTTCTTTAAGAAAACACAGATCCTTTTTTTTCCTCAAGAAAAGCAAAAATAGAGGATCCCTGGAACAAGGAACATTACAAGAATACTCCAGTCCCAGCTCAACATGTTTGAGACCATATGTGTTAGAAGGAATGATTTGCATTTGAAAGGTAGAATCATTTTTGTCTCATTGTATTTCTGGCTATGTAGAATTCATTTTCGTTTTGTTTTTCAATCTCCTTTTTTAACACCCTGTACACATAAAACTTTATTAACATTTTACTATAATTACTCAATTAATGAATATTTGTAAAACATAAAAATGTTAAGCAATTATGAAAATGATTTAATAATTTACTTGATTTTAATAAACAAGTTACTTGTTGTATGCCATGATTTTTTTAAAATGCAAACAAGAGCTAATTGGCACTAGAGTTATGGAGAAACACCTATAACAGACTTTTTTTTAAACAGCTGTCAAGACAATGATGAAAGGGTAATGAATTAATTATGCACATCTACATGCTGCTAAAAGGTAGTTGTAACCTTGCACTGTTTTCTGATTGCATTAATTGCACCAAACACAAGTTATTTTTAAGGATGACTGAATATGTTTAAAATATAAAGACTAAACTTGATTTCCCACAGCACTGAAATCTTCCTGCGAAGACAGTCAAGCTTTTGAGTAATGTATTGTATGTAGGACCTTCAAAGAGTTTCTCTCTCTCTCTCTCTGTACGCTACTGTATATGTCTAACTATCTAACTCTCTCAGACCATCCTATCCCTCTTTTATATATCATGTGGTCTCTTTAATAAATGCCATTTGGATTGCATGTCTTTTTCTTTTCTAGAACTGTGTTGCTAAAGGCAACATGGTGCTTATAATATCTTATTAAGGTCAAATATTCCTAGCTAAAAAAAATTAAAATAAAGAGAATAATTAAAAAATTTTCCCCCTCTAAAACTAGCATTTACTACATTGCAGTTGCAAAGCCAAGAAGTACAAATAGTTGTGATCAGAAATGGTTTAAACTGGTGGAAGAGATTAACAATGTTAAATGTCCTTACAACTGTAATTACATGAAATTGAATAAAATCAATATGGCTGGTTTATTGCAAATGGTAAATTTAAGTCTTTGTGTTTAGAAATGAATGTTTTAGGTTATGAAATGCATATGTGGAATAAAAGTCATATGTTTAACAAGAAATTTAAATTCCTAAAGATAATATGAAAGGTCATGGTTCAGTCCTTACCTTGAATTTATGTTGGGATGAAGTTCTGCATGACTTTCCTGTCTGTGTAGGTTTCTTAACACCTCATAAAAACATGCCAGTAGGTGGACAGGCTAATCTATATTCACCTCTTGTTTATAATATGGTGCATGGTGCCCTGTACTGGTGCTACATCCATGATGTATTCCTCCTTTGCCCCCATTGATCCTGGGACAGGCTTCAGATTCATCATTGTCCATGATAAAGCACTTATTGAAGACAAATGTAGCCCATAAGTTTTTCCCTAAGATCCTAAGCTCATTGTTTCGCATCTAAGATTTTTCAAAATCTAACAAACTTAGCCACTTTATGGAACTGCTTTTTGACTGTGTCTATCTGTTTTCTGACATTGACCATGGACTGTGACTGTGATTTTGCTCAAAGCTCAATAAAACTCCACCTTTGGATACTGACCGCTATCTTGAGTCCTTCATGTTTCAGTGTGTAAACTGCCTCTGGCTAATCCATAATCAGAGAGAGCAAGGGAAAGGAAGGGGTAGTATCACTTTACTCGTGAATGCAGAGTTAACAGTGGGGGGATTAAATTGGCCAAGAAGGGGAAAAAAAAGGAATGAGTTATTTACCACCACTGGGTTCCAGCAGAGGATTGACAGCTGGTGATTACTTTTTAGAGCAGGCACACTAATGCTCTGTTGTCATCAGTCTTCATTGTAAAGTGGTAAGGAGGTGGTACTGCACACAAGCAAACAGTCATGAGCTGCAGAAGGAAATACATTTTTAAACTGCTTGATATTTCATCTTAAAATAGGCCATGTTTAATGTTGCCTAACCTGAGACAGATATCATGTATGTAAACCCAATAACCAACACAAATTGATTGAAAATTGATGCTTTTTAATAATACAGTATTTGACCTTCAAAAGTGTCAGTGAAAATCAATTTCTTCTATCTGATTACCTTTAACCTCTGATGAAACTTTTCTATCCTGATAAGCTCTTCCAGGACATCCGCACAGGACCCACAGGTTTTAATGAATAAGTTGATGGTTATGAAACTATTGTAATGGATAGACTAATCAGATCCAATCCCTTTTCATTGACCTGATCTCCACACATTTGCCAAAACACCAACTGAGGAAGCTTATTTAGAATTGCCTCCTAAACAGTCTGGATTTCAAGCAGCACACTACACAGAAGATGCTCTTGTCCATCAAGAGAAGCTCTATGTCAATAGATCAGACTAACTCTTATTAGTTTTCCTCTTCCTTGGCTTTAATACAGCATTCAGCACAGTTTATCACAAGATCTAATTTTGTCCATTTTTTATGAGTCCTACACAGCATGGCAATAGGAGATGATTGTGTTAGGTTACAGACTTTCCATCCTACAAGGCTCAAAACTTGGTTCTTTTCTATACTTCCACCATACTGACTGTCTTGGGGATATTTAACACCTTACATGATGTTTATGCCACTGCTATGCTGATGACACTCAACTTTCTTCCCACAGACAACCATTTTCTGCACAAATCTCAACATTCCTGGCACACATCTCACAATGGATCACAGGGCATTAGCTAAAAATTAACTCCAGCAGTGCTGAGCCACTGTTTATCCCTGGAGATGCATCCTCATGTCATGTAATTTTGTGAATGTCCTGGATGATTATATGATCTTGCTTTTTCAGGTTCATGTCATTTCAAGTTCCTTTTCACTGGACTACTGCAAATAGCTTTTGGCAGGTCTGTCTCTTCATTTCAACTTTAACCTTCGCAGTTGATCTAGAATGCAAGTGCATAACTTAATTTTCACCTGCCCAAGATTTCCCACATTAGTACATTGCTTCATTACCTCCAATACCCTCATGTTGCTGCCAGGCAAATGGCAAATGCCATAAATCTAAATGTAAAAGTCAAACCAGCAGTAGCAATATGATTAGTTTAATTTCTGTGGTACTCCTTCTCCAGAAACAAATTTTGTTTTTGACAGTTGTTTTGCTCATGCCTGTTGTCTTAAACTTCACTTTGTTTAAACTTACACTTCATCTAAATCAGTTCAGGATTTGACTCATTACACCAGTAAGATGTATTATGGTCATCCTCACTGCACTTGAACAATATCCTGGGCAAGTCTTCTCAGTGAGTATTGTCCAATGTTGGTATGAGGATTTTTAATTTTAGCATTAAAATTTTTGCATGGCTGAGCTGGAGTCTGGCTTGAACTGTTACTCAGGGATGCTTTCAGAGGAGCTATTTACTTTGCAAATTGTTTTTCAGCTTATCTGCATCAGTGAAAAACACCCTATCTACAACAGTATATATATATTAAAAAATATATATATATAACTATATATATATAGTTACACACTAAGGTGGACTGGCAAGCTGCTAAGTATATATATATATATATACACAAACTGTATATATATATTTTTTTTTAAATATATATATATATTTTTTTTTTTGCTCAAGCCTGAGACTGGTAATTAGTAGTTACAGTATTCCAGCAACCTTTTACACTTGACTTGCACCTCCCCAAAAATGTAACTACACATTGTAGTGACACAGACAGCTTTGATTGGGCCACCAATTTTTCTTTAAGAGTAGCTTCCATTCAACATCCATTAGCTTTAACTCCAACTCCATCAAGCTCCACTTAGTATCATCTGGCATTGT
The DNA here is from genome assembly GCA_028570985.1 of Heterobranchus longifilis. Taxonomy (NCBI): domain Eukaryota; kingdom Metazoa; phylum Chordata; class Actinopteri; order Siluriformes; family Clariidae; genus Heterobranchus; species Heterobranchus longifilis. The sequence continues at coordinate 24,746,987 of JAOVVB010000037.1, read as the reverse complement.
TTGTGGTAAAAAAAAAAAAGAAAAAACTCACCAGAGAGTGGCAAAGAAACTCAGAACAGTGGCTTAGAAACTGCACCAACACTTAGTGGTTTGTCACTGTAATTGCAGAGTGACACAGACACACCAGCGCACAAGTATAAATTCTCACTGTATGTTCAGAAGAATAAATCAGGCTTAAGTCACTACTAGCAATCCTCCCTCTTTTGACAAAAATACTCAAAGGTTTCTGCAATCATTTCAAGTAGACAAATGGCTTCTCACTAGAGGTTTGGTTGGTGTTCATTAATCTTTCAAAAAAAAAAAAAACATTAACTGCGCCGTACTCTGAATCAAGTAGGCTAAGATTATCAAAGAAGGTTAGTTTTTTTAACCAAGATGCTTTAAGATGTTCGAAGAAGCCTCTCAACTATTCTTCCTGACGGAATTATTGTCAGACATGATGTTATTTGTGAGGTTATTTGGCAAATGTTGTGCCATGTGTCATAATTGTACTCAGAACAGGGGTAAGGAAACTTCCCAGAGAAACATTTGAGTATGAAATAGCCATATGGGAAAATATGTCACTTTTTTAATGACATGTTCAACCATCAAGTTTTGGAGCATTGTGCAGTAAAAAAATGTGTTTCTTATGTATGGAAGGATGATGCATCTGTACCCTCAGTGAATGGGGCTGAATCACATTCAGTTAAGTAACTATTTTTATAGAAGCTTGGCATTCATTAGCTGTTGGCTCAGCTCAGGCTATGTTTTTAGTGGGCAGCATTTCCTGGCTAGGGACTGGCTAGTACTGACTAGCTACAGTATGTATGATGTCATTTGGTAACTTTGTAAATTCTAGCCAGCTCATCAAGCCTCTCAAAGTCTGCCTCTCACTTAGTTTAGCAATATCCTATAGCTCAGCTTAGTAAGAATGGGTTATAAACTGAATGGGGTTGGTAAAATTTAGGTTATGCTTTTTATATCAACTATTTATTTATTTATTTATTTATTTATTTATTTATTTATTTATTTTCCAAGTTGTCCAAGTTGTTCTGTTTGAATTTTGATACTGGTAAGGCCACTGAAAAACATGACACTCATTGTCATGTTTCTGAAACCAGTTTGTCACAAGTGACATTTCCCTTGTGACATTGTGTATTATCATGCTGGAAGTACCATGACAAGATGAGTAAATTGTGGCCATGAACGGCTAAACATTGTCAACAACAATACTAAAATAGGCAGGGGCATTCAAACAATGATTGATTGGTATTAATAGGCCCAATGTGTGCCAGAAAATCATTCTCTATACCATTAGAACACATCCACTAACCTGGATTGTTGACACATGGCAGTTTGGGTCTATGGATTCATACTGCTGGTGCCAAATTCTGACACTACCATCTGCGTGTTTCAGCTGAATTAAATATCAGACCAGGTTGCATTTTCTCAGTCTTTCCAGGGTTGGTGAACCTATCTCACTGTAAACCCAGCTTTAAAGTGGAAATTAACATGGTCCTATGCTGTTTTAGCCCACCTTAATGTTTCACATGTTGTGCATTCTGCTGAGCTTTTCTGCTTACTATAATTGTACAAACTTTATCTCCAGATTTACTGTAGCCTTTGTCAGGTCTTACAGGTACTGTATGACCATTCTTTGTTGACCTCGGTTCTAAAAGGATAAATTTCTGTCAGCAGAAATACAGCTTTTTTTTATTATTTATTATTTAATTACATTATTAAAAATTTCCCCTTATTTAACCATTCTGAGAAAACTCTAGAGAGTAATGTGCTCTAAAATCCCAGGAGATCATCAGTTATAAAACCAGCCTGCCTGGCACCAACAGTTGTGCCATGGTCAAAATCACTGAGATTGCATTTTCACTCATTCTGATCGTTAATGTTGCCCATATGTGCGTAATTTTACATACTGTACTGCTGCTGTAGGATTTGCTGATTAAATATTTGATGAATGAGAAGGTGTAAAAGTGTTTGGTGAGTGTATATCATTTAAACATCTGTGGGTTCAATACATTGTGTAACAATAGTGTTAGTTAAAAATGACATTTAAACTTTTAAAAACTCAGCAATTTCTACAGTTTTGCAGAAACCATTCACAGATTAATGACACATTCTTATAGCACATAGTTTATTCTGTATAGAGCAGCCAGACATATGTACATGTAGATACTGTAGATGTACATTATTGATTTTATTTCATCAATCCATCTAGGAACCTCTGTAGTCCAACTAGGGGCTGTGGAGTCCAATGGAGATTACATTTGCATTTATTCCCATTTTACAACCGTGGTTGGACCATTGATCCTATTAAACTAAGCAAAATCCTACAGTGGGTGCGGAAAGTATTCAGACCCCCTTAAATTTTTCACTCTTTGTTATATTGCAGCCATTTGCTAAAATCATTTAAGTTAATTTTTTTCCCTCGTTAATGTACACACAGCACCCCATGTTGACAGAAAAAAACAGAATTGTTGACAATTTTGCAGATTTATTAAAAAAGAAAAACTAAAATATCACATGGTCCTAAGTATTCAGACCCTTTGCTGTGACACTCATATATTTAACTCCGTATATATATATATATTAGTAACAAACCCCTATATAATTTATATATAAATATTTTTATATTGTTATTGAAGGGGTTTCCAATTTTTTATTAATTAGTATCTCTTTGAAAGGTAAGAAAGCTGCTAAATCTATAGCAATATAATATAGTTTTGCCCCCATACTTAGTTCCTGTGTAATATAAATATAAATATAACGCCAGATCATTAATCAAAGCTTACAAAATTTCGCCTCTCTGTCACTCATTTTGCAGCCTAATTCTGGTAACATTTGTTAATTTCAGGTGGCTGAGTGATTTGCCTCTCACTCCCCATCTGTGTCCAGTAGAGAGCAGGCTTGTACTTCAGTTACATATTTAAAGGTTTTGCCTGCTTGACACTCTTATACCAGCAGATGGCGCTTTGCAAAGCACTGGAGATGTTTTTTGTGGCTCTGCTCTGAACAAATACTGCATTTAATTATGTTGTTGCTCTGATTGATGGTTAAATTCCAACAACATGTCACTTGTAAACCTCACCGGTCCATATTTACAGTAAAATCTTTAAGTTGTCTGGAATAAACACAAATAAGGCTCCGCGCTGCTCTTAACATCATATTATGGAAATCGCTTCCGAGCATTAAAACCACCTGATTATTATTTATGATACAGTGTGAGTCTACTGGATGACTGAGCTCTGAGCTCATTCTGCCACCGTGTGCAAATGAGGGAAAGAGCTGATCGTTCACTGTGAGGCTTTATGAGTCAGCAGCATGACCCCAGTGGAAACCACAGACCTCAGCACTGTCACTCCGCGCTCTCACAGACTCAGTTCCCCCCTATGGGTTTGGCCTGGAGTTGACCTGTGGCCTGATTAGCACGCCCAGATAGCTTCGGAGCGGATGACACTTTGTCAGTTAGCCTCGATGCAACATTTAGGTGTGCTGAGATTTCCCTTCCACGGATTTCCAGTGAACTTGTTAAAGACTGCAGCTGGGAACTAATGAATGTGTTGAGAGCATCGGAAATTAATAAACATGTGGTTAGGGAGGCAGGATAAACATCTGTGAGACATCCAAGTATGCTTTCAATAAAAGACTATTAAATTAAACACACTTTTACACTTTTTTTCCCCCTGCATTGTTTTCCTTTTCCAATTCAACAGCTGCATGTGTGCTTTATGGATATGTAAGCTGTTGTTAGATAGACAGGGTCACCATTGCTGCTGCAGGACTTCCTCACCACCGGAGTCCAGGCTTCCTCTGCCTTGTTCAGCTGCACGTCG
>JAOVVB010000037.1:24701890-24724663 GCA_028570985.1 Heterobranchus longifilis | reverse complement strand
AAGCAGAAGGATGAAGCAATGAAACGGAGGGGGGGGGGGCAGGGTGCCGTCTGCAGTCGAATTTTAATGAGTACCAAGGGGAATATCCTTTTTTTTTTTTTCTTGGGGTATCCTTCTGGTGCATCGCTCTAAATCACTGTCACACAAACAAGGTATTTCCCATCATGCCTCTGGTTTGGCTTGGTAACTGTGTCATCCTGTGGCACAGGCGCCGTACCGGCGCACCTGCTCTGCTATCCTAATTGAACAGATGATCTGCCAATTTGTCATGTTTATCTTCAGAGGCGTTCTGGCGTCAGTGCCCTGCTCTGCTCAGCCCCCTCAGAACACAGTGCAGATGTTAGCAGAGCTTTTTTTTTATGACAGATCTTGTAGTCATTACTGAATAATTCATCGGCGCATTCATGTCTTTAGATAGCATCTCCAGCATCTTGCTCCACTTTTTTTGGCTCCCTCTCTTTTCTCCCTTCTCCGGCTCCTCACAAGGGAAAACTTTATTATTCCCTCCACTGACAGCAAAGTATACGGATAAAAGATAATTGCCTGGCTTGACTCAGCCATTGATATGAAAATAGGATTGAAATTATTCACTGTGGTTTAAAGGTTAGTTGAAGGTTATTATTCAGGGAAAGGCACGGAGGAGTAGAGTCTCGACGTGCAGCCTGGTGGCAGGCCTGACAAGACGTCTCCGAAAGGCTAATATGCTGCGCGTGCTGCAAAGGCCATTCAATGAATAAACCGAAAGGGTCTCCTGAGATCTTAACACGGGAGAAGTCAATTATTCAGCAGCAAATTATGGCTCACTCTGTGCATAAACATGATATGCTCCAAATAAGGTTGTGAGCCTGTTTTTCAACACACTCCAGTATCTTTTATTCAGATTATTGTTTGTCCTTTCATTCAGCCTTTCATGCATGGTGGAATGTAATATGAACACTATAATGAAGAGGGAGAGGGCTTTCTCAACCACTTTAATGTATTCGATCCGTTGCATGCTTATAGGCTTGTTATGGTTCAGATGGACTTTGAACATGGGCTTAATAAATCACCTCCGCCAGCAGTCGTCTGATGTTTCTGCCTAAGAGCCGCTCTGATGTCTGTGGTTGGCCCGTCACTACTTACGCCAGTCTCTATTACCATGGCAACTGGGGGGGATGTATGCAGGTAGCGTGCTGTAGGCTGGAAGAAGTCATGGTGTGCTGTTTGATAGCAGCCATACAGCATCAGACTGTCTGTCTGCAGGCGGATGGTCCTCTGCACGTCTGCTTCTGCACCAAGATGTTGAAGCAGCAGAGTAAATATTCACTGAGATTCATAATTTAAGTGTTTCTTTGCAAAGATTCACAGGATTATTTTTGTTTTCCTGATGTGTTGCCATATATACTCAAAGCCAACATGGTGGGAATCAGACTTTTTCCAGCCCAGTCGTCAGAATAAAATGTTGGATATTGTATGTTTCTGCAAACCATGTTGACCAGACGTTGTGCGTTTCACACACGTCATATCAACGTTTCTAAAGTGACAGACCACGTGTAGCCTATATAAGCTATATATATATATATATAAGATATATATGAGTTTTTCACCAGGAGGTGGAGGGGACGGTGGATGCCGTGTAACCTGGACAAGACAGGACAGCAGCAGACCACTGTTCGGGACAATGACCGCTGTTTTTTTTGTTATTTACATTGATTACATAACTTGTGTAATTTGCCTAACAAACACCCTTATTTTAACCCAAACCACAATGTTTTTCCTAAACTTACCACTTAGGTTTGTTGCCTAAACCTACGTTTTGTTTGAATTCACAAAACTGCGACCAAGTGTCATAGTTTGGCACATAAAAGTGACCGTCAATAAAGATTTGGAGGGAAAATATCCACTATATGAAACGTACAAATGTAACATATCCGTGGTTTGCAGAAACGTGCATTGCCAACATTTATTATGGGTTGCTTTTTGTCTATTCACCCTCTTAAAACTTATTTTTCTTCTATATTTTGTGTAAAATCTTCTGTGAACAGATTTCCTGTTGACAGCATATTAACAGTGACATAAAACAATATATCACAATCAGTTTTTCAGACATTTAAACCTTCATTTGGAGATCCCGAGTCTGCGTTGGCGATACTTTCATGTGAATACATCAAAGAGAAGTGAGATGAGAGGCAGAAAAAAATGATCACACTCCTCCTGGGAGAATGCTATAGTTCACACCTCCTCCTCACCTGTTTCCTCGCTCGCTCTCTCGCTCTACGCTTCTTTTTTTTCTGTCCGTCGAGGTTCGGTGTCTTCATCCAAAGATGCAGGTGTGATCATTCACCCGTTTGTTGTTAGTCAAAACCACCTCTTCTGCTCCCAAAATAGACAATTATTCAAATTCAAATTTCCATCATCAGAAAGCCTGTCGTTTTTTCCCTTCACTTTTCACAGAAATTCACAATTTGTCGAAGCCATTCAGCTGCACTGATCATTTGTTAATAGAAATGCATGAGTGCACATTCAGAAAGCATTCCCTCTCTTTGAAAACAGGAGACCGAGAATTTCAGGAATGTGGCGTCTCATTCCTCAGTTGGTTTTTATTTATCAGCGATCTGCCGCCTCTCTGATGCTCCTTTTGAAAATACTCTTGACATGTTTTAGCATCAGGAACTTTTCCTGCACTTAAAGATATAATATGTAGCATTTCTGCATTCAAATGTAAAAAAAACCAAAATATATTTTGTTGTGTTGTGTACTTAGATTATCCCACCTAAATGTTTCCAACAATTTTCAAACCCAGAGAAATCTTTAATTTTAATCAAGGACACTGTACGTGTTTTTTGGTCGCAGTCGCCCGTCAACGGCGTCATATCTTTGTGCATGCGTCAGTCTGTGCAAAGGGATCGTAAAAAAGGGTCATAAATGCATTTTTATCCAGTTTTAAGACACATTTTTACAATACACTTTTTAGTTCTTGTCGTTGTAACTATATATTTTAACCGGATGATGGATTTGAGTCATCGGACGTCTGGATTTTAGAGAAATAAGCTGAGCAAACGTCAGCGGCGACTCGGCTCGCCTGCAGAGGAGCTGTCGGAGAAACACAGATTTTTATTTCGTGTTTATGTCCGTCTGGTCCGTTTGTTTTGGAGAGGAGACCTCTGTGGATAATTCGGCTCCTGAACGATGAACACTGAAGGAATCCTAACCGGGAGAAAAACTGACTGCAATGACAGCATTGCTCCGTCTTTTGTTATTGTTTTGACTGAGAGACTCCTAGCGGCAGAAAACATATTAAAGCAAGTCGATGTGGTGGCAGAAAGGTGTAAGGATTGGTTAGTGGACTAAATGATTCAGTGGTGATGAGTTCTCGCTGGGTCATGCAGGGGCAGAGGCGGACCTCCAGTGCTGATGATAGACAGCATGCTGTCGATATGGGTCTGCTCTTCTGTTTCAGGCCTGTAGTAAAGATCACTGACACTGTCTCGCTCTCCCTCCTTCCTTCAGTCCTCTCCTGATCCGTGCAAAGAAATTGTATCCCGTCCTTAAAGCTAAGCACTTGAGGATGAAGTTTTTCTGAAGCCCAAACTGCTCGTGTGATTACAGACGGATCGATACCTTGTGGTGTCCCCGGCCAGCTCACCCTGCTGGCACAGGAAATGATGCGATCCATCCGGCTCTGACATTGACGGGCCCCAGAGAGGCGACAGCTTCACTTACCAGAAAAATGCTCTCCATTAGCTCGGCTGGGTGGCTCTGCCCTGTCATTGTTATGCTAGCGAGGCTGTGACATTTGTGTTACGTGGATGGCAAATGCCTTTCTAATCATCTTGCTCGCGGCACAATTTGAATTTTCATCAACTTTGATGGACAGCTTCTGAGGAATTATCATCAAGAAAATGAAATCTTTCCTGACCCTAAATGCCACGGCGGCGGCTGCCACTCCCTGACGGCAGCCCACAATGCTGGGGACAAAAGCTGTAGACGGCCGCACAGCGTCTCGCTCCGGGCTGCTGCCCTTTTAACTGTTGTGCTGCAGCGCAGAGGTTAAACCTCATGACTTTTCTCATAGTTGTGAAGAGGCCCGGTGATAGGCCGCGTCCTTTCTCAGACCTCACAACAACGATCCTCTGCCCTGGATGTGGTGCTTATATCCATGTCGGAGAACAGCAGCACTTTAGGGCACAAGTTTTTTTTGTTGTTGTTTTTTTTTTATGGCTGAGCCAGCGTCTCTTAAACCCAAGCACTTGTATTGACCCACCTCCCATCTCGCTCCTCTCTCTCTCTCTCACTCTCATCCCCCACTGTTTCCTTGTTTGAAACAATATAGCCTGCCTGTTGTTATTGATTCCAGAAGATTGGACCCCGGTAAGTGCTCCTTTGAGTCTGGTGTTATATTAAGCAATTGTTCCAACAGCAGATGACAGGGCTGGGAAGGTTCTGGCTGGCTCTAATAGGCCTGGTATTACCCGTGTGTTAATTGATTGGGCAGCAGAAGGAGGGAGGAATTGGCTGCACTGAGAATTCAAGGCTATATAATAAGCAGCTGATAAATAAACACTAACTCGTAACATTCACTTACATAACATGACAACATTGTTGCGGCCCGAACAGCTAAATGTAGTCCTTTGATACTATTAATACCCCTCATCACAAGATGACAACAAGCACTGTGAATAGTGATGTGAGCAATGTAAATCTGAACGTTTACTAATGGGGTCGTGTTTACCGTGTTCATGAGAAGTGTCCATATGAACCCCACCACCCCCCCCCCCTCTCGTGGTATTCACGACCTTGTAAGTGGAAATGTTGTGACGTGTTTTCTGACATTTTCAGAAATGGCGGAGGCCATGGAAGTTTATTTCTTGGTGGATATATTGGAATATTAATCATAGAGTTGAATGTCTGAGGAAAATGTTCATATTCCCAACAGCCTCATCTTTTTTCCCTCTATCATTTTGCATTATGTTTTTGTATTTCCTGCATTACGTTAGCTGCTCGCTAGCTTGCCAAATCTTTAGTCTCCGTGACTTCTAGACCAGGTCCCCAGGAAGAGCGCTGGGCTTTAAAGCCAATTTTCGTAGTGGTCAAACAGTGGAATTGCAACTACCGGGTCCGTCACGTGATGCCATTGGGCCCAAAAATACTTTTTCCCATTGACTAATATGGCGAAAGAGACGTCTATAAATCAGTGGATAAATCTTTTGGAGCAACCAGCATGAAATGACTCATTTAACTATCAGAATTTGATCCCTTCGGTCCGATAACATTTGGAAAGTGTAGAAGAGCTGCATGATTAAATCATTTTATCCCCATTCAAGTTAGCCGGAGCGCTAAACTGGAAGTAGCCGGCATGACCGGTGGAAGTCTCTAGCGCTCCTGCTCTATTGGTCACACAGTGCGGAAACAGAGCCGATCATCTGGGCATTTTTAGATGCGGCAGTTGATCTTTTTTGGCTTCACTGCTTTCATAGGAATGATCGTGGCTCTGCACGCTGTATCCAGTTCTCTTTATAAATCCATGCTCTAGACACCGACGGTAACGTTAATATTAGCGTCCATGTTGCTGTTGTCTAGCAGCAGCGTTCTCGCGACTTAACCTCTTGAACGCCAAGCGTGTCGCGTACACGACTTCCCGTGTCGTAACCAAAGCTCGTGAGTTCCATCCGAAGGCAGCACAAAGCACATCCATCCATACTGTGAGTTTTTTGGCATTAGTGAAGCCTTACTTTATCCGCTTGGCCCTGCAGAGTGTATTTGCTAAAGTGTCTGAGCTGCACAGTCAGTAGCCAGACAATGTCAGCAGTGCGAGGGCAGTATTGCACGGAGGGCTGTTTTATGGAAGCCACCCGAAGTAAATGCTCCATTCATCCTGTCTGTCTGCACTGGCCTCCATCTCCTCCTCTGTCACACGCATGATTAAGACCAGCTTGAAGCATTTATCACAAGGCCAGAACATGTGGGGGGGGGGGTGGAGTTCAAGCAATCGGAAACGGAGCCCACCTCGCTTTTTGTTTATCTAACATCCAAACATCTCTCACTTCTCTGACTTGTCAGTAAAACGTCAACAGTAGAAATCCCCCCTCTGTCCTCCCGTCAGAGCTGCACAATGCTTCAGCTCCGTGTCTGTGCAAGTGATGACATTATTTTGACAGACATAATGCATTATGCATCTAATTCCATTAGCAGTGAGTGGTCATCAGTTGTTTTTCAATGAATTCACTGTGCATGTGTGTGTGTGTGTGTGTGTGTGTGGGTGTGTGTGTGTGTGTGTGTGTGTGTGCGTGCATGTTTTTATTTTGGTCAAGTGAATCCCATTAGATTCCATTTCCAATAACAGCATGTTCTGCTGCGGTTGCAGTTCAGTAGGAGAGGTAATTTACTAATGGCATGGCCCTTATTAGAAAGCAATTATTATTAATTACCAGTGGGTGATACAAGAGCTGATTTAGTCCTTAAAGCCCACAGTTTTTCTGCCAGTGTGGCCAGTGTGTGTGTATATCTGTGTGTGTGTGTGTCCGTGCTGTCTTTCTCGGAGATGATTGCCAGCCCCACACCATCGCCCTCACCTCCCGCTGGCCTGCTGCCAAGCAGCGACATTGTCATTATCAGTGTGCCAGAGGGCTGGGTAAATGTCATTATTGTAGCTGGTGGATTCCTCCAGGGAATCAGCAGCTACCCGATTAATTTCTCTAACAGCCCGGGAAATATTTGTTGCATCACCAGCCTGGTTCACGGCAAACATCTATCGCTGCTATGCAATTAACGACATAGATCATTTACATAGTCACAGAGCTAATTTTCATAATGTTCCCTTTATTATCAGAGGAAGAAATTAACCCAGGAATTTATTTACACACCCACTGCAAATGGTAACAGTGTGCTAATTGGCTGTTAGATGATTAATAAGCTTATAGCACATGCTAATGAATGGTGCACTCAGTGTTTCAGAGGTGCTCCAGCACTGTGCTTGTGTTTTGGCAGCTTAATTAGACGGATAATTATGTACTTGTTGCTTTCGCTTCCAAGCAAATACCATCAAACATTAAAAAAGATTAAACTGGCTCACAACGCTATGAGCTGGTGTTGGCTCTCTAAGTTCTGTTTGGTTATAAATGGCCACGTTATGTCAAGACTCTGATTTGTTAGCACCCAGTTGTGTCTCTGCTGTGTTATAGTACAGGCCACCATTCACAAATCTGGTGCAATTTAATGCGTTAATTAGAGCTGATAAGATTAATCAATTAATCGATTAGTAGTCAACTTTTTAAGCGCTCTTTTCCATTTGTAGTCCGTTCGACCAATCACGTTTGAGCGTGCTTTGGTTGCATGCAGGTAAACGGTCCGTGTGCAAAAGAGGCAGAATGCATTGACTGTAATGCAATTTCAGAATCCAGAATCAGGAAGACTTTTTATTAGCTTTTTGTTATTATTTATCTGCATTCATATGTTTATAGAGATGTCGTCTCTCAACTCCAACTCCATTCTCGCGTCTCAAATTGCTAATCAGACTGTAAACGATAACCAGCGCACGGAAGAGGATGTCTTAGCCTGGATATCCATTAGCTACAGCGGAAAGCACGAACTATTGGCCTTTGACCCCAGAGGCTAAATAGTCATGAGACGGAGAGCTGATGGGTTAAATTAATTGCCAACTAATCAGTTATCTCTGATTCCAGCTTCTTAAATGTGAATATTTCCTGGTTTCTTTACTCCTTTATAACAGCAAACTGTATATATTTGAGTTGTGGACAAACTAAGACAGTTGAGGACGTCATCTAGGGCTCTGCTAAACACTGATGGACATTTTTCACAATTTTCTGACATTTAAAAGACCAAACAACTAATCGATTAATCAATAAAATAATCGACAGTTTAATCAACAATGAAAATAATCGTTAGTTGCAGCCCTAGCATTCACCAATAGTAAATAATGAAAGAAAATAGTGAATATAACCAATACATGGAACAGGTGTTCTTCTTATTATTGCATAATTTTAGATGTAAAAAAGCTGAATCACTCAAAACACATTTTAGCTTAAATTGCATCAGCAATTCTTGCTGAAAAGACCAACAAGAGACGTCATCTACCGCTCTAATCCCTAAAACTTTATTTATGGTTTCACTTTGTTAATACAGTGATCATTCATTATTCATTGTGCACTTAAAAGACTGTGTCCACTCTCTTAAATTATGCCTCAGGTCATGAAGCGAAGACCAAACACTATCTGATGACAAGGCTGCGCGTGTCTCAGGAGGCTGCCGTCATTGACTGCATAATACTGTTGTGTAACCGTGTTTAACAAGTTGTCGGCTCGCTGGTTGCAGGGGAAGGATGGCAAGAAAGCACAGTTTGTTTCTGTTTAAAGTTCTGTTTTCTCAAAACATAAAGCAGCACTTTGTAGATAATTACTGCAGTTTGCAACTTTCCTCACACGAGACACAATGTGGAGCAGCAGCTCGGTCTTTACAGAGAATTCACATGGTGGTTTTGTTTTCCATCTGCTCTGTATAGAATAAAAGTCAGTGGTTCAGTCTGTGGCGGTGGATCCTCTGGGAAAGCTATGAATATTTGATGTAAATCCTCCTTTTTTATCACTGACACGGCTCAGAGCAGCAATCCTCATTGATCTGGTGTTATAATCACAGATTAAAAGAACTCTCCCCAAACAATTCCCTGATTAAAGGCCCTGTTTATACGCTCCGCTCGTGTCCAAGTGAGATTCACACACATGCATTGAAGAAAGCCCCCGTAGGATGAGCAGCGCAGCGAAACACACAGTCTTTAATGTGGCTCCCACTGGCTATTGTGAACACTACGTCTCTGGATCTGTTTCAACTCATTAGCTCCAAAACTTGGCCCGAGTCGAACATGTCATGCTTATGAATTGAATCCACAGAGAGATGAGGAGATGCAACGGAAATGAGAAGTGAAAGAAACATTTTCTAGGATATTCAACAGATTTTAGTGTGGATCTTTGTTTCACACACTGTAAACCAACAAGTCCTCCAGACCTGCGACCATATTGTCGTTTGTTCCTCCTCTCTAATACGACCTATATATGCACGTTTGCTAAAATAGCGCCCCTAGTGTTGACAGTAAATATGTAATAAGTACGTTTTAAACCACGGATATGTTACATTTGTATGTTTCATTAGCCATGGATATGTTATTTGTTCGTTTCATTTTTTTGTCGTTTTAGACATTTTGTCATTTTTGTTGTTTTTGTCATTTTTGTCGTTTATTTTAGTCTTTTTTGTTGTTTTTTTGTAATTTGTTGTTTTTGGACATTTTTTGTCGTTTTTTGTCGTTTTTTTGTAAGTTTTTTGGGGTGTTTTTGTGGGTTTTGTCGGGTTTTTTTTGTTTTTGTCTGGCTTTTTTGGCTTTTTTTGTCGTTTGTCATTTTTGTCATATTTGATTGGGGGTTATGTTTTTTTTTGACGTTTTTTGTCACTTTTTGTCACTTTTTTGTCTGGGTTTTTTGTCATCTTTTTGTAGTTTTTGTCTGGTTTTTTTTCATAAACCATGAATATTTTACATTTCTGCTTTTGCAAACCACAGGTACAAATGTTACATATCCATGGTTTGCAGAAATGTACAGTGCCAAGATTTTATTCTGGCGACTGGGCTGAATCTTAAATTAATTTAAAACTGCACAAAAGGGTTAATTTGCGATATATTTTCCTGCATCTAGTTTCAATTCAATTATAGCGCACTCTGCTGATACATTACCTTTACTCAAAGGTTCACTGGAATCCTGAATGCTGATTGGAGAAACTTAAATACTGGCTCCGTCGCTCTGCAGAGACAGATAAATACCTAAACTGCAAGCCAATGGTATTTCAATGGGCTCTTGGCCTCCAGTCAAACCTCCATTTGTGAGCTCTAAATGATTGGCGAATTTCATCTTAATTACAACAAAGACGAGCCAAGCCCAGAGTTCATTCTCATCTTGTTCGGTTTGCCAATTATGGATGTGGCTGGCAACGCGGTGGCTTCCACCTCTCATTTCTCAAACCCATATTGTCCCCGGAGCAGAGAAGATTGGTGCGTGCCCGACGTCCCACTGCTGTGCTCAAAATGAAGCAGATGAGATTACTCTGTGTGCATGAAGACGGTTTCACCTAATATCAACTCCGAGCCTGCCCCATGCATACTAATCATATGGATATGTTCTTTCATAGCTCTCACCTTCATTAGTGTCTAAAAGGAAACATCGCTTTTTTTCGCGTGATTGATATTCCAGAGAAGTTTACCGAGAGACTTCTGAGACTGATAACTGTGACAAAGCTAGACTCACTGGCTTCTCCGTCACAGGCCTGTCTGCACTGAAGAATACGCTCGCTATGGAGCGCATTAATACATGAGGAATCAGGACAAAGAGGGGTATTTTTGCTTGCATTTGGTTGCAGTAAGAGGGACTTATGTTTTCCCATATCAGATTAAATTTGCTTTCTTCATGCATGTGCTAAAGATAATCTGTTCCAGTGCTCAGAGTTATGATTATCCTGGTGGCAAGGACAGAAAGATAGAGAGGCTATAGCAGCCCCAAGTAATTAAATTAGCCCCGAATGGCTAATTGGATCAATTTGGAAGGCAGACACTGTCAAGGATAAGAGTAATCATCTATGCAGTAGCAATCTTTTATTGCCCAGACACGTCTTGTAAAAAGACAAGGTGTGATCCCGAAGGTTAATGTAATTACTGTCCAATTCTCTCACTCACTGTGCACAATAATGCTAATTAATCTAAGATCTCTGGACTATAATGAAGCGCGACAAGCCAGGTAATGCTGATTATAGTATTTAGGACATGGCTGAATATTCTCTGTTATTTCCTCATCCCAGGCTCGGTGATGATGCTGCAATTAGCCCTCTCATTTCTCACACTTTTACAAGACTATTGGCTTCAAAGCATTCGATCTACTGCAAAGTATATTTTGTTCTCATCTGCATGGCGTTTTAGTATGATAGTCATGCATTTTACCCCAATAAAGCAGTGATTTACATTTCATCCAAGGCGAGCTCTCCGGGCTCAGCGAGGTGTAAAGCAATGTAATGAGAGAGAGACTTGGCTTATGAACAGAGCATTCATATTCATTAGCAGCAGGCATTAACATATGATGCCCGTGACAGATCTGTGATGCATGTTTTATGAATGCAGTTAATGGCACGCTGACAGCACGGCAGGCCATAAAGGACCAGAGCAATCCACCAAATGAAAGCCACAGAGTAGTGGGACGATTATTGATTCTCCCCTGTGTCCTATTGATCTCTGACGTTTTCATCTGGCACAGAGCTGCTAATCTGCTGTGTATCAGAGAGACACCCACAGTGCAGCCCATTGACTCTGCTATCAATAGCCACAAAGCTGGATATCATTAAATCCTCATCACTTTGTTTCCCCCGGCCAGCCGCCACAGACGACTGAGCACTCTGCGTGACCTCTGAATAACCACTGTCCACTGGCTTGTTTATGGCCCCGGCTTCTGGCGTGTGACATTTACTGCCTCTTTTTTAATAGGCCAGTGTAACAGCTCCGCTGTACACAGAACTGATATTGACCACTGCCTCAAAGTGTGCGACTGGACGCGCTTTTATCCCATCAACTGAGCACATGTAGTAGGTCACCCACTGTCAGTGGAAAATACACTCGAGCTTCGTCAGCAAGCATGTATTCATCATCAGGGCAAACGCTGAATAAAGTCTTCTGTGGATCTGGAGAAAATAGCCCTGATGATGTCATAGTGATGTCATCAGGGTTATCTCTGCATCGGCTTGGAGACAAATGTATAACAGAAAGCCTTCTCAAACCAGAGATGTGGAATACAAAAGAAAACGGCTGTTTAGGTCGTCTGTGCACGCATCTTATTACGACGCGTGTTTATGTTTGTTGTTAGGTGGCTCCCTCTAGTGACCATAGTAATTATGACGGGAGAAAAAGGAAGTATTATGAATTCTTATGCTCATTTTCAGGTTCATACTTGTATTCTGGGTTTATACTAGAACATGTGTATATGTGTTAATGTTCAAAAAAGCCTTTATTTGTCTCATACTGTCTGAATATACTTGTATTCACTCTCAGGTCTGCTCAGGTCTTCTGCATCTGCGCTCTCTGCGTCTCTTTACGTCATTGCAGCTGTGGTGACTGATATGGTCCACAATTCCTCCAAACTATATGACCGTTATGTTTGTGGTTTTAAACATGCCGTTAACATTGTTAAAACGGACATTGTGGCGGTAGGTTTAGGCAACAAAACAACTTGGTAGGGTTCGAAAAAAGGTTGTGGTTTGGGTTTGAGACATTCAATCACTTCCGTGCACTTCCAGTTGTTACTGTCAACAAAAAATGTTTAATTTTATTTTCAACACGAACCCTGATCTCCTGGTTTAAGAGATTAGGGGTTACACTGAGGTTAATTTAAACCAAACACTAAAGACTTGAAAAGCTAACACGAAAGCTGCTGTCTGACCTTTTTTGTCGTTTTTGTCGTTTTTTGTCTTTTTTGTCGTTTCTGTCAGTTTTTTGAGCGTTTTGATACTTTCACAGTATTTATATAGCACCTAGACCTGCTTTATAATAAAGAAAGCCATAGGAATATCACATTTACAATATGGGACCTTTTTAAGAAGGAAATTATAACAATGAAAGCATGAATGTGTCAGAGGTCAGAGTATGATGATATGCTCATCATTGTGTCTAAACTGCAGTTATACCGGGGTGACGGCGGTTTCTAAAAGGACAGAGGGGAGACTCATCAGCAGGGCGACACCAATGAGAAACATATTTCAGTGCTGACAGTACAGGAGGAGCCACCCTCCCCCAGAGAGCGGAGCACCGGGGGGCAAGGACGGGTGATGTGGGGATCGATGGTGCTTAAGGTGTGGGGGTGACAAGGACAGGTGCAGGGGAGTGCCGTACCACGGCCCATTAGAGGCGGAGACTCCCTGCTGGGAGCAGACAGCATGATAAACAGCTTCAGCTCTGATAATAGTGCAGCTGATCAATAGCCTGTCCGCCCGCTGTCCCTAAGGGACGCGCCAGAGCAGCAGCCACGACAGCTGACCCCCAGGTCGTGTGTGTGCGTGTGTGTGTGTGTGTGTGTGTGTGTGAGGGCGGGGGAGGGTGGTTTGGTAGAAAACTATCACTGAATCAGATGGAGCATCACTTTGCCCTTTTGACCTTTCAGCCTAGCCTTATCTTCAGTGTAATAGAATCAACCAAGCATATCCAATTAGTATCTGCATGTCCTTCACTTAAGCTCTAATGGTTTATTCATCGTAGTACATAGGAGACATTTTCACATCCTCCCCTGTCATTCTCAGTGAGAGCACTTTCTTGCAGCTGCCTCTGTCCTGAACTCCTCTCCCCTGGAGAATCCATCCCAGTGAGCCCAGAGCGTACGGATGGGTGACTGTTACTCTTACCTGTTAGAAGTAGAACTGAAACGATAAGTTGATTATTTTAATTAATAATTGATTCATTGTGTCATGTTTTAAGCAACGATGCCAAAGGTTTCTGTTGCTCGTCTTTGTCTTTTGTGATAGTGAATTAAATATATTTGGACTGTTGGTTGGATAAAACAACTAATTATGATGGGGGATTTTTTTTTTCTGACATTTTATAGACAAAAAGAAAATAATCATCAGATGAATTGATAATGAACATAATTGGAACTGATACAGAAAAGCATGTAGAGATGTTGATTTGTAAATGCAAATTTCTACAGTAATGGAAAGCAAGTACTGGAGTACAATTTTGAGTTACTTGTACTTAATTTCTGTTTTGTGTACCCTTCTGTACACTGTCCGTTACTTATTTATTTGACAGCTGTAGTGTACGTGTTACATACATTTCGGAACCCGTCGGCTGTGCGTCTGACGATTTAGCCTCTGGGTATCCGGGCAAAGACTCCCTCTTCCATGCACCGGTCAGCGTTTACCGTCCGATTAGCAATTTGCGACACAAGAATGGAGTTGTATAAACAAATATCTGCATATGAATGCAGATAAATAATAATAAAAGGCTAAATTGTCGTCAGATGATAGCCGATGTGTTCAGAGATTGCATTTCGGCCGATGCGTTCCGCCTCTTTTGCTCTCCACACGGACTGTTTACCTGCATGCAACAACGCTCAAACGTGATTGGTCAGACTACAAACGGAGACGCTTCCGCTACCCAAATCTTATCCCGCTGCCTACAGATTTTGTATTCATATGCAGAATCTGTTTATAAAGATCAGCGTTACATTGCATAGTCCACATACAAATCACGTTTCTAAAATATGATGTAATGATAGAGATTTAACTGATTTTTAATTAAGATTAGCTTCACCTCAACCAGTGTTTGCACATTAATGCATCAGTTATATTATTTATGATCATTTAATACGTACTTCAGTATAATTTTAAATGCTGGACTATTGTGGCATTGCTGCGTTTTTTAAAGTAAAACACCTGGATACTCCTTCAACAAGCTAACAGTGCTTCAGGTTGTAAAGTGTTAAGAAGTAGCTGTGTGAGGGTCTTTGGTGTGACTGTGAGGGAATATGAGGGATTAGTCCCACAGTGTAACAATGAGGGATTATAGGAAAAATATCACAGACTGGAGCGGTGGCTACACTGGGTGTCTGATGACCTTTGACCCTGCTGTGGTTGAAATACAACTACTTTAATCACTGAAACACCGATCTGAGCCAAGATTTTCAAGACATTATTAAATTTCAGAAATCAAAGGAGCTCTGTGGCTTAGTGGCCTTGTAGTGTAAAATGGAAATGTCCCAGTCTGTTGCACAGAAACAAAATTGCATTTTTATATTCATTATTCATTTTGTTTGTCTGAGTACAAATACATTAATTTCACGAGTTTGTCAGGACTGCCTAATTAATTTATTGTCACAGTGAAAAGCAGCATAAAAATGTTTTGTCGGGCAAGAACCCGGCAAGTGCATAAACTCTCGTTTTTGGATGAAAGTGAGTATTTGAAAGTAGAAATAAGAGGAAGCAATAGTGTGTCAGCAAGTGGTTGCAACACTGCATCCGTCAGTAGGTGGAAAAACAACATGAGCTGAGGTGCACGCACACACACACAAGCACACACACACACACTGTAGTGTTGTCACTCACTGAGTCAAGACCACATGTGTGCTCTGAAGTCCTTTCCTCTCAACGTGCCTGCGTTATCTCACAGCTACAGTTGTGGCTTCAATGGCGGTGAGACATCCTGACTTGGAAAGTGAGACTCCATATCTTGAGCAACCCCACAAGCCATAAACCACAGGCAGCAGCTTCTGCAGCCCAGCTTGCTGTGACTTCAAACACTAACAAGCTGGAATAACATTTTGCTTGGGGTGGCTTCCCTTGACGGCTCCCAGCTGCTGGCAAGCTGATGGAAGGAAGACAAGATTTATTACAGGCCTTGTCGCATTTGGATAAAACCTAACCACATCGTATAGAAACCGTGGGATCACAGAATGTGTCATTACTGCTTTTTTTCTCTGTAGATCAGCGCAAGATCCGGGGTGGAATCAATCCCTTGGAAAATCAATTTCCATGTCTGAGCTTGCGTCCTGCTGTCGGTGGTTCTTGAAAGCCGCGTGGGGAATTAAATTGACATTTGAGGTTGGTGGTGAATTTCTTTAAAAAACCTGCTTCAATTTAAATGATACTATAAAGCCGGAATAAAATGCTTCACCGTCAGCATAAAAAATTGGAAGAAAAAAAAAAAAAAAAAACACAGTAGAGTTGAATCTTCACAGATAAACTTCCATCCCACAAAGTTTCCGCTCTCATGGTTTGTTAAGATCTGTTATACACTGTGTCGGATGTCGTGCTATTTCATAACAGGAAATGTGAGCCGATGACGAACCGACGATCTGACCCAAAAACACCCTCTCTGTGGGACTACAGATGGGATGACAAAGTGCAGATATGTGGGAGTCTGGATTTGAAAGATGTATACATATTGGCCCAAGGACATCGCTGAATCACCCTCTTAGGAATGAATGTTAAATACACAATAAGGATTCTTACCTTAACAAGTCTCAGCAGATCGTGCTGTCACAGTTCAGTGTTACTTCATAACCGTAAGAGAAGGAAGTGAAGACACAAGTGGGCAACGCAGTTTCAGCACACAAAAAACAAGAAGTGGGTGAAAGTATGTGAGGAGCTTTTTCAGTTAGAAGAGGAGCTTGTGAGCTGTCATCGCTGCTGTTGAAAGGTCAAGTAGTGTGTGTGTGTGTGTGTGTGTGTGCGCACGTGTGTGTGTGTGTGCGCGCACACGTGTGTGCATATGGTAGGAGATCAGCTGCAAACACTCCAGCAGAGCAAATCTATCACAGATGCAGCAACAGACAAGCGTCTCAGGGCCAGGAGATGATGTGACACTCTAACCCTGCCTCCATATTGTTTTCTGTCGTACCTTCTCTCACCCCGACTTCTACATGTAATTCAATACAGCACTGGATCAAATTACATTAGAGGCCATAGCTGCACATGTCTAGTTTAAACAGCACGCTGGCTTGTTTCGATTTTTAATGAAATTATAATTGGTCGGTTTGTTTAAAACATAACAACAGGAGTTGATTGTTGCAGGATACGTGCTGTTTATCCTCCTGAGAAATGGAGATGGACCACCCACCTCGACTTTAAATACGAGGCAGGCAAAGACTGCGGCTGCAAAGCAACGAGCCCTCTCTAACCAGATAAATCTCTGCTTTCATGAACCACATGAGACGGGGTTTACATCTGCAGAACATTTCAGACGACGTTTGGACTTAGTGCAACTTACAATTTAAACATCAGAGAGCTGTGAAGAGGTGGAAATTAGGGATTTGGGGTCTGCGTGATGGAAAGTTGTGTGGTTACACAAAACAGGATGAGTGAAGGACGGTTATTCATCTGAGCCGGGTGGATTAAATGGGACACCTGTCTGCCTCAGCACCCTGTCTGTCTTCAGATAGAGTGTCTGTCTTCTGTCTGTCTGCATCACTGTACAACTTTAACAGCTCTGGAAGCCAGATTGTCATGAATGATCTTATACTTTGTCATCAATAACCTCATGTGACTCCAGTCAGTGCAGTCTGCAGTATCTGGTCTTTATAAAGAGAAAAAAAAGGTATTAGTACCTGTCTAATAATGACATTATTGGCCACTTTGTCTAACCTGTTCAAAAGGTATGACAATGAATTGAATTTGTTTTGTAAGTATTGATATTCAGTGAAATAAATGTATTCAAACAAAAAACTAATAAAAATGTATTTCGCCAATCATGGCGAGGAGGAGCTTTACTAACAGCGTAGCCATCCAATCATTACAGTGTCAGTCCCAGTGTGCACTTGCAGACACAGTCAACACTGACAACACTGAACATTTTTAATATTTTATATTGAAACTCAAAACATAAAATGAACACAGACAAGTCCTTCAAGTCATCATGAGTCTTTAACTTCCAAGTCGAGTTTCAGGTAATCTATTTTCTGTCAAGTCGCAAGTCATCAAAACAGTGACTCAATTTGACGCAAGTCAAAGGCTGCGTTCCAAATCACATACTTTTTGTTTTTACTTTTAAGAAGAAGATTCAAGATTATTTTATTTGTCCTGAGGGAGATTCGTCTTGTACATACTGCAGCTGCCCTTACAACGTTCATACTGTTGCATTACTGTCGCAGCATGCATACAAATGGGACATACTACTTCGTCATACTACATTGCACCTTGAACTTTGACCCTCTTCCTCATATATGCTGCGCAAAGGATTGTGGGCCAGAAAAGCATGCTGGCTTGCATGCTGGCTTGCATGCTGCAAAATGTGACCGGATGCAGTAGGACATCCTGGTATTTTTGGCATATTGCATTTGTCATACTATGTATTGGGATATACTAAATCTTTTTCTGGCATACTAAATAGTATGGTAATATGGGTATTTGAACGCACCGTAAGTCACAGTGACTGGAGTCCACGTCTCTGTCAATAACACATGCAGAGTGTGTTGGGTGAATCATTGCTGTATGTCTCTCAGGCAGGCTAAATGAAGTTAAGACCCAGAAGTTGATGTTTGTGGGGTTTTTTCTTTCCACATTATTTTGATTCATAACTGCAAGTCAGGCTGCATTGCACTAAAAATAACAAAGGAGCAGAAGCGGCGCTCGCGGTTCTGTGATTGTATTGATTTTGATAGCTGGCCCTCGTGTTTGTGTGGCTTGGGGCGTATTTTATCGAGAGCAGTAAAATAACAAAGGAGATGGGCTGGAAGTTCTCTATGTATACCAATCAGAATTTATAAATTGCTCCATTACCTTTATTTCCCTTGGTTACTCTGGGAACATTAGCAATTATTCTCTCATGGGCTTGGCTCATAAAACTAATAATCTGGTGATTTAGTGCCTCGTGGCACGGTGCACCCGGTCCAGCCCACTCTAATCCATTCATCTTGCCACCTATTAGTTTTATTTTGGAGGGACAAATTGCTTTCCAAGAGAAAATGGGTCAATAGGTGTCCTCTATTAGAAATTGCTAACAATGTAACTGTTTTTTTTCTGTGCACATGTGTTTGGTAGAGTGGCGCTGGCTGATTATCATTCTATTTGCATACTGGGAGGTTGCCTCAATTATCTTTCTTGGGCTGCATGACAAATTGCAAATAGCCAAGGTTATATATGCAGTACTTAATTTATTCTGTATTTGCTTCCGTGCAAGTGTGTGTGTATATTGGTCTGCATGTGTGTATGCTTGTATGTGTGTGTGAACATCTACGTGTGCTGCAAAATGAAGTCAACATGGTTCTATTTCTTTTCTTTTTTTTCTTTCGGTGTGTGATCATGGAGATGGATGTCGGGGCCTGTGAGCCGAGAGGACTTCTGCTGCATGGTGGCTCCATCCCACTGTTCCATTAGCGGCTCCCCGGGGAGAGAAAGACCTGGAATCTGGAGAGACAGACCCAGATTAGCTCATAAATCACCGCCCTAGGGACCGAGGCAAAACAGTGACATCATCACTCTGAGACCTTCTGTCCTGTGATCCGGCTGACGGTGCAGTCCAGCAACAGTCAGCTGATATGAGTTGGCAGACTGCGTTACAACACATTCCTCCCAAAACTGCCACAGTTAGTTAACATCTGTATCACTCTACTAAGTTTGTTATTTCAGTGACTTAATCTGTTTATTTTGTCTATGAATCAGCAAAGCTAAAGTTTATTTTTTCAGAGTTCCCACAATCATGGAAAACCTGGAAAAGTCATGGAATTTCAAAATCTAAGTTTCCAGGCCTGGAAAAGTGATGAATTTAGTAAATATCCTTGAAGGTTTTGGAAAAGTCATGGAATTTTGTTGTGTTTAATGACATTAATTGTTACAGTGATCTTCCGTGGATAACCTTCCATGTTAACATAATGCAGAATTTATTTTCTGTAGCTGTTGCGTCGATGTGCATTTTGTTACTATCAAGTACGTTTCTTCATTTTCTCGCTGCGTTCCTTCCCTCCCTCCATGTATGCCAGCTAGTCGAAATTATGTTTAATTAGAGGGTGACACGGGAGTGGATACTCAGTCTTGTCCTGTCCCACTCCCACAAAAAAAATTCCTATCCCAGGAAAAATTACTCCCATCCTGTTCCTGTGTCTTGGGTTTTTTTTAACCACCAGAGCAGACAGGAAAGAATTTTAAAAAAAAAATAAGAAAAAGACAACAGAAAGACTGAATAATGCCGGGCAAGTGTACGTTTAATATTTCATGGCTCTCTAAGGGCCGATACATACTTATGTTGCAGCATTGTTTTTCAGACTTGCATCCAGAAATTAGTTTATTATCAAATGCATTAACAATTCACTGATAGTAGTAATTTGTTTGGGTTTCCCTCGTGTTTTAAAAGCCTGTGTCACACTGATGTGCATGATCATGGGCATTTTATCATGGCTCCTTGAAAAATCATGGACATTTTATAAAATGTGTCCATGAAAATGTGTGGGAACCCTGATTTTGGATGTAGAAATGAACCAGCCATACATTCAAGCGTGCATTACACACATTAGATACTAGATAAGCCTGATTGTGATTGCTAGTGTCACACAAGCAAGCAATACATTCCCATGCTGTCACAGTACAAATCCTGCAGTGTTTCTGCTGCTGCTCGGTGGCTGCCGCTGGCTGTGAAGTAGCTGTTTGTGAGGCCCAGTGTGTAGCCGGGTCTGTAATAAGGCCTGTGGATCCCTGCCTCCCTCCCTCCCACATACACACACACTCAGAGGTCTGTGGTCACACAGCTGGCCCCGTCTGGCCAACCACTCCAACCTCACCACTTCCCCTCTCTGGGTGGGATGACAGACGCAGGGAGCGGGGAGAGACGGAGGAAAGGGGGGATGGCCTCCCATTGGTCGCTCCCCAGATGTGGCCTGTCTGTCTGTCTGGATGGAATGTGCTGTACATACAGTAGACGGATAGAGAGACATTTAGACCAACAGGGAGGGTGTGTTTATGTATCCTAAAATGAACCTCTCATAGTCACATGGCACCTCTGTGGCCCCCGGACCGCAGAGGGCCCGTCCCACGTCAGCTGGTCGGCTCTCCTTCTGTCAGGACACACACCTCCTCACAGCTATAATACAGACGTTTATCCGAAGTGAGGCACGCTGTCCACTAATATCACTATCAGTGCACACAGTGTGCAGCTGACAGTGAAAACAAATGCTATGGGGCTGAACGTTTTGGACTAAATGGAAGTTGACAGTTTTAATTCCGGTTCCTTTGGGGACTCACTTTAACTGGCTGAGAGGAGCCGTCTCCCACAGTACACTCCGGTCCTGCTTTGTTAGTCCACGAAGGGTGGAGGGGATGCATTTGTCGCATGAGGGGAGTCATCACGGTCCCCCGGCGGCCGGCCTCTGTCCCCAACAGGCTCTGCTGATGTAATCTGCCAGACTAAAACTTACATTTACACAGGATCCACAGATGAGATAAGAGGCCCCAAGGCTGGCTTATCTGCTGCTATCAGAGGAGAGGAGCCGAGCCAACTTTCCTTCTCCTTTCTCCCCCTGTGTCCTACAGCCCTGTTGCTCTGTCAGACTGCAGCAGATTTGTGTAATGACATCAGAGGGAGACTGAGGCCTGGCGACAGTGGCCCAAAGGCGCCCGAATCGTAAACCTAATTGGTGGCTGTCGCAAGTTAACTACATAGCAAATTTCCACATTCTCCCTGCGCTGCTTTAGTATTTGAACGGCTGTGAGCTGGGAATAGTGATTTTAAACAGCTTGTGTCATTTGTAAGCAGCTTCTGTATATGGAGGGGTTGCATGTGGTGCAGAGCCATTTATACAGATTATTTAAAGGTCCCATATTGTAAAAAATTAGATGTCCATGTCTTGTTTTTTTTTATTATATCTCAGGTTGAGGTGCTATATAAATACTGTGAAAGTATCAAAATACTCAATCCACGGAGAAATGCACGCAGCCGTATTCAGAAACTGTGCCTTTAAAGGAGTCGTCAGGATTTCTGTAATGTTGTGATGTCACAACTGGGGCTGGGCGATAATTCAATATGATAATTTATCGTCTTTCAATGGAATCGTATCGCGGTGAAATCACATCGAGAGATCGTGATACACAATTACGTCATATGAATTGACAATAGCAAGCATCAAACTTCTCAGAAAATGTTATCTGAAATACCTGAGAAATACCTCATTTTCTAATGTTAAATATGTGTAGATATCTAATGTTAGCAAAATATAATATTAAAAAAATGTGCAACGGTAACATTTCATCCATCCAGATGACGTTTACTCCACTTTCAAACAAGACTGAGGAGACAGGAAGTGTCTTATCATTGGTGGAGGCTGTAGTGTCGTATGTTTTAGAAACATTGAATATCTTTGATCGTACTTGTTTTTGTCATGTTTATGTTCTCGTTACATGCCTATAGGGACTATGGATGAACATTTGCATTCTTGCTGACTCCAGTGTGTTTACATCATATATGTTTGATGCTCTGTCCCTACCAAATAAATAAAGGAATAAAGGTTTGCTAAAATAAATAAATCTGAAGGAGTAATATGAACATTGTAACAGACGGTGGACTCATGTAAGGGTTTTTGAGTCTGTGGAGCGTCCAGTTCTCGCAGGATCCAAATCACCTGCATGAGGAATCCTACACCTGCCTGCTAATTGTTGCAGTGTTTGTGTGTGTGTGTGTGTGTGTGTGTGTGCGTGTGTGTGTGTGTTGGGGGGTTAGTTAGTTTCTCACATGCATGTCTCTGTAATCATTTTGTTTTCCTAACAGCAGTGGCATGAATGTTTCTGCAAACCCAGCAACATCTCAGCTCCTCCCATCTCTGACAGGTCGACCTCCACCAGAGACACTTTGGTTTGTTGCTGAGTGGGCGTTTATATTTTCATGCTCCAACTGGGTGGTTGTTTCCTGACGTAGTCGCTGTACTACACACGAGATAGCTGTTCAATTTCTGTTGTATAGTTTGTTTCCTGAGTGCAAAATAGCTCTGTTTGTTGAAAATGTATCAAAACAATAACAAACCGAGTAAGAACATGACTCTTTTTTGAGGACTTCGTGCGATTAATTCGCACGTCAATATATTTTTTTGATCTGTTATCTTATGAGTACTTACACACAGAACACAAATATTACACGGCGAAAAATCGACGTAATTTATTTTCGGAAAAAGGTGGATTTTCTGAGCTTTTACTGATGAGGATTATAAAACAACAACACGGAGGCTTCTGTTTACAGTCTATGGTCCAAACCTGGATGGAAAACTTGTTTACTCCTTTCAATTTAGGGAAGGG
>JAOVVB010000037.1:24676427-24694699 GCA_028570985.1 Heterobranchus longifilis | reverse complement strand
ATATATATATATATATATATATATATATATATATATATACATACATACATATATACATACATACATATATACATACATACTTACATATATATATGCTGTATATACACACACACAAAGCATTAACACATTAACATTGATTATAAATGATGTAGCAGGGAACTGGTGACAGGATCATGAGCACCAAGGCTCATTTATGCTTGTGGGGAGCAAAGGCTAGCCCGTCTGGATGCAGCACAACTTGCTGAAAAAAAATCATTGCTGGTCATGATAGAAAGGCAGCAGAACACCTAGTGCAAAGTGGGCAAGGTCACAGACCTGGCCTCCAAATTCAGATCAAACATCCAAACAAGTCTGATCTATAGACAACCCACCCCACAACCCACAGCACCCAAAGGATCTGCTGCCAACATCCCTGGTGTCAGACACCACGGCACACCCCAAGAGGTCTTGTGGACCATGAAACATATAAAATATATCTGTGAAATATATGTGTTGAAATGCCACAGCCAAAACACCTGAATGTTTTAAATATAGAGCTTTTATGAGAATTTTTTTTCCTGGGAGAAATTATATTAATACATAAAAGGTCAGTAGTTTTGATCCATCATAAAGCAAAAACAAACAAACAATAAGACACTGTATGTGATTTCCCACTCATTTGTCAGACACTCTGTCTGATCATGTCTTTTGTGCTTTTTGGTGCAGTCACTTTATTAGCTAAGTTCCTCTGGTTCCTAAAATATATGCCATAAATCTGGAGTTGTCATCTGTAATGGTGCTGTGTGTGATATATCTTTATAATCACACAGCACTGCTAGCTAGACAAGTGATGACTTAATCCCTCTTCTAATTCCCCACAAAGCACTCGTTTGCACTGAACAGCCACGGTTATTTCTGCATCAATGACAAAAATCCAGACCATTTAAACGCTGCAGATTTTTTTTATTTCTCCAATATTTATGGCTGAAGGGCTTTCAACAGCTAGTGGTTGCTAGCTGAGGAGCCATAGATCTTTTCATCTGACTTTTGATTATAATTGATATATTATTCATTCATTCATTTGTCTTTAGTAAATGTTTGTCTTGGGTAGCATCATGAAGTAAACTATGGTCTTCAGGTGTCAGGTGGAGACATAGACTGAATGGGGCACTAGTCCATCACCCTGCATATAATTATTCACACTCACATTAAAATCTTTTTACAAAACCTTTGGATAACAAGTCAACCTACTTGCATGATTTGGCACGTGGGAGTAACTTAAAATGTATTTCAAAATGTGTCCAGGGTAGCAGGTTGGCTGGAGACCTGAGGAACTTCTGTGCAAAATTAACAGGACTGAAGACTGAAGACATTCTGCACCACTTCCTTCATTTTGTTGTGCTTCTTTTAAATTGTATGATAAGCTAGTTATAATAATGCAGCTGGCATGACTATCATAATAAATCTGTTTATAGGTATTAAATTAAGTCCAACCTAGAAACATAGATTTAGTTTCTACAGTTGGTAATTGATTAACTTAATATCGAGCTATTATTTTCCTAAAGTAAACCATTAAATAAATCTCACTACCGGACTCTGGATTATTTGTAGTTGGCTAAAACACTTAGTAATGCTAAAGTGCTTCCTCAATTTTGCAGCTGTTGCTCTACAAAAGATAACCTGACTTGCCGTCGGTATACACTGAGCTCCAGCAAGGCTCCATTAGAAGAACTACCGTGATATTGCATATAAGAGGACATGTTTATATTTTATTGGCAGGGTAAAAACATCTTGGTAGGTGGGCTGCATTTGGCCAATAAACATTTTGCCAACCTCTACTGTGAAAACCGTGCTGCATGTACAACTGAGCAATCTTCCGTATTTATCAGCTTCTGTGAATCACACTGCTCACACTTTAATTACATGTTTGTTTCCGTGGCAACTATGCCCTGACTTTGCAGAGTTGTCATGTTGTGGTGTTTGCTCAGCGGGTATTTACAACCAGTCAGATTAGATTATAAATGCACATTTTAAAGCACAACAGTGATCACATTCAATCACTCAGAGCAGTCATCTAACCTAAACCTAAGGCTGCTTTTTCTCAAACAAATTTACACTGCACCCCCACCTACACACATTCATATTCTTGGGCAGTTTGTTCACTCTGTTGCAGAAATTATAGTATTGATTAGTTCTGGCATCGTGCAGAGTGAGTGATGAAGGTATTGCCTGCTGATGTGGTGTTTAGAGAGTACCAGCAGTGAGGGTGATTAAAAAAAAATCAGGCAAATGTGCTGGCCTGCTTGGCTTTGATAAGTAGCCTGACATGAGAAAAAAAGGTTTCAGATAACAAGAGAAGAGTCATGAAAACACTAAACATGTTCAAGTGAATGAGGTGTTTGTTATGTTGGGAGGAAAAGGCGTGAAGCTGCAAGCTGTGCCGACACCTCATCTTTGGTTTTGGAGGTAAGGGTGGGGGTGGGGTGGGGTATTTCGCAGACTGAATATGTACTGTATGTTGACTCTAATGAGAAGCCAACATCACGTTTTGGCTTCTGAACACATTAACACGGTTGTCTCTGTGGCTGGCATGTGTGAACAGAAATCCTGCTACTTTGTGTGTACACGTTTCGTCCCCGAAGGGCTTGGCTGGAGAATCTGGCTCAGATCATGTCATCTGACATGATGACCCCAGTGGCCCACCTGCAGCTTCGCCCTGAGGCTGGCATACTCAGCTGCAGACAGACTTCTGCCCCTCAATCTGCCCAGGCAACACTCCCTGTGATTGACCCACAATCCACTGGGCTTTCAGTTCCCATGGTAACAGATCTCTATGCAGTCATGAAATGATCTACAAAATAATGCACATCAGTGTTTCCTGTAATGTGCCCTCACTCTCTAACCCTCTCCCTCAGCAGCTGGTAAGAAGATACGGCACGAAGAAGGAATCTGTCAGACAATTAGTTTTGCTCAGATTCATCTGCAGTACTGTCGGTCTTGATGCTTAAATCAATCACACTCCAGTGATTTTCTCCAACTGCTACTGTGTTGGAGCTTAAGGCACTGGAAATGTATGACAGCGAATCCCAATTTGTGAAAAAATGACTTCGGAATGGGGAGGAGGAACTAATTAGAAACTGCCTAATCTTTGAGAACATGTTAAGTCTTTCAAAATCATTCCATCTCGATTAGGTTCGTGCTAGAATTCAAACCGTATAAAAATGACATTAGCTGGATATAAGGTGTGTTAGGCAGGATAAAAACATTGTTTTGTCTGATAAAATATGATCACGTGTGAAAGGTTGTATGGCCTGCAGCAACAAAGTGACAAACAAATATGTAAAATTTACTCCTTTCATCTCCTTTGAGCTTTTTTCTCTCCTACCGTGTGTGTAACAATGTATCACAAAACCCCCAACTCCTTCAAAAGCCTTCTTTAAGGTGTGGCAACTCTTATGCTCTTGATTGTTGTCCATTGTGTTGTCTTTTCTTTGGGCTAAGTTTAACCTACAGCTCTTTAAGGTTTATGACCTTAAAGACAAAATAGGAAGTACCTTTGTGGGGGCGAACTATTTAGATAGATGTGTAGAAGTGTGTGTGGATGTGTGTGTGTTTGCAAAAGGGGGAGAGGAGTGTCAGACAAGTGAGAGAGCCGCCTGTTGATCAGTGAGGAATAATGACAGCACAATGCCCTATTAGGCTCTGCCTTCCAGTGAGTAATCTTCCCCTGCTTTAATGAGAGGGAGAGGAAAGGCGAGAAGAGACAGACCGTGGTTTTATGCTCAGGGAGTTCAAAGGGACGGCTCTGGGAACTTTAGCAGCTCATTGCGAAAATTGATGTAGGCTAAATGCCGAGGAAAAGTGGCCCTGGCAATTACCTAACAGCAGCGTGAAAACAGCTCCTGCTTAGCTTGAGTGAACATGCCAGCACTCTGCAAGTGTGACAGTGTGGACATACACCTCTTCTCACCTCCACTCTCTGAAAGGGACGAAACTAGCAGAAAGCACCAAGCACGAGTCTGCTTCAATGATATAAAAAAATAATAATAATAAAAAAAATTTTTGCTCAAGAGGGAAAAAAAGCATCCATCTTGAGTGTTGTCATTTTCTCTGCTCAGCATATTAGCCTAAAGCTATTTGATTGTGTATCAAATAAATGAATGGACTACTAATCAGCAGGAGCAGCACAGGTCTTTCAGTAGCAAAGAATGGCTGACAGAAGGTCACTCTTCAAGGGCTTCATATCATACAGCCTGCCCGCCTGAGCAGAATCAATGATGGCGTTACCATTATGGAGGAGGAGAGGCTTTGTAAATGGGAGCGCACAAGCCTCTTGACAGATGAGTCAGGCGCAGCACACAATAGTCATTAAAGGCGCTCTGTTCTCCAAGCTCCCATTGTAGCTTTTTTTCTATATTGTCAGCCGCTGAATAGCCTTAACCCCTGCTTTAACGACATGAATATAATCTTAACAGATTCTGAAAATTAGACGGGAAAAAAAAATGGCCATCTGATTGTCAGCGAACAGTGGAACAGTGACTGTCTGTGAACACTGGAGGGAGGAACTGTGTGCTGGGTATTTGTGCCACCATTATCAGAGCTATTGATTTTTTCTGACAACACAGTGAGGAGGTCATTGTAGCTGAGGGCCTTTACTGTTCAGTCAGCCACCTCCTTAGCCCAACAGAACAAGCAAAATCGTCTCGCATGCCTTTGTAACATTCACTCAATTTAGAGATGAATATAGCTAAATATTATATGGCTTGAATATTGGACGTTTCATTTGCATACGCATTTGTATTAAATGTGTACATAGAGTCTATCACTGTGTTTGAAATCATTCCCTATTCAGTAGAAATTTTACTGAAAAAAATATCAATTAACAAAGCCTTAAACACCCCCCTATATGAGTTTGATCATTACTCTCTAAGAACAGTGATGTCACATCCCACAATCATAGCATACACACACAATAAACAATCGTTAGAACAAAACTGGTTAAGTACAGAATGTGATTTCCAAAACATGATTTAAAAAAATAAAAAAATAATTAACAACTGTGACATGGGACATTCCCATATTAACTATATTAATCAGTGAAAGTGCATGTGAATCAACCTGAACAACACCACACATTTCACATTTTATATTTATTGGTCACTAGGGTATGTTGTTTGTGGAATTAAAAGAGTGCACCATCACGTGGGATAAACCCAAAGAAAACACCCCCTCTAACTTGTTATGTTTGGGAGGGTTTTTCTCAAGAACGAGTTCAGCATAGGATGTCAGGTCAACATGGCCACTCGCAGCATCAACAATAAATATCATAATCATTCACTGCTATAAATAAGATTCATATTCATAGATCAAAAAATTCTAAAAAAATCTATAGCACAGTTTGCTGTTTTGAAAGTAAACAAATCATAAACACAGGATAACTAATGTTATCTGCTGTGTTTTATTCCGCTCTTCATAGTTTATCATCTTTGCTGTGTTGTTTTTTTTTAGGCATCACAAAAAAATGCCATTCTCTGAAAATTGGGCACTATGGAGTGAATAGGAAAGAGGTTTCAAGACATAACACATGTCAACAGCCTGTTAGCTTCCAGCACGCTGTACTGATGTGTGTACTTGACGTTTTGAGATATCAGTGAGTGGCTGTGGATATCTTAGAATTCAAATTTCAGAGTAGTAATTGGTTGTGTTTCCCTCTGGCCGGTTGTATTGAGGCAGCCTGGGGCCCCTGCCAATGGCTCCGTTCCTTTTTGTTTGGTGACACTGTTCATGTCTGCATTTGTCCCTTTTGATAAGGCCTTTCATCCTGTTTGCATTGATTACAGCCTGTCGAGTCATCCTGATACACTGTCAGCTATTCATACCCCCTCTGTCACACACTGGGCCCATTGTAGGGGCTGGAATTTGTGTGTGTTTGTGTGTGGTGTGTGTGTGTGTGTGTGTGTGTGGCTATAGGCTCGGATTGGAAAGCATGAGAGTATCCTGGAGACAGCGACATGGCTGCAACCCACTCATCATGAAAATAAGACCCCCATTTTCTGCTCCATGAGCAGGAACCTCAGAGTGAGTACTCACAGGAGCGGGGAGCATTACTCATTTATATGAAGAGAGAACATTTCTGGGAGTCTGAGAAGCCTGTTTTTTTTCCATGTCATATTAATGACCACAAACCAAGCAATCTGCATATGGCACCAATCAGCTGATGATAAATACAGCTCTGTTTAATAATTTATCTCTGCCTTGTTTTTCAGTGTGCAAACACTAAATGGAGCTCAAAAGATACATGACCTTCTTATCAGCTAACCCCATAACTTTGGCAGTAGCTAAGACTACAGAGGGGGGAAAAGGCATTTATTGTGAGAGCTTTCCCACACAAGATTACACGAGTGCTAACAACATCAGAGCACACATTAATACCTGAAAAACTGGACTCCCCGTGCTCATTGTTACTGGTCCGTTTGAACGCTGCTTGTTTGGAGTTGTTTATGGTGTGTGTCTGCGTGTGTGAAGGCAACCAGGTGGGTGTGTGGGAATGGGGCAGTGACTTGGGTTGAAAGTGGAGAGGGCGATCCCTTGTTCTGAGAAGAATTAAAAGCACCTCTGCAAATAGCGGCATGTGTAAATCCTGGGGGTGGGAGGTTCACAGCGGCTGGGGTTTCCGTATAAATAAACAGTGAGTGAGGTCTGCATGGGCGGATGGGCCCTTGCCCTCTCCCCCACTCAGAGGTTAGGCCCAGCCTTTTGTTGCTCTAAATCCAAGCACTTTCTATTCAGCAGGCTGGAGGGGGGTTGCCTGGGAGAGATTAGGCTGCCAGTTCTAGTGAGCACACACACACACACACACACACACACACACAAACAGCTTCTTTCTCAGCCAAAGGAATGGCCCAGAAAAACACCTCCTCATTTTTTTAACAAGAATGGACAGAATCAAGAGTCTCAGTCCCAAGCCGGGTGCAAAAACCTGTCGTGTGAATGAGTGTCTGACACTGTCGGTTTGCTACCAAAACCATGGAAACCTTCAGTTCTACAGCCATCATATCAACCAGCCATAAGCACTCCCACAACTGGCACAAGTGTCAAGTTTTTTATGGTGCATTGCAAATTCTCCAAATATACAAGGCCACCTTATTCTGCATGCTGGTGTTGCGTAATCATGTGCTAGACTGACAGTAAACATGGTTCATGACATCTGTATTATTAGTAGTAGCAATAATAATCAGAAATCCCTGCTGTAGCTCAAAGTAGTAAATGTGTAATTGTGAATCGATGTTATATATCTATTACACATAACCACACGTTTATTATATTGCAAAAATATCGTTTTAGATTCGTTTTAGAATAATACCAATTGACAGAAACGCGTAAAGAAGTGTTATTGATTAATGGATAAAAAAACAATCATATTAATATTATTGAAAGAAATCCCTCCGTTAAGTGTTTGCATGCTGCTTTGTTCCTTTGTTTTATATAAGGCTCTCATTACCACGTGGTAGTAACAGATTGTTTGAACTGGAAAGAAAAGCCATTCGAAGCTAATTAAGCAGCCATTCCAGGCACTATTCACGAGCAGAAGACCGAGAAGCACAGGCATTTGTCAGCGCTTGACCCCGCGTGGTATTGATTGACAACAAACCTTCCTGAATGACAGGCTTAACCTTCGCCGTCCAATCAGAATCCAGAGCATCGGTGAGCTGCGCCGTCATTGGCTGAGAAGGTGTAAAGCCGCAGACCGAGCCCACGTGGGTGAAACGAAGTAGCCAACCCAGGATAGGCTGTTACTGCACGGCTCAGACATGGCCGACGTTCACGGGGATCAGACCCAAACAATCTTATTTCCAACTTCAGCTATCCGTCTATCGACATAATGGGTCATATTCTCACCGTTATACGCACTTTAAAGGCTTCGGGAAAAAAGAGCGTCACGCCAAGGACTGCACGAATCCAGCAATCAGTCTACGAGGCACTCTCAGTTTGAGCCTCACTGACTGTATTCGGAGGATTTATATAATTTATAGTCATCATCACCAAATCAGGGCAGCATCAAGCTGCGCAGTGTGTTTTCTATTGAATAGTAAGACGTACAATAGCTTAATATGTAAAGATATTTTTGTCTCAGGTGACTTGAGGTTTTAAAGGCTGTTGTTGCTTTTATTTGAATAACTTCTGGTTATTTAATAGGAGAAATACAGTGTAATACAGACAAACAATGTCCTAATATCAGTTTATTTTTAAACTAGCAAGTGTGTAACTAGATAGAATCAGAAAACAATGTTTCCTCGATGACAATCAATTTAATTACTTTATGAATTCCAGTAAAAGGTCGTTCTCATAAAGAGATAATCAGTAGCAGAAATACCTCGAAATGTTTAGCGATTGCGAGCTACCTGTTCTGATCTAAAATGGCGAGGATGACGTCACCCAACGACCCGACGCTCCCACGTGGGGACACCACGCTGCGATTGGACGGACCGCCTCGACTCCGTGTCCGGGTCTCTGATTGGCTCAAGAGAGGCGCTTTCGCGGCAGTTCAGCCCTCGTGTCAGTAGTCTGTCTGTGTGTGACACAGGGCAACGGCGCTGGACGGAGAGGAAACCCGAGAGCGGACTACAGCGTTACTCTTCCAAGCCTTCCTAAAGCTCTTCAGAAATCGGAAGTACATTTTGGCACGATTTTTTTTTCGGAGGATTACGCGACCGGTCGACTGACTGAGTGGCGGAGTTTTGCGCGGTGAAGTGAGTGAATCTTTGAGCCCGGGCTCAGGACCTGCAGCAGCAGGAGAAGAGCTTGTCTTCAGTCGCCTTGGAGGAAGAGGGGGAGAGAGAGAGAGAGAAAGAAAGAGAGAGATGGTTTATGTCCGACTTTGGTACTGAGACATGAACATTTCTGACGCTTGGACGGCGTAAAAGCGACAGAGTCTCGCTGTGAGTTCTCAGGACAGCTGTTCCGCGCTATAAAGCGGCTCCTGCTGCTGTTTGGACGCTCGGAGACGCGGAGGCAGGTACGCGGCTAGCAGGTTAGCATAGCCAAAAAATATTGTTCTTCCAAAAATGATGATTGGGGAACCCTAAAAAAAAAAAAAAAAAAAAAATCAAATAAAAAAAAAAAAAACACCGGCGCGGTTGATTAGTTAAGCTGTACATCTGTGTTTATATGATTAGGACTTAACTATACTTGGCTGAACCTGTTTTCTAATGTGTATTTTGGAAAAAAAAAGGAAGGTGTGGGCGCGTAAAGGCTAAACAAAGAAAGAAAAAAAGCCCTAACCAGCTCGTCTGGTCAGTGTTTTCTGTGTGATAAGGTCAGTTTCACATGTCCGCTTCAGGTTACTGTGAGCTTGGTGTGAATAGTTTGGACAGATTGTTGAGCGACGCCGTTAAACGCCGTTGTTGCGCTCAGCAGCCTTTGTTACTCTGACGAGGAATTAAAAACTAAATTGTCCCTCGTGCGCGTGTCACATCCTCCAGCAGCAGCTCGAGCACTGAAACGTGAGAGGAGGAAACCTGTGTGAGGCTAACGCTGTGTTTTCCACGCTTGTGTTTTCATTGTCTGCCCGAAAAGGTGAAAGGGTTCGAAGCAGATCTGAGAGAAGGGGAGTGTGTCGGTCGGTCGGGGTGTGTGAGTTTACCCCCCGCAGCTCTGGCCGATGTGCTGAATTACACTGGCTCATCTCCATCCAGCAAAGCGGCGAGGCTCCGACAAATAAAGGATACATTTCAGGATGTATCCGCAGGGCCGGCATCCGGTAAGTCCACATCTTGAACTGATATGAGCCGTAATTTGCTGCATCTGCATCGATTTAGCTTTTTTTCCTTCTTCTTCTGCTGTACACAGCTCCTCCACTTCTCCTGCTAAAGTGTGTGTGTGTGTGTTTATGCTCTAAACGAAAGTCAGAGTGGAAATCTTCCAGGAAATGTACACTGAACCCGATTTTTTTTAAAAATGTACTCAATCTTGAAGGGAATTAAGAATGTAGTATATAGAATAAAAAAATAAAAAATTCTGAAATGACCATTTGCTGATGAAGAAAAAAAATCCTTGATTTTTTAAAGTCCAGCAAAATGATTACAAACTGAGAGAATGTGTTTTTTTTGTTTGTTTGTTTTAGTTTTGTTTAATTGTTTTGTTACTTTCTATTTGCTTTGTTTGTTTGTTTCTTGACCCCACTCCCATACACACACACACACTGCCTGGGTTTTATGCGAGCCATTAAATCACCTAGATGTTACTATAGGAAAGATGTCCCCCTTGTTCACAGGGCCTGAAATATTCGAGGTGCTTCCGGCGGGTGCTGAATGCGTTCGCTGGAAAACAAATTTCGCTTCTCTGGGGATGTAATTGAGTTTGATTGATGTGATGGCTGTCTTTCAGGCGCCCCACCAGCCTGGTCAGCCAGGCTTCAAATTCACCGTGGCAGAATCATGCGACAGAATCAAGGATGAATTTCAGTTCCTGCAAGCTCAGTATCACAGGTAATGTTCTAAAGATTCTGAGATGGTCACATTATGTTTTGCACCAGAGTAGGTCGATGTCTGTCTGTTCCACCAGTGCTGCATGCATTGGTCGTTTAGCCAAAAAGAAAATGTCATCAGTTCTTCCAAAAGAAGCGAGCGCAACTGCATGTTAAAGGAGGATGAAATGACAGTGTCTAAATGCCTGTGTGTTATTTCAGTCTTAAGGTGGAGTATGACAAATTGGCCAATGAGAAGACAGAGATGCAGCGCCACTATGTCATGGTAAGATTTATAATTTATGTAAATAAAATATAATATACAAACTTAATCTGCAAATATGCTCTTGTTTAAAGAGAGTATGAGGGGTAGTGTGTTTGGTTTATATACCTGCATTGTTATTAAGTGTGTATGTGGCTGAGAATCCTCTCCCAGTGCCTTTAGCTTTATTAAAGGGCCCTGAGTGACTATTCTGAGCCCTAGGCTTCTTTATACGCTGCCCCTTAGCCACAGGGGTCAATGACCATAGCATTGTCCCCTTTCTTCCTCTGCCTCTCTCCTCCTTTCTGTATTCCACCCTCCCTCACTCCCCCTTCTTTCTCTCTCTATTGCTCCCTCTCTTCCCCTCTGTGTGGGGATCTGATTATTCTCCAAGGAGACGCTGCTCTCGGACAAACGCATGGCTGTAAATTAGGTGAGGGGTGATGGAGGAGGGCCAGGGGCGTCTGTGGGAAAATACTTGATTGTGGCGGAAAACTTACAGTCTGCTGATAATGAGATTTACCACACAAACAAGGAGCTTGCCTGAAAAATCGCTGTTAATCTTAAGTGCAAGCTTAATCATTTACACGTCTAAAAAGAAGCAGATTTGACTGTAAGTGTTTGGAGATCAGAAAATTCGCCCCGCCCCAGGTTTTATGATTAGCAGAGGAACAAACAAAGGCTTGACATGATGTAATTCTACAAGGTCAAACCATGGAAGTGTATTCTCTTATCTTGGGTAAACACGCAAAGGATGACTTTAACCAATACCTGGAGACGCAAGTTAAACATTCCGTTCGCATTAAGAAGCTTGTCAGACTGATAGGAGGAGGAAAGGTTAGGTAAACACCAGGAGGAGTCCTCCATGCTGACTGTGCTGATAGAAGAAGCTGCAAGCAGAAAATCCTTTACAAAAGAATAATCCCGGGTCAGAGATACTGTTGTAGTGAAATCAGTATCAATTATGCTGGATTTTTATTAATTGGATTCGTTTGGATGTGTCTTGTCCCGACTTGACTTAAAGAAGCGAAAGGGCCAGGTTTGAAATACCAATGTGAAAGGGTTTGAAGTGCTCATCAAAAGCTCCCTCTTTCTCCTACCCCTTCATCTTTCAAAAAAAAAAAAAAAAACCCAGGCACCTCTCTGATGTGCTGTGAGAATATTTGATGTTCATATATGCTGAGTGGAAAGAAAAAAAAGAATATATTTTTATGTTTTTCTTTTTCTTCCCCAGTACTATGAGATGTCCTATGGGCTGAACATTGAAATGCACAAACAGGTATGTGAGCCTTTGATCCTTCCCTGTCTTTACACACACTGTCTCTGGATCTAGTATTCTAGAAAGGGGATTGGTGCTGTGTGTGTGTGTGTGTGTCTGCGTGCTCGAGAGAGAGAGTGTGTAATCAGTGTTTCTCAGTGTCTCTTCACTTTTCCTACCTGTGCAGAGTTAACAGCGCCTGCCTGCATGGCCAGTTTCAATGAGATTAAAGCTAAGCATTTGGCGCGAAGCCCTCTTCTGTCTTAATGACTAAAGCGAAACGAGGCAGTCCAGGTCCCATTATGTCAGCAGGTTTAAGAAAATTGTCTAAAATAAAACATGGCAAAAAATAGCTTCTGTCATAAATTCAGCTCTTCTAGTCAATTCCTTTAAAAAGCATAAATTTCACAGTATATACCTGGCTCATACTCTTGGAATCTTTCTTTTGTTTGCTTTGTCCTAGTGACATTTTCCCAAGGATTATCCCAGGAAATATTTATTAACGCGAGCATGTCTGTGCATTGTTTTCATTTATCGCATGACTCCATGTTCTAGGTAATAATGCAACAGCAGGATTCTCTTCATGGGGTTGGTTCATCACAGAGGAATGGCGCTAGTTTAGTCTGCTCTCCCCCTTACACTCCCTGCACCTCCTGAAGGTTAATAGCATCAGGGAGGAGCAGCAGAGCAGACGATCCATCAGTGTCCTCCGTGCATGTCAGTGTGCTGGGCCGTTCATCAGGTCCCACACTCTTCTGATTGCTCCTGTCAGCCACTTATCTCCCAACCAGAAGCGGGTTGCGAGAGAGAGCGAGAACGTGAAAGGGGGGAAATGGGTGGTGTGGGGGGGTGGGGATGTGGAGGCAGCGAAGCGAGCAAGTGGGAGGGCCAGTCCTGTGTAAACAGGTTAATCGACTGATCCATTTTAGTGCTTTGACTTTTATCAGCCGCTGCCACAGAGCCCATGTAGGCGCTTGAATAATTCATCCAGCCCTGGCTCAAACCTGCTAGATAGGGGCGCGAGAGAGGTGGGTGTTGGAGAGCAAACGTGCACACCTCCTCCCATCCTCCACATTAACCCCAGCGCAGGAGCACAAGGCAGACGAGGAGCGGTTAACCGCCAGAGGTGGCTCGGATTACTCGGTCCACACCACCATATCCTCCAGACTTAAGGATTTATTTCCACCGACGGACAAATCCGACTCTGCACCTGAAGACGTTCCCCAACCCTACGCCTTCATCCCGCCTGTTTTTGTGTTTTAAATAGACAGGTCGGAATGCAGGTTTTTAGATGCCGTTTACTCAGCGTCTGATATCTGTAGACAGCTGTAACGG
This sequence comes from Heterobranchus longifilis, assembly GCA_028570985.1. Taxonomy (NCBI): domain Eukaryota; kingdom Metazoa; phylum Chordata; class Actinopteri; order Siluriformes; family Clariidae; genus Heterobranchus; species Heterobranchus longifilis. The sequence continues at coordinate 24,681,400 of JAOVVB010000037.1, read as the reverse complement.
CAAGCGGAAACAGCGCTCTGATGGCTGCATTACCCTGTCAATGAGCTGCCACGATGGGTTATTATTATTATGAGGCAATCTAGGTTTCTCATCTGTTGTGACTGGCGTAGTGAAAATCCCCCTTCCTCTGTGGCCAGGTGGTTGCTTCCTGTGTGTAGAGCCCTGGATTGAGCTGATCTGCCCTGGGTTGACACTGGGACTCTGATCAATGATTTATACAGGGGGGACTCTAGTAAGTGTTTGCTAACTGCTGGATGGCTCTTCTTAGCGCGAACCAAAGCAAATAGACTCGCTGTATGAGGTGAACACACACAGCCCCTGTTAAAAGAAAACACAAGGTGCCTGTAAGTGAGGGCTAGGATCCCAGAGCCAACTCCACCCCTCATTTTCTCACTAAGGAGTCTGTGGTCAGGTAACTGCATGCACCCATACACTGTGAATCAGCTATTTGTCATGGTTTGTTTTAGAAGGCACGCAAGCACATGTTCAGATTTTATTCTTTTAGACCGCAGGTTTCAAGACTTTTCCTTCAGCAGATAACCACAAATTCTTTGCTAATTTTCCACACTCACAGCGCCGCTATTGTGTGCGAGATCACTAGTTCCGTGTTGCATGAAGCGAGTGGTAGTTCTTCATTACCGTGTCAGAGGACCATCCTACTCTCTATTGAAAATTGGAGCCCTATCAGCCTAGCTGGGTCAAGTATTATTTGTGATGGGGAGCAGAATGCTGCGAGCACCAGTTGTTTTTCCTCCATATTCAATGCTCATCAGTGTCTCGCTCTGTTCCGCCCGCCACTGATAGCAACAGACAAATAGCTTTCAGCACGCCATTGACAGGCTGGCCCTAGAGTGCTCTTGAAGGGGTGCTAGACAGGTCCGAGTACCTGTAATTGTGTAGCAGAGCATGAAGCTCGCTGTTCAAGAGCTGGGCTTTCATCTGCTTAAAGTGACATCCTATTTTTACCCACAGCCAAAGCGAACACCCTTTTCCACTGCCCTCTCTGTGTGCAGGCTACATTTCAGTGGAAGCAAAGCATGTGTTATGGCTTAGAGATACACATTTGTGGCGCTCAAGATAGTGAGGGACTTTATTTATTTATTTATTTATTTTTTGCCATAGAGTGCGAAGGTTTACATTGACTGACAGATAAGTCAACCCTTGACCCCACTCAGCCAGCTGTCAGCATTGTGGTAAGCTCTTAAGGAATGTGCTTGATAGTGTTTAGGCCTCTCAGCAAATCCTGTCAAATGTTTGCCCTCGACAGGTTTATCTTGGCAAGTGAGGATTACACATTCGGCTGGTTCCTCTACTTTTTGTTTACACATTTGTCTTTTTTTTTTTTTCCTTCCTTCTTTCTTTGTGAATGATCAGACCCAAGTGCACTCCCGTTAGTTTAGTAAAAAGGAAACGTGGAAACGTGATCCAGCAAATTTACAAGGCTGATTTTTATTGCATGTATAACAGGCTGACAAAACAAGTTGGGTTTGAGAGCAGAGAGCATACTGAAAGCAACATGTTTTGGCCGTGTCCTCTTATCCACTTTCATGTCCATACTCTGCAACGGCTTTGATGTGGAATACTCTCCGCCTAAGATTACTGTCAATACATCTTCCATTTCCAGCTGCCTGCTTGCTTGTTCCAGGCTGTACACTGACTGCCTGGCCTGAAATGAATATGGCCACATCATACTGGGGGAGAGGGCAGGGAAACTTTTATCCATCATCTCATATATTGTGTTTGGCCACCCTGGTCACTTGGCATTTTTCAGCAATATGTTATAAATAATTTCCTGGTCAGCGCAGCACTGCATGTTTACAATTGAATGAGAAAAATGAAAAATAAGGCAGAAGAGCAATGTGATGTTTGTGCATGGCTCTGGCCCTGGGTTGAACTGAGGCTTATAAATTCTGTAGATGATGCATCTGTAGCCAGGCACATTCTCTTTCCCTCCCTCATTACAACCTTTTTTTTCTTTCTTTTTTCTCCCCCTCATGTCAGAGTCTGAGCGAGACATGTTATGTGAGTTGTGAGACAGCAAAGATATTGGTTATGCAGAGAATATATGGATTTCCGGCTACAGAATTTGAGTGCTGGTCTGGAATAGATGCTTTAGGAGGATATATGGAGAGATGAGGCCAACCGTCTTCCTTCTGTTATCCCTTCCCGCAGCCAGCAGCCCCCACTGCCGCCATTTCCCCCTCTCTTTATCCACCTTTCGTGCACGGTGCTCATCTGATCGACAGGCCGAAAATTCAATTTAATGACCTGCCCGCGTGCCTGTAATATGATTTTACAGGCTGTTACGGTCAAGCCGAGGTAGCATTTGCATAATGATTGGGGCGCACTAGGAGACGGGGGCGCTCGGCCGCAGTTGCCATGGCAACGATGGCCAGGCTGGTGGAGAGAGAATGGAGGTCGGGTGTGTATAGCTGAGGAGGGTGCTGAGAAAATGAAGAAGGAGGGTAGTGGGGGGGTGGATTGGGCCCAGAATACTGACAGAATTGGCTCTAATCCAGCGTCTCTCATTACCGACTGCCTCAGACGTTTCCATCCTCAGCCAAAATCCTCATCTTAATTCCCAACATCAACAAGTGGCTTTTCAGTATGTAGCCAAGTCTAGTCCAGGCTTAACTTGAAGCATTTCCTTATCGCCCTCTCAAATACAATCGCATCTCAAGCACTCGTCGTCTGTGAATGACTTCCGGGTTGCAGTACATGTATCTGACATAGCATAGCGAGTCGCAGGGAAGTCCTCATCAGCAGCACACTGTATTACCAAGCCGGCAGCGGGTGAAGTGTAATGGTGCTCTTAACGTGGCTTTGGCTTCCGTGCGGTTTGGAGTGTACACTCATCGCAGCTGTGCTCCCTCTCCCCTGGGCCCTCCTAATGCTTTAAATATTTCACATGTCAATATCACGCTGTTTGGAGTGTGCCGAGTCAAGCGCCGCTGATTGCCATGGTAATTGACTTAATCGTTGTAAACACTAAAAGGGGTTGAGTCAAGCTTTTTTTTTTTTTTTTTTTTTCCTTTAACAGTGTTGTACTTTCCAGTGCTGGTCCATTGCCTCATCAGTTTCTGTTTCTCTCCCTCTCTTTCAGACTGAGATTGCTAAAAGGCTTAACGCAATTCTGGTTCAGATCATGCCCTTTCTGTCACAAGAGGTAAGTTTTATGCTGTTTATTATGACTTGTCAGATCAGAAGTATTAGTGCTTAGCACACATTTATGTTCTTGATGTGTTTAGTTATGTAGCGATTTGAAAGCAATTAAGAAGTTTATCTGCTCATGTTTACATATAAAACGCATCTGTATTTATATGTTACATAATAGTGGATGATGGATCGAATTTAAACCCAGGACACCTTGAACTCATTAGTTTACCAAAACGAATATGATGATTTTAAACAAAGATCTATGACTCTAGCCATACTGCACCACTAGTTTGCATTCGTTCTTAACTGCGGCTTTATCTGCTTTTTTTACTTTGCATATAATTATCCAGTGCCTTATTATACAAGGCACACGTCCACTTGTTTTGCATTGAAGAGCATTTGAATATAGCATGCATTATGAAAATGTTTTCACATGCTCCGTGTGGAGCCTTTTGGGTCTGTCTGACGTGTGTGTGTGTGTGTGTGTGTATTTGTGTATGTTGCAGCACCAACAGCAGGTTGCACAGGCTGTTGAACGTGCCAAGCAAGTGACAATGACCGAGCTGAATGCCATCATCGGGGTACGTGGACTTCCCAATCTGCCTCTGACTGTGTGTATATCCCTTTAATTCTTTTTTATTTATTCGTAATAAGGGGGCACAGCTGCAGTGTAATCCATCCTCAAATTGACTGTAATTCATTATAATTGAGTATTTTTAACAGAATAATTTGAACTTGTGAATTTGATTATACGCAGTTTTGCCCCTTACATGAATTCTGTTTTAAAATGTATTTTAATGAAATTATTGTAATAATATGATTTGTTTTTAACACGGTTATATAGCAGTTGAGGTGGCTGTATGTGTATTTGTGTGCGTGCCTGTGTGTCTTGTCACTAAACGCGAATAAGCAGCCTATTGGAAGCTTCTTCTATAAACTCCATGCTTTTAATTGGATCACATTTTCCTGGAAAGGCTCATCACTTAGAGCTGACCTGGATGGCTCTGACAGATAAGAGATGCAGATACTTTGATGATGTCGATTATAGATAACTCGCTTGCTCTCTTTCTCGCCGTTTAGCAGTCATCCATCGCATCGGAGCCTTTAGTACACCCTTTTATCTTTACAAGTCCCTTCATGTCTGCCCACTGCAGTTCAGCACCGCTTTCTTTCCCATCCACTGCAGATTGATCACCCTTATAGGATTTGGATAAGTGTGAAGGTGAACAGATCCAGTCCCATAGCCTCAGAGCTGGCCTGGTTGTGCTGTGATTACAGCAGCTGAATTCATATTGACTGGTCCCTTTCACCAGCGTGATCCCAGTGCTTCTGTGAGATGGAGGACGAGAAGGGACAGCTGTTTAGCTTGATCTCGCAATTCAATTAGGAACTAAACACAGACACACACATACCCCCCCCCCCATTCTTGGATAATGACTTCCTGGAATCTAGGGCGGAATGAAGCAGGCATGTGGCCGCTCTTAAATGCCAGACTATCTACTGGGAAGGGCCTATTTGATAGCTTTGATGCCGCGCTGCACCAGACCTGCTTTATTGCTTAATGACTCTGTTAGAATGAGAGAATCTGAAAGTATTGGTCGGAATTCTCCTGGGGAGGTCTGACTTTTTTTTTTGAGTTGCGAATAAAATTTGGTTATTTTTGTTTTTTATAAGTGGGTCACCGTTCCTTCCTTTGAGAATGGATTAAAAACAGAGTCGACATTTACGTTTCTGACATTTGATGGTCCTTGCTTTCATATCCATTCTATATATTTTCTCTTTTGTGCATGTCTTGTTTAATATCCTCTGGCAATAGA
>JAOVVB010000037.1:24632018-24654938 GCA_028570985.1 Heterobranchus longifilis | reverse complement strand
CGCGATTAGGATATGTGATTTCTTGACAGGCATCTATGAGAGCGTTGTGCAGCTGTGTGATGTTAAAACAGGGGCGCTTTTGATGCTGCCAATTGACAGTTTTGAGGATTTTTAACTTGACATAATTAAATGTGCAATCCTGTAATCCTGTCTGAGCTTGTGGACATGTTGACAGCTAACTGTTTACTATTGAATTAAAGAGCATACATCCACATTTCTGGCTTTTGACAGTCAGTAACGCTCAGAGATTTGTCCCACGTTTCCATTTTTAAGCACAAGGCATGTCAGGTTATTTGAAAACATAATTTATGTAAAAAGTTAAATTGACTTCTATGTTTAAAGGTCCCATATTATGCTAATTTCCAGGTTCATACTTGTGTTTTGGGTTTCTACTAGAACATATTTACATGTTTTAATGTTCAATAAAACACATTATTTTTCTCATACAGTCTGTCTGAATATCCCTGTATTCACCCTCTGTCTGAAACGCTCAGTTTTAGTGCCTGTCTCTTTAAGCCCCCCTGCCAAAGAAGCCCAGTGTGATCTGATTGGTCAGCATTTCCGGGTCTTCTGCATCTGCGCTCTCAGCATCTCTGTACCATCACTGCAGCCGGGGAATAACTGTAACAGCACTGCAGCGGCACTTTATAGTATAGTTGTGACATCACAACCGTACGGAAATCCTGACGGCTCATTTAAAGGCACAGTTTCTGAATACAGTGTGTTGAGTGTTTCACAGTATTTATATAGCAACTAGACATGCTTTATAATAATAAAATGCATGGAAATCTCACGTTTTACAATGTGGGACCTTTAATATGCACCCATAATGAAACTTATTTTCAGTCTTTTTCTCCTGTTGGAATCGTTCCATATAATCTTCATTTCATCCAGTAAAACCAAACCAATTGAAAGCAGCAGATATATGAGATTGCAGTAAAATAAAAAAAACAACATATGAACCATGTTTTATGTTCTATCTTCCATTTGCACAGTGGTCTTATGAAAACAACAACGGCGTTTGTCCAATTTAAATCCAGTAAATTATTTCTGTGTGATCCCAGAAGGAAAAAAAAAAACATAAACTAATGAAAAGTGACAAGGTAAAGTGGGATGAAGGTAAAAAGTGAACAGTAAATGTGGGGTTTATAGCATGTGCAAAGTAAACCTCTCAAATCCTCTTATCAGACACACACAGAGGACAAAACTGCTCTTTACGATGTACAAACAACAGCCTGCCAGGTTAAAAAACAGCTATAATACACCGTCGCTGTGAAGTTTAGTGAGCGTTTTTTTATCTTGTTCTCAGGCTTACAGGAGATATTTCAGTGTGTTTATACTCAGCTTATTTTCCTGCAGGGTCAAAAGTCTCTTTAAGAGACTCTATGAATCTTGTGCTTTGATCGAAAAAGTAGGTAATCACAGAACAAACTGAAACTTAGCATCCAGTGAAGTGAGGTGCCCATACTCAACCTCACATATCAGGAAAATACCCTTCATTACTTTCCTGATAAATAATAAAACATTAATATAATGGTCACAGGAATTCACTGTCTAAATATCAGGTGATTCTGATGTTGTCACACGCTTGATTGCACTGATAACAGTGCTTCTCATCCTGATACATATGGGTCAGTAGGGGCATGCTGGCCCTGCTAGAAGGTCCAGAAGGCTGTTATCATCATATTGAATGGGCTGACAACCTACTGTATTAACAGTTATTGTGACTGGAGCAACAGTGGAAGATTATGATGTATAAAAAGTGTCCAGACTCCACATGAGGAGGTAGGTTAGGGTGGTGGATGGTCCTAAAACACAGGACTTTCACGCAGGAGACCAGAGTTTGCATCCTGGTTGAAACAACATTTTAACATGATTTTGAATCCAAACCATGATGTTTTTTTCGAACCCTACCGATGTGTTTTCGGTGCCTAAACCTACTGGAAGTCACGGAAATGTAGATGTTTTTATGTTTAGTTAAAGTGAAACCGAAACTGACCGAACTTGTTATCAGCCTGCACTGAATGGGCTGGTGTCAGCCCCATTCAATACGTTGACAAGAGCCTTCTGGACCTTCTAGTGTGGGGAGCCGGCCCCTACTGACCCATACGTATCAGGGTAATAAGCATGTTAGCAGCGCATTAAATCGTGTGATAACATTCAAAGCGGGTGCAAATACCTGCTGTCAAACATATTTACAGTTCAGGTGAGAAATTCTAACCGTCAAGAGAAACAAAAATATGCAAGGGAAATCATTTTAACCTAAACAAACGTCACCCACCATTAAACACATTTAACACGACTGCCAGGTTCCCTTTATTGTGCTCTTATTGCTTGTCTGCCATTAAAAAGAAACAAGTTAATAATTCAGTTGGTGTAAGCATATTTCAGGCCGTGTTATTTCAGGAATTCAAAGGATATGTTTTCGGCTTTGCTCATTATTTGGAGATGATGACGGTAAACAAATTACTGTGGCGCCATTTCAAGGTGTCTGAACCTTAATTACATTTTTAATAAACTCCTTGACATCCATGCGTATGAATGTGTGTGTGTGTGTGTGTGTGTGTGCACAGATTACCCCCTCAGAAAATAATTTTATGTGTGTTTGTGTGCTTCTCTGCTTTCGGGTAATTTGTGGACACGCAGGCACACAGATACAGTATGTGCACACACACACACACACACACATACACACACACACACACACACACACATACACACACACACACACACGGATGGCCAGATGCTACATGGGCCGTATCTGGTGAACTCTGAGACACGTTGATATTGAAGCTTCTAATGGCCGTCATTAATCACATGATACTAAATCACTTTAGAGATAGAGTGGGAGGGGGAGAGAGGGAGAGAGGGAATAAAATGGGGAATATGATCGAAGAGCAAGAGGAGCGAAAATGAATCCAAGAGAGAGGCAGGCAGAAAGGAAGAGACATGAGAGGGCAGAGAAACAGATTTGGGGATCAATAGCTGACTACGATAACATTGATTGTACAGATCACGTACACACTTTTTCTCAGCTCATGTACTTATGCTGCGTTCAAGACACCTCCGAACTCGAAAAAACGAGCTCTGACAAATTTAACGGTTCTCCAACTCAGAAAATACAGGTCGAAAATTTGGTTATAATTTTTGAGCACAATCTAACATGGCGGCCTTTGCTGTTAATGTTAAGAATGGAAATATTATCAAAGTGTTTGTTGATATTTTAATGTGTAATTATGCAATATGTGTGTGTATCGTTTATATTTCATTCTGATTATAGCAATATGTGGTATTTAACAGCTATTCTTAGGAAGCTAGCCAAGTTGTTGTACTCCGTGTACAAACGCCTTTTTAAACACATGTTAAAGCTCCGAACTTCACGAGCGGGGTGTTTACTGACGTACTTTATGTCGTAGAACAAAACGGGAAAATCTCTTAAGTTTGTGTTAGCCCTCTGCAAATGGACTGTTGCAAATGTCTTAGCACTCAATAAAAAAACATACATAGTTCAAATAACTCATGGATAATAAAGAGATATTTTGTTAATGTTTCTATATTCAGAAATCTTTTGGATCAATATGTTTTGTGTGTTTATTTAGTAGAATTTGATGAAAAAACATGTCCAATTTTTCGAATACTTTATATATTAATACTAAATACTTTATTTATGACTCAATTTTAATACTTTAATCAATTATTATATTGACTTATGCAACCTTTTACAACCCTACACATAATATAATATAATATAAATGGTATAGAATAGAACAGAATAGAATGGAATAGAACAGAATAAATCAACAGAACAGATAAACAAGTGTGAGACTGTCTTTGCTTCCTCCGGCTTGCGGTTGTCCGTTTGTGTGGCGAGACCAAAGGCAGCTCCCATATCATTAGTTGTGCGGACGTTCGAACACATCCCGTTTCTAAACAGGCAACAACACCGAGGCAAAACACTTCAGCCTTGAACGTGGCCCAAAAACCAAAAAGCACACATCAGCAAGGCTGCCATCAGAATGAGTAGCTCCACTGTGTGTGTGTGTGTGTGCGTGCGTGTGTGCGTGTGCGTCACGTAACCACTGTGTGAAGGGTAAATGACTGGTTTTGATACTGCCAAGGGAAATTCCCCGGTCAGATTATACACAGATCAATTTTCATGTGGCTTTAGGGGTAGTCAGACGCTGCTATGCATTTATCATTGCTTGTGTCTAAGTACACACACAAGTATGCGCATAACAACATATGCAACATCCCAAATATGAACACCGACACGCACACACAACAAATTAAATGGATTACTTTTACCACGACAGTCATTGCATGTTATTTTGTTGTGTCATTGAAAACTGTTTTCTGTTTGACCTCGATTTCTAAAGTAAATCAATGAGATAAGTAAACATGATGATCAAAAACACACTCTTAATTGCTATGGCTTCTAGACATCCATAGATGTTTGCATGTAGTACACAGGAGATACTGTACAACATTTGTTAAGTGCAAGTAAAGATTAATCCTTTAAGTTGGCAGTGACCTGCTTTACATTTCGCATTGCATTTAGCGGGCCCTCATATACAGGGTGACTGACAGTGACTCTGGTGTGACATGTGCCACCGGGTAGGAAAAATGTTTTTCCTTTAAAGACAAAAAGCAATGCCCGGCGCAGTGAGAAATAGATGGTAGGGGAGAAGAAGAACGTGAAGTGATTCTTCAAGAGCTGAGTTTTCTATTCATGAGGGAAGACAGGGAGGGACTGTCAGTCTGACTGTTCCCCCTCCGGAGAGCAGAAGCAGAGAAGAGGTGGGGCAGTGACAGAATCGCTACAAGGGAGGGAGACAAGTGTACACAGGATGCACTATGCTGGTGCACCTCAGAAAGCCTGTACGCTTCAACCAGGGCTTTGAATTGGACACTAGAGGGTCAGCAACAGGCACTGGAGAGAGGGAGGGCAACATTTGGGAAAAGTTAAAGTGTCATCATGGGGCAAACATGGAGTAGAATTGATAATATAAATGCTGCCTTCATATCAGGCATTCAGGCATCATATTCAAATTTGCGTAGCCAGACCTCTATCTCCACAGCGTTGGAGGAAGGTCTGGATCTAGTGTGTTTTCACTCTTGGATAGGCATTTCTTTAAACGGTGCTTCTGCAGAATCGTGTCGGGAGGGAACTTGTTTTGGTGGAACATTTACACGGAAATGTTGTAAACTTTGTAGATCTTTACATTCACCGAAAGAACAGAGTAGACCTGTCTTATTGCACTTCTTCAGAACTTGCCATTTTCAGCGTGCAGGTCGATAGCTCGGAGGTTGTTGTTTCTCGTAGTGAAGGGACTTTCATAAAAGGGAACAGGAAGGGGAGGGACTTCCTGTTCGCACAGGAAGTAAGGCTTTATGCAGGCACTGTTCACCCGGTAAGCCAGACTACATTCAAACCATCTCTGTCATGTCTCTCGGGCCCTGTTTTGTTGTGCTATCAACAAGTTCTCCAACCCTTACGACCACATTGGTCGTTTGTTCCTACCCTCTAATGTGATTGACAGGAGTGTTTCCTAAATTAGCGCTCCTACAGGTGACATTATTAGTACAGCTGAAGATTGACAGGAAAGTGGAGAGAGAGAGATGGGGGCGACATGCGGCAAAGGGCCACAGGTTGGAGTACCTGGGGCACACATTCTACCAGATGAGCTACCAGGGCACCCATAAAATCAGTACATTTCTTATGTTACTTCACTATTGTGTGTATGACGTAATTACGCATGTGACCTAGTTACATTACATAAAGTTGCAATAATTTAATGTTGGCTTTTAGTGAATGCCCTAAACGGACTTTCCCAGTCTTAATACTAAGTCACATGACTTCCTGCTTTGCTACTTGCAATGGCCTCAAGAGGTCTCCGCCTAACAATAAATGGAAATACGGGTCATAATAAGCTGCTTGTACAAACGACCAATGGTGTCGACAGTCTCTATAGAGTCGCTATATGTGATCTTTGTAAAATACTCATGTGTCCTCTTATGTAACTATGTGATGCCTATCTTACACCGCAATTTTGGCCAAGTCTCTTTTGTAAAAGAGAAAATGTATTTCAAGAGACTTCCTGGTTAAATATAAGTTAAATAAAGAAAAGCAACTGTAGACAGTATATAGTGTGGCAAGTTTGTTGCAGTGGCCAAAAACAACAACAAAAAAAACAACCCTTGGGACCTAAACAGCATTTTTGGCCATTAGCTGTATAAAATGTGTCTGTGAAACAGTTGAAAGGAAGCCTCAAGAGGCAGAGAAGGTCAAGTATTCATCTGTCCAGGGAATTTCTAACCATAAAGATTTAACATTTGGGGGCCAAGGGCTACATGTCGTGAGCTGCAAAACAGGAAGGGGTTCACCCTGGGTGAGCAAGTTTTTGGGGAAGTAATGACATTTGCAATTTTGGAAAATAGTATGCAGTTCTCAGAAGACATTTGGGATGCGTATAAAGGACAAGGAAAGCTCAAAGGGTTGCAGTGATCCAGAAAAAAAAGAGCCTATTCTCTCTTGTGAACATTTCTTTTTTCCATAATGTTCTTGGTTCAACTAAGTACCTCCAAAAGATAGAATATATCTAAACTCAACCGCATCACCGCTAAAATAAAAGACATCTGTGGCTCAGCCAATGCAAAGCAGTTTTACCAATCATAATGCCTTCACTTATGTAAGCTCTGTAAAATACTACGATGCTGAACATTTGCAATCTCCCAGGAAAGTCTGAATAGCCATTAAACCAAAGATCCAATGAATGATGACATCCTGCATCACATTACCCTGGTACCTTCAGTCTATGACACCAGTATGTAATCGAATAAATTATGTTCCATTTACCCATGAGGCCATTAATCCCAATTTAATGGTTTAGCTTTGCATCTGAATTCACATTCAATAGCCTGTAATACCTTCCACTTCTAACGGCAGAAGGGTAAGTAATGTCCGATGAAAGCTTGATCCTCACATGTGTTTCAAAAGCTGTACACATTGCCCTTGACATTGCAATAGCCCGCATTATGAATTTTATAATAGGCATCTGCCTGGCTTGCTATATCCAAAGGATTTCTGAAGATATGAAAAACTGTTGTCATGTAGAAACCTCAAATGAATAATTCATCTTTTTTAAACTGCAATGGACAGCAGTGCAGACATCGTGTCCCAGGAAATGTGTCTGGAGCGTGGAAACGAGTTGGGCCGTTGAGATTGAATTCTGTAATGACACTAGCAGCCAGATCTAATAAGATGCTCTAATACCTTTTCTAAAAGGGTATTTGACGCTAGAGGTGTTTGACGTTAGCCGGCCATTAACCTGGAGGTCACGGGATCAAGACAGGAAGGACAAAGGAGGAATTTTCTGCACATGCCGGCATTATTTAACATGGTCAACATGACGGGGGATAGATGTTTATCCCTGCTGCATTTACTTCACAGATAGAGTTTTATAATTTGATTCACAAAAATGACCTTCACCTTATACAATTTGAATGTCTTTTTCTTCCACTAGACTTTTTTTTTTTTCACATTTTGGTATTGTTAGTTTTCTTAACTCAAACTTTTGGCCACTTTGGGTTATTTTTGTAACACGTTATAATAACCATCATTAATAAATGGTGAATTGATAGTTAATCAAACTTAAGAGTTATTTTACTGTTAACAAACAATGGGATGATAATTAATCATGTTTACTAATTATTAGTCATGCCATAAGTTGTTAATGATTACCAAATTATTAGTAAAACTTCAAGAAATCATTTGTAAACCGTCAATAAACATTATTTGGATGGCTATTATAAAGTTGCAACTGGTGATGATAACACTGTGTTAATGGTTAATAAATAATTTGTAAAGCATCTATAAACATTATTTAGATAGGTATTATCAGTGCACTAATAATCAAATAATCATGTCTTTTATAGATTATAAGTGAAAGATTTAATGGGGGCAAATTAATGTTTATAGATGGTTTGACAAAGTATTAACTATATATCTAAATGTATAAACAAATTATTGTAGATTACACTAAACTAATGATAAAAACTAATTATAACAATTGATCATTTCATTGTTTGTATTAGGTGAACTAACGTTTAATTAACTATGAATTTACCAGTTATTGATGATGTTTATAACCAAGTGTTACCGCTAGTTTTACTTAAACAAGTTGTGTGCTCTCTTCATTTTTTTATACTTCTTGTCTTATCTTAATTAGAGACCTCTGTGTGTGTGTGTGACATGTATGCACCGACAAAAACACACATATGCACACATTCTCAAAACAACATTTAGGAATCTCTGAGACGTATTTCATCTTCAAAGAAGGATTACATTTCAAAGTCAAATATTAAGTCAGCTCCTTTCATTTAGTTTCAAATGAATGATACACCTATAATTAGCTTTGATATCACAAATGTCAGGGAGAGCTGCGATAACACACAGCTGCTTGCTCCTGAGCGTGGCTTTGAATGGATTAGTTCATACATGTGTGCCTACATATGTCTAAAACAATCTTTACAACTGTGTGGTCGTCATTACAAATGTGTGTGTTCATGCAGCTTAGGTACTGTGTGTGTCCATTCTCTGCTGTGTGTGTAAGAGTGACTGAGTGTATGTCTCCCTGGGAGTGTTATGTATCTAATTGCTGTATGCTTTAATAATTTACATTCCCTACTCTCTGATGCCCATCATTAAGAAATGAGGGAATTACCCTCAGCTGTATGAGTGTGTGCACGAGGGTGTGTGTGTGTGTGTGTGTGTGTGCGTGTGTGTGTGTGTGCGTGTGTGTGTGTGTCAGTGTACTCATACGTCCTTGATAAAGTTTGTGTTCGACCGTGTGTGTATTATTGGCAGAGTTTGAATTTGTGCACTTATTTTGCATGTATCTCAACATCACTGCATGCCTCAGTGTGTGTGCGCTCATGAATGTGTGTATGTGTGCATGCGTGGCCCTTGTGTGTGTGTGTGTTCTCTGAACCTCTTCCGACCATTACGGTAAGTGTACATTATTCATTGTGGCCTGCCAAGATCATTATCAACAGAGAGCAAAGATGGACAGAAGGAAATGAAAGGCTGGTTGGAGGAGCAGCAGCGGAAGCATGTTTTGTCCTCTGAGATAAATGGCAAAACATTTCACCCTTTGTCACCAATTCCAGTTTAATCATACTGTATTCCATGTCATTTATTCATATCTAAGCACTGAAACTCAAATGTTTATGAATGTTTTGTTTTTTTAAATCTACCCTCAAGATGCTTGGTGACATCACATGTGTGGTGTATTGCCTTTTGTTTTACAGCTTAATTGAGGCTCAACTATACCATGCATGAAAGTACCCATGAAAAAACATTACCCAGGACTCTATTGCGCATGGCTTCACTTTATACACATTTCCCTGTTAGTGTGACTTATGGGGCAGTTTTGTAAAATGTGTGATTTTGACTAGAATGTGAAATAAATGTCTGCATAAACGTACTAATGCTGTATGTGGACCTCGTAAGGGTGGAAGAGGCTAATCCATGTGTACATGAAATGTATTAAGGTCCTCCTCCAGACACATTTTAAAGTACGTAAAATACTCCATATGATCTGAAAAGAGACAGGAAGTGCATTAAGAAATTCTGGATCTGGCCTCAAGCCCCACCCACCACCGCTGCCATAGTTACACTAGACACGTGTGACTTGATTGGTTCCTGAGACATGTGATGTCATAAAACCTGTCTGTCTGAATCCAGATTTTTGAGACTGTTGTTGGCACACTGCAGTTTCAAGGCAGACATGCTCAGCCATGGTGCTGACTGCTCATTTCTCTCATGACATGTCCTTTAGCAAATAAAAAACATCATATAGGGATATATGTATTTTATGTTGTAGAACAAAATGTTAAAATCAGACCTTATTTCCGACGTCTAAACAAAAACAAAAACACATTAAAAAAATACTGACTGTGAGACGAGAGAACCAAAAGTGCAGAAACGCTAACTCATTTCCGCGTATTGGAACTACAAACTACAAAGGCTTTTTAAAACCAAGTGAAAACACGGCCCAAAACTAACATGTTTTTATCTTCTACAGTCCAAGGAATCCTCGTCTGTCCTGAGCTGCGACATCTCGACGGACGACAAGTACATCGTGACGGGCTCTGGTGACAAGAAGGCCACTGTATATGAAGTGATCTACTAGAACAGACTGCTTTGGATCGGAGCATGCTCGTGCTCAGGAACAGTAGACTCTTCCTCCATCTACCTTCCCTCACACAGACAGCATGGATGTTGCCTGCGGCCCCGGGGCGGATGGTGCAGGAGGTTTGGCGGTGCCAGACTGAAGTGGACGTTGGTGCTGTTGTGGCCGTGGATGCTGTGACCTTCGGCTCTGCCCTTCCTCACTCATACGACTAACACTTGTACAGCGAGTGCAGTTTCCCCCCCAAGGCACGAAGAAGAAAATAATGTCTTGCTGTTTTTCTGTTTGTTGGATATTTCTTTTTTTATTCGTCCTTTTTAATGTGGAGATAAAGTTCCATGACACAACTAGAAGCGGCGCTTCACTCTGGAGCTTCTCCTTGGAGGTCCTGTGAAAAGTGTACATAATGGAGTAATAAAAGGCCTTTTATAGATTTATATTTTGGTGTCCAGTTACGCTTGTGATGGTTCTTTCTTGTTCTCTCCGTGATTTTCTGTCCCCTCTGGGGATGGAAATTAGATTAGGACTTTGTAAAAGGATATTCTATTTCAGTTTTTTTCCCTCCTCTGCTTTTTTTTCATGCTCGTTGTCCAGAATGACCTTTTCGGAAATCTAATTTGGATTTTTTTTCTCCCTGACAACGGCATTTTTCTTCGCTATTTGCTGTAACACAGACGTTTGTCCCATGGATTTTAGCAGTGGAGAATTCTGGAAAGGCCCTTTTTTTCAGACTGGAAGAAGGAGAAAATCATGGTTTCCAGTTACGTCTACCCTTTGGCCCCGGTCAGCAGAAAAATTCAACTTTATAATGAAGACCTATCACTGAACACTGGCTGCTTTCAATGACATTCAAATGGATAACTATCACCCGGAGGACTCGTGGGTTTTATGGAGAAGCAGCTGTGACTTGAGTTCAGTCTGTTGACTCGACTATTGTATGAATCTTAATTTCTCCACTCAGCAAAGTTTAGTCATCAGTCTGAGAGTTAATTATTGCCTCTCTCGTTTGACTCTCTGTGACTGATGTGCAAGACTTACACGGTTACTCATAAAGGTGGCAGGAAAAGCCATTACCACATCTGACATTTTGGGTATGCTCTGTTTGCTTTCTTCAGTATTTCATAATGTTCGACTACAATCTTCTCATAGACAGGAATGGTCTCTGCATAAACACACGTTAGACTGTGTAGCACACACGTGTCATCATCCCTAAGGATTGTACAGTTGACAGTTGTTGATAAATCAATAAACTGTTTTTATATATAAAAACAATAATCTTGGCTGAATTTCTATAGAGCTTTAAACATTTTAAAGTAATAATTTGATATTTTGCGAAATAAGCTTATTTGCTTTTTTGCCGAGAGTTAAATGAGAAGATATTACTCCCGTGGCTACAGCCAGCAGCCAGTTAGCTTAGCATGAAGATTGAAAACAGGGAGAAACAGCAAGCCTTGCTCTGTCCGAAAGTAACAAAATCTATCAGCAACTCGAAAGCTTAGTAGTTTCCTTGAATCTCGGATGTTTGCCTGGCAACCTCACAGTGATGAAAAGACTCCAGGAAGCTTTTCCAGCACATTATATCATCATAAAACCATAATGTGTTGTTTTTACACTTCGATTTTTGGATTAAACAAACAAGATATAATGTGTTAATTAGCGAGCTTTAAATGTGTTGGCAGGTAGACTTTGTTGCCGTTGGACTAGGGCTGCAACTAACCATTATTTTCATTATCGATTAATCTGCTGATTATTTTCTAGATGAATCGATTAATCATTTGGTCTATAAAATGTCAGAAAATAGTGAAAAAATGTCCATCCCAGATTCTTAAAGTCTAAGGTGATGTCTTTAAATGTCTTGTTTTGTTTGTACAAAACCCAAAGATATTCAATTTAATATATAGAAAACAGAGGAAAGCAGGAAATCTCCATATTTCAGAGGCTGAAAACTGCATTTTCTGGCATTTTTGCATAAAAAATTACTTTACCAATTATCAAAGTAGTTGGCAGTTATTTTTCCATTGATCGATTTAGTTGACTAATCGTTGCAGCTCTACTTTAGACAGAGCCAGACTAGCTGTTTCCCCCTGTTTCTACTGTACTCGTAATGCTAAGCTAACTGGCTACTGGCTGTAGCTTCATATTTACCATACATTGGAAGTAGTATATCAATCTTCTCATCTTACTCTCGGCACAAAGACGACGAAGCTTATTTAACAAAATGTCAAACTATTCTTTTAAGTAAGGCAGTTTTAGATTTATAGACTCATATTAATATTTGCTGCAGTGGGACAGGGAGTGTAAACCATCTAAAGTAGCAACTGACTGGAACTGAGGGAAATGCACTGTGTGTATTGACATGCTGAATGTCTCCTGGCTTTGTCCTCCAAGTGCACGTTGCCCTGTGTGCTGCTAGTGAGGGCTCTTCTTTGCTCTGTTCTGCATCTAATATAGATACAGACAGGCTCTCCTTGACAGTACATGGAAGTACATCAGTAAATGGCTGTAAATGCATCCGGATCATAGATCCAGATAGGACTTGACAACTGTCTCAAGAAAAGCGCCGACATGAGAAGAAGACAGTCTGGGTGCCGTTAGAGAGGTAATGGCTTTAACTCAGAAAAGTACTGACTTGTTGCAGCTTTCAAAGTCACAGTGTACTGTCACAAAGTGCGGTCACTGTCAGCCACCGTCTCGTTGTATCCATGTATGGTGACGACGCCGAAACCGCACAGCCGTCTCAGAGTGATACAATAAGGCCCGAGTTTTTATGCAGTGCCACTTCAGAAATATGACGCAAACACTGCTCTCGAGTTCTCTTGAGTGGTCTTTTGGTAGTTGAGTACTTTTGGACAGGATGAGGTGAATGGCCCGGGCCTTCCACTCCACAGCAAGACTCTTCTAGGCGTGAAGCCGCGAGCCCTTCATATGGCTGCCTCTTCAGAGATGTTGTTGTTAGATTATAAAAGCAGGGCCGGATGCTTTCAGCATGGAGCCAGCCGCCATGCTCGGCTCTCACGGGCTCATTTGTTAAAAGCTATAGTCTTTCTTTTCCCACATTGCTCAAGTGTGTACTTCCTGTGTGCATTTGTAGCTTAAGCTCCTTGCTCAAGTAGAATTTTGTCCCTCACTTAATCAAACAGTAGAATATCTGCAGATGAAAGGTTGTATCTTTGAGTGGCTATTGCTGGACACCGAGGGGGTCATTGTCTCGCCTTCCGCTGATCTACCTCTCAATGGAGGGCTTTCAGCAGGTTCTCATGCGAAAGCCCATGCTGCCTTGTTCTATTTAGAGGACGGCTACAGTGCAGAAGAAAGTAGAGTGGCCTAAGTGTTTTACAGCAGCTCTAAACATAAGAACATAGTCAAATTCTCTACTTCTTCTGCTTGGATAGTTAGGACTCAAAGACCCTACAGAAAATCAAGGGGGGTCTGTAATGCCAATATGTGGGCTTGCACATGCAAACCACTCTGTGTGAATGTTTTTTTTTTAGTTGCCAGGCATTGATCACAGTCCACCAGAATTCTGGCTGGTTCTTTTGGCTGTCTTTCTGTTTTCCTCCCTCCCCCATCCATCGCACAGAGAATCAGGCTTTTTTTTTCTCCCTTTTTTTTTTTTTGCTTTCCAACAGCGAGGGGACTGGCACCGTGCTGAAATGCAGAATAATAATCCCCTAATCACCTGAGTATTGCCAGTCCTAGGTTTTATCTGCAATGGATGTGAAAGCCCCCAGTGCCTAGTGATTACGGCATTTGATCTGGGTAATAATGTCTTCACTGTTGCCCTGCCTAGGGCCCGAAGGCAGTGCAGCTCTAATCCACAGTGCATTCTAGTGGAATCGCATTACACAAAGACCACCAGGGTTCTCCTCTAGAGAGGAGGGGTGGTGGGGGGGGTTAAAGGAGGAGGTTGCCATGGAAACAAGCTTCTCTCTCTATGCATCTCTCTCTCTCTCCCTCACATACACACACACACACAGACACATAATACACACACTCTCTCTCTCTCTCTCATGGGATAGATAAGCAAAGGACAGGTTCTATGTTTACTTTCCATGGGCCCTCCAATCCCTGAGCAGGCTGAGCCCTGATAACACGAGGCCCCCGTACAGCCACCGACCACTGACAGGCAGATAAGCACCCCAGCAGAGCAGAGCAGTCATCACCCTCCAACCAGGATGAACAAACCTGGGAGACCCGGATTCATTTGGATTAGGCTGGATTGCTGCTGCAGCCGCTGCTGTGTTCAGACTACTGATGTTCACGCAGGACTTTCTACACGAGAACTTGATGTTGCACTTCACCCCGTGGAGTCTCAGAGCTTAGTCAGAGGACACGGGCGGGCACAGTAATGGACTGGATGCTATTTTAGATATTGAGGTCAAGGGACTGTCTGCACTGGGCTGGTTTGTGTCACTGCAGCTGGAGGGCCGTGGAAAAACTAAATTCCTCCTGATGTGTCCCGAGGAGCAGATGACCACACACATTATCAGTATGATATTTCACCATCTTCTCATTGCTGCCCTTTTTGTAATGGCCGTTTTCCACTGGAAGGCCAGTCGGGACATTCCTTTGTATTTGTTCCAAGTATCCACTAAAACCCAGTAATTCAATACCCAGAGTAATTAGATTTGTATGATACTAATGCCCTGAGAAGGAACCAACATGCTCTTTGATGTTGAGATCAAGACAACAAGTACTTCTTTATTATGTGCATTATGCTAACATGGTAATTATATTTCCACACACATTCTTTGATTAAGGCACAGCTGGAGGTGTATAAGCAACATGACTAATTACAGAGGAAATGGCGGTATTGCGCTAAAGTGGTGGGAGCTGGATTTCCCTTTGGCCCCTTCTTCTGCCTGTGTTTACTTGTACCATTTTTAATTTATTTTTTATAAATCTGATTAACTTGAGCACACACTCTGAATTAAAAGAGGGGGACTGTCCACTTAATATCAAAGTTTATATTTCCTAAGTAGTTAATATGGCTGTATGTCAGTTTGTGTCAATAGTTATTGTTTGAGTCCGTTCAGCACGATGTAATATACAGTTTAGGAACAAAATATGATTTACTGCACATTTCCTCAACTGCATCAGGCCTTCTGTCTATTGTTCTCTCTGGGATTATTGAATAAGCCATGTTTTATATATGTTGAGTGAATTTAAAGCATGTAATGCAGGACATACAGGACATATTTATAGAATATGATGTGAAGGCTCTTCTAACTTTGTGGAGGAATTAATGAAAAACATGCAACCATCAGTGTCTACAGTGTCTATATATTGGCACACTTTAGCTAATATGCCACTTGCAATCTAAGTTTTTACAACTTTAAAATTTGCAATGTGGCTTGTATAATGTAGTAAAATGCCTACTGCAAAAATATTTGCCACACTCTTTCATAGTAACTGCCACTTAGAGGCTCCCCTAATATTTGGAGGAGAAAATTACTTTTTATACCCTTTAGATTCATTTCATTTTAATATGACCTTTAGACTTTAGACCTTTAATAGTCCTTTAGTTTAATGGGGATGTTATACAAAGGCTTTTAATGCACATACTCATCATTAAGCTGCAATTAATGATTATTCTCATCAATTAATCTGCCAATTATTGTCTCGATTAATCATTTGGTCTATAAAATGTAAGAAAATAGTGAAAAATGTCCATTCCAGTTTCCCAAAGTCCGATGTGATGTCTTTTAACAGAGAAAAGCAACAAAAACACTATTTTCTGCCATTTTTGCATGCAAAATGACTAATAATCATTATCAAAATATGTGGCGATTATTTTTTTTATCATTGACTAATCAATTAGTCCCAATGGCTGCAGTCATATAGTTGCAGCTCTACTCATCATACATGTAAATAGCCTATTATTGTTTAGTTTGCAACAGCTCCACGTTATAAATCAGGGAGATTTTTTTTTCTGATTACATTTTTAAAAAGTGTAAATTGTGTAAAAATGACGCAGTTCCTCCCATCCAGTCTGTTAATTGACTGCACCTGTCATCTCTTCCTGCTGGTTTACTCTGGTTTACTCTGTTTTGCTATCTTAAAACAAATAGCCGAACAATAATTTACCTTCAGCAGTTCGGTCAGTAAGCTATCGCTGGTAGCTGAGATTTGAACATAATGCACAATAATGTTATTTACCTGACAGTTCTTGTAAATAGTCTAGACTTGCTGCAGGATTAGTCGTGTCGCGCTAAACTAACGTTAGCTGACGCTACACGGTATCTCCCTCCTGGAGGTTTTGAATCGAGGATGGAAGTGGTGAATTTATCCTTAATCTGGCAAAACTACCACTGTTAGCAACATACTGATCATGCAGTCGATCAGCAGAGACGTGGGTTGTGCTGCAGGGGTGTTTTCATATTATTTTATGGACGTTTTGATGCATTTTTCCGCCGCGATTGAAGAGCTGTCTATTGGGATCCATTGCAGCCCACATGAATTTAAACTAACCCAGGAAACCTAACAAGAGCCACCTTTGCAGCCTTCAGACGGTGAGTGTTTTATATCAGTAAACGACAGATCCAGATACATTTTAAACTAACTTTAAAGAGCTGAAAATATCCAGACTCATGTCAAAGCAACAATAAAATCAAGCTCAGTTAGTTAATTTAGCTTGATTTGACTGGAAGAACAAGGCTCTGTACACTCATGACAGATTATTTTGAATGTAAAACTTGTTGTCCAGATTGACACTTTACTGGATACTTTGTATCACTCCTGAGGACATTGCTATCATCACATGACAGATGTTTAGAACAGCAGCTCACCACATCAAGTTTTAAATAGTATTGGTCTATCAAATAACTAAATAAATCAGAAAGTTTAGTGTAACTTAACTCCCTTTGTGTTGAAAAATAAATTGGTTTAACATTTTTGCAGATTTTCTCAGAAAAAAATACCTAAACTGACATCATGTTTGTTTTTTGGCAGAAAAAGGTGCACTGTTAACTCGGGCTGCAACAAGTCCCATTATTTTCATTATCAAATTATCTGCCATTATTTTCTTGATTAATCGATTATTCATTTGGTCTATTAAATGTCAGAAAATAGTGAAAAAATTCCATCTCACTTTCTCAAAGTGAGTTTCTCCAAAACCCAAAGACATATATTCATATGATATAAAACAGAAAAAAGCAGAACATCTGCATAGGCAATTTGAGAGGCTTAAAAATGCATTTTCTGCCATTTTTGCATGAAAAATTACTTTTAACAATTAATCGATTATCAGAATAGTTGGCAATTATTTTTCTGTAGGTCGACTCTACTATTAACTGCACTTTACTGTAAACCAGGTCCTAATGTTTCTGTTAGAGGCTAATAGAAACTGAAGGTGGGGGGAACAAAAAAGAGCTATGTATTGTGCTGCAGAGACCCTAAAACTAATTAGGTAAAAGAGTAAAACAGCCTTGTATTGTTCTAACAACACAGTAGATTGGCTAGTGCGTGGGAAAGGTCATATGTGTACCCATTATCTGAACAATGTAACTGTCCCATATGTAGCATCTCATATCTGTTTAACATTGTTTAACCTTTTGCTTTCCTCTCAGCAAATTCTCTCATTTCTGGATTGCTATAGTGCACATGCAGTAGTCATCACTGGAGAGGTGCAGAGAGCAGCCTACACTCTAAAAGGCGTATACTTTGATCATAAGTCTGTCCACCCTTGTCTCTTGGCTTTTTGGAAAGCTCTTACACATATAAGTAGTGAAGTGGCTGCATGATCTCTGTGCTGCAGAGCTCAGCCCTGTCCAAATACTCTGTGGCTGAGAATAACACTTGAGCTTCAAGTACACAAAGTGATACACCTACTGCTCCTCAGGAACCAAACATTTTGTTAGACAGTTTCAAGTTTCAATCTGGACTATCATCATAGAAAATCCAGTGGTCAGTCATATATTTTTTAAGGCTGCAACTAATGATAACGATTAATCTGCCAATTATTTTTTGTATTACTGAATAAATTGTTTCAAAATAGTCAGAAAATAGTCAAAAATGCCTGTTCTAATTTTTTTCACAGCCCCCAGAGAGTTCTATTAGAATCCAGGCGATTCTGATGTTGTCACACGATTGATTGCGATAATATCATCCTGATGCATATGGGTCAGTAGGGGCATGCTGGTCCTGCTAGAAGGTGGTTATTAGCGTATTGAATGAGCTGACAGCCTACTGCATTGACAGTTATGATGATGACGTATAAAGAACGTATAAAGAGCGTCCAGACTCCACGTAAGGAGGTTGGTGGGGGGGTGGATGAGTCGTAAACACATGCAGGACTTTCAAAACACAGGACTTTCAGGCAGGAGACCGGTGTTCACGTCCTGGTTGAAACAACATTTTAACATCCAAACCATGATGTTGTTTTCTAAACATACCAACATGGAAGTCACGGAAATGGAGATGTTTTTTTGTTGTTTACTTAAAGTGAAACCGAAATCTACCGAGCTTGTTATCAGCCTGCATTGAATGGCCTGGTATCAACCCCATTCAATATGCTGATAAGAGCCTTCTGGACCTTCTAGTGTGGGGAACCGGCCCCTACTGACCCGTAAGCATGTTATTAGCACATTAAATCGTGTGATAACATTCGAAGCGGGTGTCAAATTGTTATGTTTTATTCAAGTAATAATATATAACCCAGAGGTATTCACTGCACTGGAGGCGCTGGGACTAGAGAATGTTTGGCATTTTTGCTTGAAAATGACAAAAATGAGGAATAGATTATCAAAAATGTTGCCAATTATTTTTCTGTCAATATATGACTCAATTTAAACTAATAGAGTTATTACTGCAGTTCTAATATTGTGCAGAAATGTACTTTCTTTGTTATTTATGGTGACAGTTATGAGTAAAACCCACAGGCATGGTTTTATGGACAACACAGCCCTGCAGGGTTTGTGCTTTAAACAAAAAAAAACAAAACATACTTTACAAGTAAACCCAGGAAAATGTTGACACCAGACTAATGAGATTTATTTGATGAAATTGTTAGCGGAACTGGATTTCTTGCCCCTGCTTCCGGTCTCTGGTGATTTTTTTTTTCCTGGTAAACACTTTATTTCTATTCCTGTTTGGTTCATTGAAGCATCTGTCATTCCCAGTGCTCCCACTGCGCCTGACAAAAGCAGAGCCATGTTAGATTGAAAAGACAGAGGGGCAATCTTTCAAATGGATCTCTTTTCGAAAATATATTATGACATAATCATGTTTTCTCCCTAAAAGCCCAGGGGAGGCCTGTCTGTCAGATTGCAGTCCTCTCTTGGCTGCCTGGCCTGAACAGAAACAGCAGTTGTGTGTTAATAGAACCCAGAGGCACTCTGAAACCTTACCCATTCTGCTTTACGCTCTCAGCCAGGAGATTAAAGTCAGGGAAACATTACAGGAGGCTGGATAATTGCCCCTGTGTCTCCAGCAGACAAAAGGCAACGCTCCGGCAATTCCCTCGGTAAATTGTCAAGAGAGGCTCAAGGATCCTTCAAGGCTGCAGCAAATTGTACAGTGCTGTCTAACAAACTACCAATCTCTGGATATTATGAGGCTTCCATATATCCTTGGACATAATGACAGCTTGCACTGCTATAATGGAGTGCAGGCACAAGATAGCTTTTGTGAACACACTTCCAATAGAAAAATTACTACCTTAGTTCCCAGTCTGCGCTTTTCATTTTTTTCTTTTGTTCCCATTTGTGTTTTGATTTATTCTGCTATCATTTTTTATTTTTATTCAGAGATGAGTGTTGGCTGCTGCCACCAACAGATGATTGCAACCTTTACTCCTGAGGGCCACTTGATCCCCTGACAGGAAAAAAAAAAATCTGCAAGCAGTTAATGAGTTGCCATCCATGCCTAGTGTTAAGGGCGTCTACAAATTAACAGAGGCTTTTGTCAGGGCTCTCCTTCGCTCCCTCGCTCTTTCCTGCTCTCGCCACCACTTTCTCTCTCGTTCTCCTGCCCCCCCTCCTCCTCCCACATCTCACGCTCCCTCCTGCTCTTCAATTTTCTCCCTCTACCTGCCTGCTTCACGCTCCAGTAGCTCCGTGGCGGGAGCAGCGCTGTCTGGCTTTGGCTCTGAGCAGCGCTCATTGTCAGCGCGGTTCATGTTTAGAATTAGCCATTTAATGAGAACAAAAGAAATTAATTGGTGGTTTAAGCCTAATGAGACGTCTGTGAAATTAACGGGCCTCATCAATAGAAACAAATAAAATCCTTCAGCGTGTTGTTGTGGAGCATTATTCTGACAAAGCTTTTGACACAATGATGAATAGCAGGTCAGGAGAGACCATCTGTGCTTTTTTAAACCCCTGCAGGAGGGGGATGGAATGTGGGCTGGCTTCGAAGAGAGGGTGATAAAAGAGGGAGAGAGGGGGGAGAAGGAGGGGGGGGAGGGATGGGAGAAAAGAGGAAAGAGGGAGAGGAAAAAAAGCTGAGAAAAAAACAAATTCACCGGCTTTATTCATCGCCCTTTAGCATGATACCGCTGTCTAACCATGGTTACAAAGGAAATAAAAAACACGGGCATTAGCATGTGAAAGGCGCTGGGTCTCTGACTATGCGTCCAGAAAGCCAAAGAGCTCTGATTTCGAGGGATATTTAACCTCCATTCAGACAGCAACAAAGGCCTGGCTGTCGCGCTGAGAGCAGTGGTTCAGCCTGATTGGGGCTTGGGAGGGAGGGAGGGGGGGAGAGGAGGGGACAGGCAGGATCACAGACCTCATTTGTTCTCCCTCTTTACTTTGGCCTGTCTCTATATTCACCAAGGAGCTGCTATTTCCTAACCACCACCACCACCCTGCCCCCCTCCTCTTACCCGCAGCAGTGATAGGAAGTGACACTGCTGGGACCCCTGTGTTACGACTGCGCACATGATAACACCGGATGATTAGTTTCCCCTAAACTCTCATTTCTTCACCACAAATGTACGAGTGTTGTGTTTAGTCAGATAAGGGTAAAAAGCAGCATCCAGTCAGATTGAATGATTCCATGTCTTTGTTGTTGGGTGGGCAAAGTGGATATGAGTCCCCACAGTTCCTGTAAGATTTACAAAGTTTCACTGTGGTGGTGTTTAGCAGTCTGACATATACAGAAACTCACCGTCAGCTAGTAACTATAACCCCTCAGAGAGATTGACTAATTTTTGACTTCAACACTGATTCTTTCCATAATTATGAAATAAAGTGACACTGACATATAATGAGAATACATTCTGCTTACAGTATCATCACCTTTTCATCATTTTACTGGTAATGTCTGATTTTGTCTTACATACTTCACAGGTCATGCGTGCGCGTGCATGCGTGGTTTAGAGTTGTGCCGATAGACGATCGACTCTGTTCTTTTCTATAATTCCCATTAATGTAGGTTATTGAATTAATACTATTATTAGTTGTAGTAGATTCCCAGTAGTAGTATTAAATTAATATTAGGTTTAATTTGTTCCATCAGTTTCACTTCAGCATCCTCTGCACTGACACCTGCCACACAGATGTGCCACACACACCACACACACACACACACACACACACACACTCCGACCGGCTGGTATTTAAGCAAAGACACAGCTGTAAAAAGTTGTAAACGGTAAGTGAATGCATGTCCCTAATGACTATATTCCCTGATGTTTAAAACATATAGTCGACTAGTCTGAAAATAAGAACGCACTCAGAAAACAGTCAAAATTGCACACAATTAAATCTAAAAAGGTTATCGAAAGGTTAAACATCATCTGAAAAATATTGCGTATATTATCAGAGGCATTTGAAATCTTTAATCATGTTTTTCAATAACCAAATCATATTTCAAATGCTGCTGAAATCAATATGAACCCAGTGTCCGCTCCACCGGAGCAGCTGATTGCTCCCTTATTGAATACGCCTCACAAACCCGGTGCGTGGTGGAATATTTAATAATAGTTTCAGTGTGCTGCTGGACAATCCAGTGGATCAGGAGAGAACCAGATGGACTGCTGAAAGCAGCCGCTGTTTGAGAGGAGGTGGTGGTTGACGGGGACCGGCCGGTCGAGAGAACGCGACGGGGAGGAAGTGAGTCAGGAGCGGCTGATGAGAGGTGGAGGTGCCGCCGCCGCTGCTGCTGCGGGCGCCGGCTCTCCACAACAACATGTCAATATGTAGGCCTAATTTACATCTACATAAACAAAATCGTAATTTTAATAATAAGTTTAACTGACAAGTAGGCCTAACAGCACATCGTTCCTTTTCAGCAGTTTTCTTTATGAGTCAGAAGATCACAGTCAGACACCTGTATCAAACTCTGTTTCCCAGAGGAATCACGGCTTAAAAATAATAATACCTAAGTTACTGAAATAAAAGAGCATAACAGGACAATACCAATGACACCTGCCATGAATGGCTATTAATACAGGCTATTTGCAGGGTTGCGCAGCACAGTACCCAATACACAATCATATCATATTTACAGTCCTCCAGGGTGACGATAGGATTATCTGACTATGAGGAAGATCGGCCAACACTAGCGTGTGTGCGTGCAGTTTCTTAAATTTGCAAATTGAACTACACACTTTTAATTCGTTGTCACAACTATTCCATAAGTTTACCCCCTTTGACAGATATATGGTTTTTATGTTTATCCTAACTCTTGTTTTTTTAAACATACTGTGTGTGTGTGTGTGTGTGTGTGTGTGTGTGTGGGTGTGTGTGTGTGTGTGTGTGTGTGTGTGTGTGTGTGTGAGTGT
>JAOVVB010000037.1:24610529-24622879 GCA_028570985.1 Heterobranchus longifilis | reverse complement strand
CGTACGGAGAGGAGAGAGGGGTGGAGGCTTAAAGGCCGGAGAACTGCTCGAATATGTTGCTGCAACAACAGCTTGAGCAGTTCTTGGTGCAGATTAAAAATGGCTGAGATTGCGCTCAAACAAAAGGGGGCATTTGGCTAAAGTAGTATTACTTAGCTTGTTTACACGCTTTTACATCTGCTGCTTTGATCCCCACAATTATGAGAATTTGTTTTCTGTGGCCAAATATCACAGTTGTGTCTGCCAGGGAATCCGGCAGTACCAGCTGATGTCATCAGTTTAGTCGTTCATCACATGTTTTTCTTTTTCCAGGAACTTGTTTACAAATTACACACACAGACTGTATAAAAAAGATGGACGTAGCTTCCGGGACTGAAAAGTAAAGCCAATGCGGAAGTGCCTTAAACTTGCATTCTTTCTAATGGCCAGCAGGGGGCGACTCACTGGTTACAAAAAGAAGTCTGATTGTTTAGAAGTCTATGAGAAAACGACCCTACTTCTGACTTGATTTATTACCTCAGTAAACATATTCCTAATGAGTTTATGGACTCAATAGAGCATCGGGTTCATTTTGTAAATTATGGTGACATTTAGAGTAAAATAGACGATAAAGCAGGAGGTGCTTTGGGGCATGGCTACACGCTGCACATTTAAATAGACGTGAACTTGTTTTGGGGTGTTGTCTGTGTTTTTGTCTTATGACTTTGACCCTTTCACAGTGTGTTTTCCCTTCATAAAAGTTAATTGTAACAATTTTGTTGCCTAGAAATGTCACCATTCAGTTGCACCTTGCTAACATGCTAACTAGCTAGTGCTAGCGCTCACTTGTAACTTCAGGGAAAGTTTGCTTTGACTCTGTGTCAATGCAGTGAACGACGCTCACTGTTAAAAATAATGGACGTAGCAATAGTCACCTATTGGTTTGTGGACTACCGTTTTGAAGTTTGGCATTTTGGCCATCACCATCTTGGTCTTTTGCAACCGGGCGTGACCATATTTGGACAAGACGGTGAAGCTGGGGTGGATGACACGAGTCATCCGATTGAAAACCTGCAAACTTTAGCCGTCTGCTTAGCGCAGCGCCATTAAAATGACAGCGGCACCGGCTTAGCCGCATCATCCTCCCAGCTCCGCCCCCTTGTCCAAATATGGTCAAGATGGCAACAGCCAAAATGCCAAACGTCAAAACGGTAGTCCACAAACCAACGTCCATTATTTTTTACAGTCTATGACTACACAGCATAAAATCACATGTTATGTTTCTCTTTTCTCTGGTTCACTCTGTCACTGCTGCAGCTGCTCTGTACTCGAGCGTGCTTTGTGTGATACATAATTTGCAGATTGATCACTTTCAGCCTTGACATTCTGTTCACGAATAGACTATTTTTCCGTGCTTCTGCTAGGTACACTGAGCAAATATTCAACGCTTCTCTCGTTGCCATTTGTCTGTGTATTTAAAATGCACAGCTGAATAATTGCACTGCCAGAGCCATTACTTCATCCACAGGAATGACTTGCACGCTTGGCTGCTGTTTCTAGAGTGTGCTTGGCTAATCCACTCATTGCTTTGTGCATTCAGTGCTGTGAACCATAGGGCACCCGCTTGGATGCCCGTGCATAAATTACTGCCATGGAACATAAAGTGCTGGGAGGATTTTCCTTAACGATCGCCAACGCTTTAAACGCTTCTGCTTCAACAGTCGATACTGCTCAGCCCATTCAATTATTCAGCGGCCCATCCCTCATTAACAAAATCCTGACCTTGACATGTCTGCCCTATTTCTCTCCCCTGACAGACTCAGCTCTCCAAACGACTCTGTTTGCTCTGATATTGGCTTGGAAATCCATGCATATTGATAAGTTGTTTGCAGTGTAATTGAAAATGTCAGTTATGAGGCCCGTGCAGACAAAGGTCGGCCCCAAGAACAAAAGCTGACAGGCTGCTACGTATGGAGCATATACATGACAGAGAGGAGGGTGTGATTTGTACTCTTGTATGCATTTATATCTTACTACTTTGTATGTTCACTATGTCCCAAAAGGACTAGTAAAAACAGAGAGAGAACTTTTTAGGATGTTTTAAGCCTTGTCTAATTACATGACTCTGATAAAGTTTTATGGATTGGTTTGTGGTCACTTGATTGAAATTCTAATCTGCCTCCAAAGGTCAAATTGTTCATCATTCATATCTCATGGTCTGGGTAAACATCCACGGCTCAAACATTCGATAGGACTTATGAATATGCTCATCAAATTGGTAACCCGCCATGTCTTGAGGAGTCACAGGTGTCCTGTGGGTGCTGTCTTATCTCTGGGAAGTGTTGTACCTTGTGCATCAGTGATGTGATGTGTCAATCAAAAAGCTGCAGCGCTCTGCATCTCAGAGCACTATACCCGCTCTCAGCCTTAATCTGCTCCACGGGGGTGGGATCCGAGGTTAAAGTGCTCGTCACTATTTCTACATAAACAAAGATTGGAACCTCAATCCTCAGGAGCCTCGGCCGGCCGACAGGCCCCCACCCCCGCCATACTCCGTCCTGCCTGCAGGCAGAGTGGTGACTGCCTGCTGGTTCTTTAATCGATTGCTAATGGGTTCAATTCCATCGTTGAGGAGCTGCTTGGAACCTGGCCCTGAGACTGAATGAAGTGGAAATACCATTTGCGGCTTTATGAGCCGTTATACTGCAGCGAGAGACCTCTATTCGGCATGCTTCATAGCGCTGCCGAGAGTTTTGCACCACCGCTTGATGGTTTTTCTTATGCCGTCTCCTACTGCTTTCGTCTCAGTGCTCTCCATTTACACTGTGCCCTAAAGCATTTACATCCATTCAGTCTACAACAAAATTGCTTTGCTTTGCTGCATTTTTCACAAGGCTTGATGTGTAGGGTAATTACCATAGTATATCTCCCGTGTACACATGAGGGCCCAACAGATTCATTCCATCTTTAAGCTGTGATATTATTCATCAGTTTTTATCAGTAGCGTGTACCTATGGCCCCGTGTAACTCAGGGATCACTGTGTCTTATTACCCACAGCAATGAGCACGCACTTCAGACAGACAGTATGAAATATGTGGATAAGTTATGAAACTGCAGTTGTTGCTTTTTTTTTTTTTATTGCGGTAACATGTTTCCACCTTCTGTAGATGTTGCAGCGAGAGAGGTTGTGCCTCGTACTCCACTCTCGCTGCTTTACAGATCTGCCCAGATTTCTGCAGTGCTCTTATGAGCTTGCTCTGGCTGAAATGCAGAGCTAAGCAGCCAACACTGCTCTACATTTCACATCCAGTCCCAGCAGACATGTGCTCTTTGAAGCATTTCTGGGCCAGGGATACAAGTCTTGTTTGTTCAGTACTTCTGGAGAGAGAGAGAGAGAGAGAGAGAGAGAGAGAGAGAGAGAGAGAGAAAAAAAAAAGAGAAAAATGTAAGCTATTTTTTTCTTTCACTATGGCAGAGAGTAACATTCTTTGACGTCTCAACAGAAAGCCTTGTATTACAGCACTTGCTGCCAGATGCCTTGATAGAATCACCCATGTCAAACAGGAAGAGAAATAAATGCTTCATTGAACTAGAGCTTAGTTTAGTGATGGTGGGAGGGAGGAACGGTGTGAAAGAGAAAGGGAGGGGCGAGCAGGCTGCTGTGTGGGTGTCTGTGGGTGTCAGTACAGTAGCGGAGGGTTATTCTCAACCTTCAGAATAAGCACTTTCTTGGATGTGGTGTGAATAATTAGTGCGCCTGGCCTAGATAGTCCCATCAACGTAATCTAATCTTCTACAAAAAAATAGGAAAAGAATAAAGCTGTAATCAAGGAAGCCGACGGTTTTGGTAGCTGACCTGGTGCCAGCAGTTGCAGCAGGGTACAAAGCACATGTTTGTGTTTGTTCTTTCAGGCTCATCTTCCAGCGCCAAGTAGAGTATGACAGGATTTACATGCAGGTTTCTAATCTCTGTAAGCGAACCTGTTTCGGGATGTAATTCACATGGTATGTCTTTTGATTCGGATTAGTCTGCGCAATCCTCTTACCCGTGGCTCAGTATAACTTATCACTGACAAGGCCGTCTCGTGGAGCAGTGCAAATCCTCATATCCACCCCTCCCAGACTTCCAACTCTTAATTCTAATCTGTCCAAATCTGATCTGAGACTTTAACTTCCAAATACCTCTTGAAAGCCAAAGCTCAAGCTGAAGTTCATGCAAGGGCTTTGGATTACATAAATTGAGGTTAGGGATTTCCAATATGGCCTTATGTTTAAGAATAGAGCGGGATTTGGATGTAGGTTGTCGTTGCAAATCTCCTGCATTTTGTGATTTTTTTCTTTTTAATGCTGAATCTTAAATGAAGGGATCATCAGTCATGTTCTACCCAATATCCTTTTGTAATTGATATTGCACCTTTTGTATGGATTTACATAAAATAAGTGATATTCTCTCCCCCAGAGATTCCATATGTCTTTTGTTAATGCAGTTCATTTATATTTAGAAAATTAAATTGTGGGATAGAAAAAGTTTTCTTAACACCGCATACTTTTACTTGATGACGTGCTGCAGTTGACGTGAAAATGCCATAAAATATTTAAATGTATGAGTCACACTCCTGATCCTTTAAGGTTCTTTATAATTCAATAAACAGGATTTAAAGTAGAGCAGGCATGCTCCACTTTTTCTGCCTCAGCCGGAAGGCCACAAACGGGCTCTTATTAAACGTTGTAAGATTATGCCTTAATCTCACTGAACACATGTTGGGTGGAATAAAAGCAATTTTATTTCTGAAACAGTGCTCCACACAGCTCTCCCTCTCTATAATCTTATCCCAGCTTCTGCCACAGAATGAAAAGTCTTGTTGGTATGCCAAAGCTGCTGTGTGTTTTGAGGAGGCTGAGAGATCAAGGTTCCTAATTGAGAGTTATAACCCATTAACGTACCTGTGCCCGACTTGGACTACACCTGCAGCCCAAAGACAAACTTAGTTCCCAGTCGGAGAGGATTTGGGTGCCATGTTCTCTGCTCTTGGTGAGACAGTGGTGTGAAGATGACGATAAGCCAAAGCTCTAAATCCCAGACTCAGCTGTCTTATCTGGAGCTGCTGGGCCGTGTGGCATGCTTTAATGGAGGCGGCTCACTGTCTGAGCTTTAGCTACAATCGCATTAAGATTCCCCTTCACCTCAACTAGGCTTGTTTGTTGTCAGTTTTTGATTGAATCTTGTGAATTAAGGTTTCATCTCGGTTAAAGTCATCCCACGGTTTAATTCTTCTGACTGCTGCTGTGTTCCCAGGAAGGAACAGTCTAATTTAATCTCTTATCATGTGGGAGAATGACAATAACATTACAACTAATAACATACTAATACACTGAAAAATAATCAAACTTTGAATCTAATCTAAAAGAGATTTGCCCTTTTGCCCTCTTTGTTTGCTGCAAAGGAGAAAAACCTTAAGTACAAAAAAGTGATCACTTTTTTTATGCACATGAAATGAATTCTAGTTTTACTTCAAACAAAACACCTCTTCTTTTAGCATCTAATGACAGAAAAATGTCTCGTTAACAAAGCTCTTTGAAAACAACACTGTGCAGTTGTTTGAGATTGTTTTGGGGGAAAAAAGGCATTTGCTTGTTCGTTCACATTTTTTTCCTGTCACCTGCAAATGAGACATTTTATTCTGAAGGAAAAATAAGCCTCACACAAGTTAAACAAAATGTTTATAGAGCCAGCACAGAATTAATTCATGTCATATATGCACCTTCTATTTTAAATCAGAAGATATGAGAAGTGATGATGTGCTCTGGATGAAAACTTAAAGGTTAAGATACAGAAATCCATATTATGAGAAACAGCTAAAAAGTACAGAATAAAGATTGTTTTTAATTTGAAGCGTTCTTTATGGTCAGATATTGTCCTGACAGAGGAGGAAACATTAAACCAATATTCCACAAGTGTCTCTAATAATGAGTTTGTCTACTGTAGGTAAGTCTATTAGTCTGTATTTATTTATCGACATCATAATGAGTACATATCACCATTGTTACCGGTCCTTCTCTAGAGAAAAAGCTCGAAATAGTGCCAATATCCTTTACCTATGAAATCATATAAATAGTATTTTGTTAATCAAAATAATATGGGGGATAGGGCAGATTTAGTTTTTTAATACTGTAGAATAACAATCCTTAACAATGAATGCCTTTAAACTGAAAGACGTGTGTTGCAGCACAGTGTTTCCATTTCAGCTCAGAGTGAGAGTCTGTTGCTGTTATAGAGCATCTTTGTTTTCACAGAGGGCAGGGCTTTGCACACACTGTGCGCAGCACCGATAAAGGTGCAGTCCGCAGTCTGCTAACTTGTTGCTCTTGCTACCAATATTAGCTGATGGTTGACTCCAGGATTTTTTGTTTTTGTTTATCACGCTGGTTATAGTTCATGTTTGTATGTCTCTGTGTGGCCTGATGTGTTTGTTGATGCCTGCTGTAGACCAAATGTCCTTCAGGATAATAATGAAGTTGAAGTTGAAGTTGTAGCTGCTCTGTTTCAACAACGTTAGGCTGAAAAAAACATGCATGCAGGCTGAAATTCACCGAGGTGTTTTGTTGGAATTAACCATGGCCGTAGGAAGTCCTCTAGCCGCTAGGCTTATTTATGCAGTGTAAACACTGAAATACTGCAGCGCTATCCCATCCATTTTAGCTGAGAACGGAGAAATGTCTGGCTGAGTCATAACCGAGCAGTCTGATGTGTGTAGAGGTCTGTATTTTACTGTAGCATCTTGCTGGCATTTTCAGGCGATCTAATGAAGGTAAACACAGTAGACGGCCGTGTTAATCACACATAACGTTTATTTGCTGCTGATTATTTTAGAATATCCGGAGCCGGATACAAACAGAGTTTGTCAGACAAAACAAGACATCTGAAGATGTTACGTTGGTCTGTAAAGATTGTGATGGGCATTTTTAACTAGCTTCAGGATATGGATACCGTGTACAGGGTCAGCTGGCTGCCCCTCACAGCTGCAGGGTTGTGTAGAGACAGGTTGGATTGACCTTGTTTCAAAGTGATAGCCTGGCCTGGCAGTACCTCTGGCATTGTTGTGCTTTTGCTATTATCTTTCCTCTGTTTATCCCCCACCCACCCCTACCCATCAACCCACAAACACACACATGCACATGTGCATGCAGCACACCCATACCCCCAGTGAGTCCCAGTCTGTTTACTCAGGTGCCTGCTCGCTCGGTGCAGTGATGAACTCCTGTGCAGACTTTAACACTCCGCTGCCTCTCAGGCAAATGCCAAAACAAATCTTGTCATAATTAGCAGTAATCCTGCTCATTACCGTCTGCTTAATTATCCTATTAATAGCACTTCCTGGGAGAGCTTGTTTGCTACGCAGGCAAATGTTTGTTCCTAAATTAGCAGACAAGAAGACAGCTCCATTGTTCAAACAGCAGCTTTGACAAAGCAGAACAGGCAGGATTAACAGCAGACAGAACGGGCCACAAGCTCATCTCCGCTTGGCGCTGACAGGCAGGGAGGAGGCAGCCTGGGCCAACAACAGCACTCTTATCCTGCAAGCTGCTGTATAATCTACATAGTCAAGTACACACAATCAGCACAAGCAACTTGTCATATCAGAGCTGCAGTGTGCTATGAAATAAGCATGAGTGACAAGAATAGAACAAGCTACAGGTGCACTAGGATTAATGGTAATTGTACAGTGAATATTAGGAATGGGTATTTTAAGTAACTCCATATCTGAGTACTGTCAATAAATGTTTTATAGAGAACTGTAATACTTGCAAAGAAAGTCTAACGTAAGAATACGGCCCGACATGAGTTTTTGATGACGTCCAGAAGTAGCGTGGGATGAAATAGCCACAAGTCATGTTAGCTAACTTAACATTAGATTAGTCGACAACCCATATAGCTACTGTAGCTAACAAATTCATTATGACAATTATGATGTTACCGTAGGCATTAGCTTGGTGGCTGGCATCGTAGTAAGATATTGACAGCTACAAAGCAAAAAAAAAGAAGCGAGTACTCGATACGTTGAACAAATACTGACGTCCAAGTCTACTCATGTCCATATAGTTAAAGAGATATTTTGCTGATTTAAATGCAGCTTGGTATCATGGCAGTGTGAGCTCTGTGTGTAGATGAACAGTGTTTAGCTTCCCTCCGTGGTCTCAGTGCATGGAAGCGGAGCTCTGCAAAGATCCGCCGGTGCGTACCCACTGCACATGACTGTCTGCTTAAATCCGAAACACATCATCCAGCAGATCTCGGCAGACCTCCGTTCCGTGCACGAGCACAGAGGGAAGCCACACACAGTTCATCTACACACACATCTCATACTAAGATGACACAGAGCTGGTTTAAGATCGGCAAAGTATCTCTTTAATATAGTGTTTTTAAACCTGTCTGATGTTTAGTCTTTCATTGCTGAGAATGGAGATAAAACCTCTGTGTTGTTCTTAACAGGATCCAGTCAGATTCCTCCGGCCCGAGAGCCAAAAGCATTACTGGAGCACCCTGCAGACAACCGCCCGACTAACCTCATTACACTGCAGGTAACAAGACACTAATGTGGACTTACAAGGCTGTGTGACTTTCAAAGGGAGAGTTGTACCTATACTCCCAATCTTGTGAGGCGATAGGCTCATCATTGTAAAAATAGAGGTATTAGTGAATTGGATCTGTCTTATCCATCTAGCCTCCCCAAGTTCCCAAACAAGGCTCCAGAGGAAAGCTTTTAAAGTAAATAAGGCAAGTGCTCAGAGGGAGGTGAAGACCAGCCACACAGAGCTATGCACACTAACCTAAGCAGACCCAACACCTCACGCTCCAGCAGGCCTATACATTATAAATGACCCTCTCTCTTTCTCCCCATGCACCAACCCCCTATACATACACAGCGTGCCATAGCGGGAATAAGCAGAGCCCGGTCTGTGGAGCCCGCAGCACTGTCAGCCCATTGATGTACAACACTCTGCCCTTTGTTCCTTGTACACAAACACACTTTCCACATTAATATTTCACAGGAAATGTACTCCGTGCTTGTGATTTAAAGCCTTTTCTTGTTAACAATGCTGTTTTCTCTATTCTGTTGCACTGAATT
The DNA here is from genome assembly GCA_028570985.1 of Heterobranchus longifilis. Lineage (NCBI taxonomy): Eukaryota > Metazoa > Chordata > Actinopteri > Siluriformes > Clariidae > Heterobranchus > Heterobranchus longifilis. The sequence goes on along the minus strand of JAOVVB010000037.1, from coordinate 24,613,771 downwards.
ATGAAGGCAACTTGTCAAAAAGAAGACATGCCCATTAGATTATAATACTACTGGAGATAAATGATTACTGGCAAGGCACATGTGATTTAATCCACTGTGCCTCGCTGTGTTCTAGTTCAAACATTTTCCCTGAGGTTGCACTTGCAGCTATTAGTTAAGAGCATGGAGATGTGTTTAATGTGGTGTGTGTACAGTATGTGTGAGTGAGCACTTGTAATGTATGCGCACATTATGCACATATGCATATTATACATTGCTTTATTGCCCATGCATTTTTCTCAGATCTGTTTGTCGGGAGTGTGAGAAAATGTACAGCCATGTGATGTCGCTTGTTTGTTCTTGTTGTCAGAGAAAAGGCAAGGATCAATGGATTTTCCTTGCAAGAGTGAAACATGACAGACATAACGAAAGCCTTTCATGAGAAATGAATGAATAATTCATGGGCGCTCTCTCGCTGTGCTTTGTTGTGTCTCATACAGATGGGATTACAGAAGGCTAGATCTTGGAAACATATGAAAGATTAATTTGTGATCTGGGACACTGCTTGCTTACAAAAGGACTAAATAATGATTTTACTGAGAGTGGCAGGGATCTGGGGATGGGTGTGATGTGCACAGGGGGCCGGACACAAAGAGCCTGCAGAGAACACAGCACTCAGAATAATGTGACCTGACAGATATTCACAAACTTTGTGTGAAAAGTGAACTTCAGCTTTCAAATATTTCTCTCATTACTTTGATTGATTTATGTTGTGATGCGATTCAATAAAAACTGAAAGACAAGTTAGCGTTAGAAACAGCATTGTTGATCATTTTTTTGTATTGATCCCTTAAGAGCGAAGTCGATTTGCTTTACCCTATTTTACACAGGCAGGTCAGACACACGGCAGCTACAAAACATCTTTCCGATCTGCAGGGATTTGCTGTCTTGCTCTTCAGCTGGCCAGAAGCTTTTTGAATCCAGGCCCTCCAGCTGAAGACTTCAAATTAGCAGCCTGCTGCCCCAGGATTTAACAACAGCAGACTAGGTGCTCCTGTCTTTATAGTTGCTGAATGTAGCATTAAGGGGTTGCCTGAAAATAACTCATCTTTTCAAAAACCCTCCAATAATTCAGCAGGGAGCACGAGAAGCTGTTGTCTGGTGTCTCCCAGATGGCAGAGACTCCAGGGTGGCACTGCTTGTTGTTTTTGATGAGCTGTGCATATACAAAAGCAAAACATCTGGAGCCGCCATGTGGCCTCTCCATTTGGCCAACCCCATACCTCCCCGAGCCAGATGCACCCAAACAACTGTGAGCTAAACAGCATGAATGATTCATAGAGGAGTGAGAGGCACGGCTCACACCAGAGACCTGCCAGCCACTTTGATTGGAAATCTGAAAAAGCTATGAATATGCACGAGACATTAAGCCTGCTAGGGGGGATGATTTGTCAAATGATCTGTAGTCGACCAATATGGAGAAAGCTCCTGTGGCTTTTCTGATTAGAAAATAAGAAATTTAATGTCCAATTGCCAGAATCATTAAATTATTAAGACGTGTAAATGGTTAGCAAGGTGCTATGGAAATGTGACCGTGGCGTGGTGCTGGATTTCTTCCCGTGTCAAAGATGAGCAGACAGTGTGGAAGGAGAGGGATTCACACCTGCTCCATGACTCCGTTAGATCAAACTTAATTAGATTCTAAATTGGAGACACTTTGCATCTGATATCAGACAATTTATACAGGAATTTATCTGTGCAAATAAAATCAGCCAGAATGAACAGACTGAAAATACATACCGTCATTAGATTAGTGAAAAATGAAACGTAGCATTTTTCTTCAATGCTGTGTTTATTGGTAACGATAACAAACTGTCCATACTGTAAAACTCTCTTACAGACGATCCACCGAGCTGACTGTGCATTGCAACATCCGAGACTCCACCTGACTGTGATGCCCTCGTTCACGCTCATCAGAGACTTTATTCCTCACAGTGAGTAACATTTGTGTCCGGCCCACGGCAGGCTGACCAATTTCTCATATGACCCCCGATGGAAAATAATTGCCCACTCCTGCATTAGCAAGTCCAAAGCAAGCTAAAGTTAGCCAGTTAGCTGTAACCAAGCTACACTGCATGGAGCTGGCATTGGTTGCTTTGTAACGTTAGCTGATAAAGTCATTTGCAAACAGCAAGATAACCAATTTACCAGCCTGATCAGACCCGGGAGTCTGGATCAATTAGCTGATATTATACACTCAAGACAGTATTTTGCTACGTTAGCTAACTAGCAATTCGTCCGTGTTAGCATAGCAAGCAAGCTAAATTTGCTGTTAACTGAAGAGAAGTAAGGCACTCCTTGCCTCCTTTTGATTTTCCCGGCAAAACAATCCCAAGTCCATAGGCCTATATAGAAATCACCCCACATGGGGCGAATACTTTGGTGAGTAGGCTACAATATTATCACAATTAATAGAAATTATGACCAAAACTACTGTAGAAACCTAAGACCCAAGATGTAATAAACCAGAATTGTTCTTTGAGTAGGCCTATTTGCAGTCAGATTCTGGAAAAACATTAAATTATATTTAGAAGCCTATCACATTTGTCACTTTATCCCTGCATGCTTTTTAGTGCCTTTGTGCAAAATGTTATCCTAATACTCACTAACTGATAGGCCTCCATTTAAACATTTTTGTATATAGCTCACCAGGACTCAACATTTGAAGAAATTAGTCAACAACTAAATATGAATATATAAAATTGAAATGCAAACTGAAATCTGGGCACCACTTAAGAGTGCAGACTGTTCAATATGTTTTCGTTATTGTATTTTATGAAATGTGCATGTTCATAAGGATGTAGAGCTGCATAGTTGATTAGTTATCAACTATTAAATGAATCGCCAACTCGGCAAATTGGCAAAATTATCTGATTCCAGCTTCTGAAATGTGAATATTCACAGTAAACTAGATATCTTTGCGACATTTGAGGATGTCATCTTGGGCTTTGGGAAACACTGATTGACATTTTTCACCATTTTCTGACATTTTATAGACCAAGCGACTAATCAATTAATCGAGAAAATAACTGACAATGAAAATAATCATTAGTTACAGCCCTAATGTGGGAAAAAATATGTCAAAATCTAGCTTCCAGTTCAGAGTATCCTCATTCAAACCTTAAAAGTCATCTTTCTCTCTCTCTCTCTCTCTCTCTCTCTCTCTCTCTCTCTCTCTCTCTCTCTCTCTCTCTCTCTCTTTT
>JAOVVB010000037.1:24582584-24600470 GCA_028570985.1 Heterobranchus longifilis | reverse complement strand
GGAGAGAGAGCGAGAGAACAGCAAGTGGCGGTGTTGGTAAGTGTCTTATTAACATAGGATGTCTGCAGTGTGTGTAGCCAAGGCGCTGTCACAAGCCAGCCATCGTTAGCATGACCATAAGAAGCTTTCATCACCAATGGAATTATGTTTTAATCCATTATTACTGTGGCAAAGGGAAGGTCAGCGCTCAGGCACATTTATTCCGGAGGCGAAGTCCTCTGGAGAGCTTATGATGATGTACTGCTCTTTCTATATCATATAACTCATATTTTATTTTAAACTCTCTTCTTCTTCTTTTTTTTTTGATATAGGCTCCTGTATAAAGCGTCTAATGTGAGGGAGCTGTGAGGGCCTCCAAGGAGACGATAAATAATTCAAACCTACTTGTTCTTTGGGGCTTTTTTTTTTTTCTTCTGCCGTCTAGTCTCTTGAGGTTTTTTCTAGCCCATATTGTCCATTATGACAGGCCATTATCTGGCCTTCAGGCCGCTGTCTGTCCGTTTGTTACCCAGCCTCCCCCTCGGACCCCGTAACCTTCAAGCAGGCGAGGAGAATGATCGAGGTGGTATTGTTATATAAACATTGGAGCCTGAGGCAAGAGAGCGAGAGAAAGAATGAGGGCTAACACAAACACACACATACACACAGCCTTGTCACGCCACACAGAGCTAAAACAGTGAGCACCATGTTTCATCCACTTCCCATACTACTGTAGCATGGAGCCGTTTAGCTTGTATTGATGGAGTCATTTTCAGCCCAAATGCTTATCTGCTGATGGATATTCAGCTGATTCCACTAATTCAGATGAATAGAAATGATTAAACAGAAGTTATTTAAATAGATATGAATGGATTTTTTTATAGAACCAAATCAAGTAACAGACTCAAAATTTCACATAAAAGCTATGTTTGTCCTGAATCATGATTAAATGTAGGAAGCAAAATGTCACGTATCATGTCTATAATGAAGACATGAAGACTGTCAGGACTGAGCAGTCTGTGAAATCTTAAGGCATGATATTGATCATTTAAATGCTCACAGTGCTGAGCCCTGGATGTATAAGTTAAGTACACATAGTGTCGTTAATTGCAAAAACACGTACCTGATGAAATGAACAGACACGTGAATGTAATTTATACTGCAGAGGTGTCAGGTGTAGAAACGTTTGAAGACATTCCTGTTTCACCAGCAATAAATGATCAAATCATGTATGCTAGGAGATTATCTTTTTTGTATCATTCAGGTATTAGATCCTCTACATTGTAATATTTGGCTTCCTTGGATTCTAACTCTGCCAGCTATCACTGTGCACACTAAATAGTGTCATCTGCTATTGCTTTATTTGTGTATTACATGAACATAAACATAATTCAATGTTTATGTTAATGTAAACACTTTTTGCAGATTATTTGCGGATCTATTGCAATAAATGTACAATATACAGGTTACTAACATTTTCATATATATATATATATATATATATATATATATATATATATATGTCATTTTGCCCATAGAACACGGGTGATGCAAACCTTTGTGCATAACTGTATATGTCATTTAGGAAACCTGAGATCCCAGGGTGTGTGATATCCTAGCTATCACTAATCAATGCCTGAGGCGGCCCTTGAGTCAATAAGCCTGGAGCATCTTGGGGAACCGTGTCGCCTCTCTCTGGAGGCTGCAGAGAGAGAGAGAGCGAGAGAGAGAGAGTCTGACCTCTGTAATTACCCTGTCCTGCAGCTCTAATTCAAATGTGTTCTGACTGAGATAATTGCCTATTGGAAAGCCCAGTTGAGTCTCATGATAATCACTAACAAAACCCCCACAGTCCCACAGTGTCTGTGTGTGCACATTTGTGTGTGTGTGTGTGTGTGTGTGTGTGTGTTGCTGCACTACATCCAGGTCCCATGCTAAGAGAGAACAGAGACTGATGTTTGTGTTTTGGTGCTGGCTGACGAGGCTGCAATGGTCCCAGAGGGGAAAGACTGCCTAATCAGAGTTCTGATAACATCAGGGGTGTGTGTGTGTGTGGGGGGGGGGGGGTGGAAGGAAGGAGAGATGGATAAAGAAAAAAAGGAAGAGGAGGGGAGAGCTACAGTAGGGATGGGTATTTTTATGAAGTTAATGAGGGGACAAACATGGCTGTGCTCTGTAGGGAGAGGGCAGATCTCTAGAGCAGCAGGCAAAAAAGTCACAGAGGCCAGAGTTGCTGCCATGGCAGCACACAGATTCCCAGTGCTACTCATTATATTACTTACACCCTGGATATCTAATACCACACACACACACACACCAAATACACACACATAGCCTTTTTGATTAATTCATGAAAGCCGGGAGAGTGTGATTGAGTCTGTGAACAGTGGCAATAGGGCGGGCACACGCACACACACACACAATGGACACACAAATACACATTCCTATTACCTTGGCATCAACACTCACCAGACTTCATCTATCTGGCAACAAAACACAGGGAGGGGAGAGAGCAGTCATACAGATGTGTTGTGAAACATTAATGGCTCCTACTGCAGTTCCTCATGCAGCGTTGCTGAAGGGCAGCCAAAACCCATGTGCAACCCCATGAGTGTGTGTGTGTGTTTGTGTGCTTTAATCTGGATGTTTTTATTGTTGTGTAGATTAGCAGGCGTAAACGCACCACGCGGATCAGGATGTGCTTGTGTGTGTGTGTGTGTTGGGGTTTTGCCCACGCACGTGTGCCTTTATCGAAGCTGCACAGACGTGGTGTGGGTAGCCGCCGCGGGGAGGTGCCCACTGGCACAGTCAGCCAGGAAATGGGTCTGGATATGGATTGCTCCAATTGAATTAAAACCATTAGCTGCAGAATGATGGGGGTTCCTGGAGAAAATGCAGGGAATTAATTTGATTGCACGAGCATGGAGAACTGGGTCTAATGGTCGGGCAGGGCGGGGGCACCGCAGACAAAAAGAACAGATACTGACCGAGTGATCTGGTGAGGGAGATGAATACTGAGACAGGAGGAAAGCAAGGGAGGGGGACAGACAGAAGAAGAAGGAAAAAAATGGAGGATTAGTGGAAAGGGAAAGTGGCCTGATGAAATCAAAATGATCTGCCATCATGCCAGCCCTGAATATGCTTACACACATGCCATCGTTACATCGTTAATGCAGCTAATTAATCTTATGTCTTCAAATAAACCTTAACCTCAGTAAGCAAAAGGAAATACTGTAGTATTTCTTTCTAAACACACACACACACACACACACACACACAAAATAGCTGAATCTTCAATCCACAATAAATCTGTTAATACAGTTTCATCTCTTTTTACCCCTCACGATGCTAACCACCTGCACGCATCCTCCTCCTCCTCCTCTGATGTGTTTACATAGACAGTGCTGCCCCTCCCTTCTTTCCCTTCCTCTCTCTCTCTCTCTCTCTCTCTCGCTCCCCCATGAGGGAGCTGTAGCTTAGCAGGATGTGTAGGATCAGGGGAGGTCAAGCAACGGCAGCTCAGCTCTGGTTTCACCTCCACATGTTAGTCCTGTTGTCAGCACTGAGGAGGGGTGTGAAAGTAACCCCAAGGACAGTGAAAATGGATCAGCCGTGTGCATGTGTGTGTGTGTGTGTGTGTGCATGGGGGTGGTTGTATGCAGGGGGCCATCAGTGCCACATGGTTACAGTCCACCAGGCATGGTCAGCCGTGCGGAACGTGTGTGTAGGGGGAGTGACAGCCTGCAACAAAAGCGGCATGACATCTGAACGCTATGTTTCCAACTGATTGTAGTGACTTATTATAATTGCTCGGCTTATCTTATATAATGCACGATTGTGTACGGCTGGGCTGATTCCAACAGTCCAACCGCTGCATTATTCCTCCCTTCATCTTTTCTGTGAATAATGTGCAAAAGGATGGCACTGTGTAAATGATGTGACAAGCCAGGATAGCTTTTTTCCCCTTTTTTTTTCTCTTTGTAGGCTTTACTTGCCACCGCTTTGTAATATGATTAGGTCGGAACACGCTTTGCAGCTTATTACCATAAGAGTGGAAAATTGAACGATAAACAAATGGATAGAATGATTCAGTTAATGTGATGCGAGCAGTGCTAATTTACAGGGATTTTAATGATATGATTTTCGCTTCACGCTCCACTTAGTATACTTTGAGGATTTGTGTGCGTGTGTGTGCATGTGTGTGTGGTTGAACAGACGACAGGCTTTCCGTCATTGTGTCGATCTTCAGAAAAAATAAAACACGAAAGAGGAACTCATAAAGTCATGCTGAAACCCCAGCACAAAATAAACTGAAACTCATGAACACAACAAGCCTTTATTTGTCACATACTTTCACAGCACAGTAAATTTCCAGGGAAGTTGGGGTCAGAGCGCAGGGTCAGCCATGATACAGCACTCCAGGAGCAGAGAGGGTTAAGGGCCTTGCTCAAGGGCCCAAAAGTGGCAACTGGGTGGACCTGAGGCTTGAACTGTCAACCTTCTGATTAACAGACAAGAGCCTTAACACACTGAGCTACTGCTGCTCCGAAACTCCCTGTCTGGTTTAGCTTTGATTTGGGAATGAATGAATGAAAAGGTAATAAACAGATGATCATCCTTTAAATCTCAAATGTAAGAGAATTTTTCCCCTTAATATTGATAAAGTATACTTTAACTAAAATATCATTTAAATATATTAACAATCAAATTTTTAAATTTTTTAAACATTACTATAAAAAGTTAATAATGGCTGTGCATTTGTTTTCTGAACTGCAATTTCATGAATTCACTTTGTGAATGTTTTGAACTTTGTAAATGTTTCAAATTTCTAGATAGCTAAGATTTAAATGATATAGTTATCCTTAATTTACATTTATGCATTCTTTAAATCATTTATATTAATGCTAATATTTTAGCAGTATACAGTTTTTGTACAGTGTGTTTACCGATTAAAATGTTCACAATCCTATTCCTGGACATTCCTATTCAAGGACTGTTCGAGTGAAACCGAATGAAGGCATAAAACCGATTGACATTTCTAGAACACAAACACAGTACAATGATGATACGTTTAACCACAGTAAAACATTTACATATTGCAAAAATGTGTTAAAGAAGGACATACAGTATTGTGCGAAAGTTTTAGGCAGGTGTGAAGAAATGCTGTAAAGTAAGAATGCTTAAAAATTAAAAATATATAATAATTGTTTGCAAAGTGAGCAAACAGAAGAAAAATCTAAATCCACCACTTGCACATTACAGGAACTCTGCAGGGAGTTACTGCTACATCCCTCTAACAGTCCTGACCTCGCCCAGGACCTCGCCCACATGTTTGGGCCATTAAAAGAGTTGCTGGAAGGCCAGCGTTTCAGATGTTAAGCAGGCAGTCCGATTATGGCTTTGACGTACTGAGAAGACTTTCTACCTTGATGGTATCCAAGCACTAGTGAAACAGTGCATTAGTGTAACATTTATATAAAGGTAGTTTTTACCCTTATAACTGTGTCCTTTTGTTCTGCCCAATCAAAAGTCTTGGTTTAACCCAAACGCCTTTCATACATCAGTGGAACTGTTTAGTTTCTCACACATATGTGTTTCTCACCCTATCTGTTTTGTGTGTGAAACTAAACAGTTCCACTGATGTATGTGCTCTATGGATGATTTTCACACTATGGCCAAAGAGTAACTATATCTTTCTCACACTTATATACAGAAATAAAATATGGAGTCGGACATAACTGCTACATGAATGCTCATTATCTGTTTTTTTTTTTTTTGTTTAGTTGTGTGTTGTGATGCTGCGATCATTGATGATGAGCAGCATTTAGGCTTGGATGTCTCGGTGTCAGTTAAGTGATTTGGCACAAGATTAGCTGCAGATAGGCATCAGCTCTGTGCTGGGAAGAAGAGCTCATCCCTACTTATGCCATCATAATCTGTTGGGGTTATTGAGGTTATTGGCCTCTGTAACGCCAGCAGATTAGGATGATAGGACTCTGCTGGACTGAGATAAAAGATTACACATCGGGTACATGCCTCAAATTGAAAAAAGGTGTGTGTCTCCCACAAAGCAACATCTTTTAAAGATGTTTTCAATCCATTCCACCGATTATTTCCAGTCAGTATAACAATTTGAAGAATTAATACACCAAGGACAGGTATTATATATACTAAATACCAATCAGCAATGACATTATGACTATTGATAGGTGAAGTGAATAAAATCGACATTAACCTGTCCGATCTGATCCCACAGATCCCAGCCTCCAAACTCCTCAGATACCAAGCTACACAACAAACCAGTCTGATCCATAAAGGCCCGCAACTCACAGCATCCAAAGAATCCACTGCCAATGTCCTGGTGCCAGACACACATCATCCAAAGGCCCTGTGTGTTCATGTTCCCAGGGGCCAGAGCTGCTAATGGTTTTAATGTTATGTATCATTTACAGAATGTACACCTGTGCACTGATGAGTACATAAGTTCTTGTATATGCATAGGCAATTATTGTCCGTAACTTCATTCACTCAGATCTCGTCTCTCCAAACACACAGAGAGATGTGAGCTAGCATTTAAAAGTAGAATCTGACACAAGTGAGGTTATGATTTAATATAAAATACTCAGAGACTCACTAGCTATGGTCTATGTTATATTGTTCCATACAAGTACAGGTTTTTTTTTTTTTTTTTTTTTTTTTAATAAAACGCAAGTTAGAATATTATGCCTCCTGTGCATTAATAAAAGTAGGTTATAATATGTTGTAAGATCGCCCCCCCCCCCTCCTCGCCACCCCCACCTCGTTCCCCAGGCCTCAGCAGCAAATCCCTTTAATATAAAGCATTCATATTTCTCATATCATTGTTATATTGCGACATCTTAGGTGTCTGAATAAAATCCGTCTCAAGATTATAACAGCATTAAGACGGCTTATGTAGGGGAAAGTGTGCACTGGTGACAGGTCAAGATTGTGCGGGAGTGTGTGAGAGAGTGTGGAGTCACACAGGGAGACAGATGGCCCTGACGCTCAAAGGGAAAGGTCACGGCGGCTACAGTGGCTCTGCTGCCTCTGCACATTCATTAGTAGGGCAGAAAAGCTGCAGGAACCTTCAGTGCACAAATTCATCAGCCCGGCATTACTTCTATAGCGTTTTTTAATCTATCACACACAGCATGCTACTGATATATTAAGGTTATTACTAAGGACGAGTTCAGATTGTGTCTTATATCACGGCAGGCCTTCTCATAAATTCTGTTCTGAATCTTTTAGGAGTTAGGTGTGAGATTATTTTTGTTTTGTTTTTTGTTTTTTTGGATCGAGCAAATGCTTTATGATTATTTCATTACATTGACTCATTAATATCAAGTGTAACCTTGTCTAAACAATATTTAGCAACAATGATTGTGATTTATTTATTTATTTCCTAAATGCCAAACAAAGATGATAAGGATGCGTTACGATGCACGTGATGCACACGGTCCTGCATTCAGCGTTCAGAAAGCTTTTACAGAAATATTAGAATACATGTAATATCACAGCTCTGTCGTTTCTTCTGCTCTATTCTCCGCATGCAGGCTCTGGCAGGTGAGAATTGGGTGAGAGGGTTATAGGAATTCATTACAGACAAATGATTACAAATCTCTCTTCGATGAGCTTTTTTAATCAGAGGTGGCAGATGAGGGTGTTAATTCGTTCTGTGTCAAGGGGGAGAGAGAAACAGGAGGGGTGAGGAGAGAGAGGGAGAGAATGAGAAATTGAGAGTGGAGATTCAGTTCTCAGGGGTTCTTCGGCAGTAATTTAAGCACCATGTGCTCAGAACGAGAGAACAAAACATGCACGGCTAACCTCTGCAAAGTCGATGACATAAAGAAGAGATTTTATATGGCTGATTATGATCGTTTTTGTTTTGTTTTTTTTCGATGGAAGGAAACTAATTAGTTTTGCCTTTGGACAGCAACTAGATTTAAACTCAAAGTTGGAAGACCACCAGAGGATTTGAGCAGATGGTATTTGGTTCACGGCAGCAGCGCTCCACTTCAAACAATAAATCTAATGTTCGATTGTCACAAAGCCAGATTGGATTGTTTAGATGATAAATGGTGACAGAGTGTGTCATTATTTGTGAAGCTCAGGTTTGTTTTAAGTGACAAGCTTTTTTATTTTTGCAAGTTTAATTAATGTTCTACTGTTACTGGATTAGGGTTTAAAGGAAGGCCTGATGTTTATTCAATTAATACATCACTATTATCCTTTTTTTTCTTTTTACATGATAATACATTATATAATATGATATTTATATATAAACAGCATAAACGATAATTGATATCAGTTAGAAGGCAAAGAAATGTGTTACTTAATTCTGCATGTTTATTTGCAATTTGCAAAAATGACCTTACTACTGTAAATGCCTGCATAGAATTCTGACCTGTGCATTCTCCTAACTCTCTCTAGAGCTGGCACCCACTACAAAGTGCAAAGTCTGGCACTGGCAGAAGAGACTCAAGGAGAGATTACCACACATGCTGTTTAGGCTGCTTCTATGCGACATTCATGGAGGATTAGACCTGATGCAAGCTGCTGCTGCCACCGGTGTCCCACAGCATGGCTCTTCTAAAGCCCCGCTCGAGCCCTTGAGCTATCTGGCTTGGCGAGACTCTTTATCCGGCATTATCTGGTCCGCATGCACGGCTCTATGTTTTAGCCCCACATTTTAGCAGGTTAACCAGATTGGCTTTAGTGTGCTGCTTGCTTGACGCCAGAGATGGAGAGGATCATGGAATTAGCAAGTACATTCTTGGAATAGTTATGGAGCATCATGGTTGGGTAATGTTGCTCTTTCTGATATTCTGTGTGAATAATCACAAATAGAAATAGAGATGTAAATGAAATGAAATGATGTTTAAAAAAATACGTTGAATGTCAGTGTCTTGCTCTTTTTGTATTTTTCAAAAAGGCAACTAGGCACAGTGTAAAAAATCGCGCTGTGTGCAACACTAACAGGGAATGAACAGGATGGCATGTCTCCTCACATGAGCCGTGATCATTCCTTCACCATTCAAAGCTCCCATAATTACTTCAGCTACACTAGGGGCATGTGTGTACAAGGCCATGTGAATGAGTCGTTACAATAGAAATCACTGTTTATATGAGCACATTCATATAAACCTTTGATATGAATTATAGCAAGCACTAATGTCTAAAGAAATCCAATATTATATCTGCAACAGAAATCCAATATTAAAAAAAAAATAAAAATAAAAAAAACAGGTTGAAGCTACAATAGACTGGATCATGAATTTTCTGAGGCATCACAGCTGAATCCTTTTTTTTTTTTTTTTTCGAAATAAGTGAAACTATAAACAACATTACTGTATACTGAGGTTTAAATGGGTCTCTTGGTAATAATGAGGCTATTTAGCGTGCACACACATACACACACACACACACACACACAGAGAGAGGGAGTGAGAGAGAGAGAGCATGAGGCATTACTGATAAGCTTGCTTAATGTATTGTATTGTAGCAGGGATTTGCATTCTCACTGGAAGCCTTGCATGCCCCTGTCCAGCTGCCTCTTATTCTGACAGATGCAAGGACTCTTTTTTTTTTTTCCCCGGAAACTGAAGCTGAGGTCAGGAGAGTCCCAGTGCACCGTTTTGCTGTCATTCAAAGGCTAGGGTAACCCTATGAGGCCATGGAGGAATTGAATACACATACCATTCCTGCCACCGACCATTCCTGCCCATAACATCTCAGTTTAATTTCCCAGCACCCCACTCAGCCTTAAACGCTGGCTCAGCGCCAAGCTGTAAGTGTGTTGATGTTAAAATCATCATAGCATGTCAGGGTTTGGGCTACGGCCTGCCAAATCGTGCAGGACTTCCAAAACAGACACGCGGTTCACTTTAAATAAATGGGCCCAACTTTCCGATGGGATGGCTCAACTTTCCAAGCATTGACTGAATTTGCACCAGGCATAGCAGCATAAGGGAATGTATTTATGGACTGAAACATTAGTTAAGGGATCCAGGACCGAATTACCAAAGTGTTAAGACGAGGTCAAATGACTTCGAGCCCCATTAACACCTGTGCAATGCTCAAAGCAAGCGGATAGTATTGAAGTTGTTAATAACTGCACATACCTTTCATTAATATTAATAATGTTTCGCCACACTTGATATATTTCATAAAGGTGTTGCAATTATTGTCAACATTTAATCCGATTGCTTGAGATGACAGAAATCTAAACAAACATGCCTTTAAATACATGGCACATGATATCTCAAAGTAAAAAAAAACCTTCTGTTTGACCACCAGTTTACCCCCTGAGGCAGAAACATGCCAGAGGTTCCAGAAGTGTCCTGCAGGGTGACAGGCAGATGAGGGTGGGGATGCTGACAAGCATGATCCCTAGGTGCTCCTTCTCTCCTTTCTTCCCTCGCAGCAGGGATCTGTTGTCACCTTCTTCTCCTCCTCCATCTTCGCTTTCCTTTCTCACCCTCCCTCTCTCTTTCTTTATCTGTGCGTGTGTGATAGCAGAGGGGCCGAGAGGCCGAGGTCAGCACTGGCTGTCAGCAGGAAGATCGTGTGTCTGCTCTGTTTGCCTACTCGGCTCTGACACAGCCTCGGACGGCCAGCTTCAGATGATTATCACCGGTGTCACTGTAAAAGGAGCCTGTCTTTGTAGCCAACATACACACCACACACACACTTTCCCCAACTCTGTGTAAACTCCAATGTAACCAGAACTCTTACAGAGACATTGACAAAAATATTCGACAAATTTATAATGCAGTATTATGTTAATTACACTGTATAGTATAATTATAGATCATTTCTAACACGAGTATAAAAAGTGATGTTTTTCATTTTTATTAAAATCACAATTACCATCATATCTTGCACTTAATTAGAGCCCAAAACCTATGACATCAGCCCTGTGTCGTCATATTAAACATATTCATATTGCTTTTTTCCAGCATCTGGTGGTCTAAACATAAAATCCCCCCTTTTCTAAAATTAGGCTAAATGTCATAATGGTATCGAGATATCTCCTTTAAAATACATGTGCCCACTCTGCCCGCTCTTTCTGGTGCGCCCGGATGGTGATGGGGCCAGGGTTAGCTCAGTGGTTAAGGCATTGGACTACGGTTCGGAAGATCCCAGGTTCAAACCCCACAACCGCCAAGTTGCCACTGTTGGGCCCTTGAGCAAGGCTCTTAACCCTAAACTGCTCAGATGTGTAATGAGATAAAAAACGTAAGTCGCTCTGGATAAGAGCGTCTGCCAAATGCCTAAATGTATGTAAATAATAGCACATGGTGCTTGGTCCCGCTCATCGTTGCTTGCAACTATATTTGTTATTCTAATACTTTGATAAATTCATAGCTTTCCTACTGTAATCCAAGTGAGCTACTGTTCTGGTTGATCTACTCTTTTGACTACCTTACTATCAAACAAATGTTCAAAGTCCCCTTGTGTTTTTTCAGTTGCATACGACACACACACTCACACACACACACCTCCCCTGTCTCCTGTATCCCCTCTGCAGTGTTTGTGTGTTTTAAGTGCCTCTGAGAGTGTAAAACTAGCCACAGCTCTCACAGGGCCAGCCGGCTGGGGGTGTATGCTATCATGTTGAATTAAAGCTATGTCAACACATTTGGCACGACAGGGTCACGTTTCACATTCCCTTCTCGCCCACAGTTACACGGCCAGACGAACGTAGCCCCCTACTGTATGCACACGTTTCACATCGTACACACATGCACAATAAACTGGACGATTTTTTTTTTGAAGAGTTCAGTTAAATACACATGCAGCTGTGAATGAAATATAATCACATAAATGTTAGATATCTAAAACGTTCCTTGTTGTCAGTTGTCAGGTCGTGTTTAGCTAGAAATCCTCGTGTAGATATTAAGCAGAATTGAACAACATCTCTTATGGCTGACATCAAACAAGAAAGGAAGACATTTTTTTGTCCCAGAGCATTACAATCAAAGGGAATTACTGAGGCTCTCAGGGGACTCTCGCTGACTGCTGCTCTGTGCTGTAGCTTTTTGTACCGTTGATCTGTTATGACACGATGTCGTGCTTCTGACAGGGGTGAGCCATGGGGGTGAGATTAGTGGCCCAACTAGCTCCCGTCCTTCTCTGGTCTGCCCGTGTGTGTGTGTGTGTGTGTGTATGTGTGTGTGTGTGTGTGTGGAAGTGTTTGTGCATTCATCCAGTGTTTGGCCACTTATTAGGACTGACAGCATCTACATCCCTCCTTTGGGAGGGATGCTATATGTACAGTCCCTTAGGACTGTACATACATGTACACATATACATATACACTATAGTGCCCTATAGCATTCTCTCACCTGCCTTTACATCCATATGAACTTGAGTGAAATTCAATTCTTAATCCATAGGGTTTAATATGATTGAATTGGCCCACCCTTTACAGATATAACAGCTTCAAGTCTTTCCACAAGGTTTAGGAGTGTGTTCTTCTGGCAGCCGCCAAACCCAGACTCATCCAACGGATTGCCAGACAGAGAAGCGTGATTCGTCACACCGGCGAACACACCTCCACTGTTGTAGAGTCCATTGACGGCGTGCTTTACACCACTGCATCCGATGCTTTGCATTGCACTTGGTGATGTAAGGTTTGGATTCAGCTGCTCGGCCATGGAGTCCCATTCCATGAAGATCTCTACGCACTGTTCTTGAGCTAATCTGAAGGTCACATGAAGTTTGGAGGTCTGTAGCTATTGACTCTGCAGAAAGTTGGCGACCTTTGTGCACTATGCATTTCAGCATCCACTGACCCCGTCCTGTGATTTTACGTGGCCTAAGTTGCTGTCATTCCCTATCACTTCCTCTTTGTTTCTATTATCACGAACAGTTGACTGTGGAATATTTAGTAGTGAGGAAATTTTACGACTGGACTTATTGCACTTATTGCATTCTTTCACAAATGTTTGTAGAATCGGTCTGCATGCTAAGCCGCTTGATTTTATACACCTGTAACCATAGAAATGACTGAAAAACCGAAATTCAAAGATTTGGATGGATGAGTGAATACTTTTGGCAACATATTGTACATGTACAATCAATGGAACTATGAGGGTGTTAATGTAGTTCTTATTTTATGCTTTGTTTGTTGGTTTTGCTCTCTGTGGTTTGTTACAGAGCTCTGTGTGTGTGTGTGTGTGTGTGTGTGTGCGCGTGTGTGTGTGTGTGTGTAAGAAAGTTTTTTTTTTCTACTCTGGAGATGGTAGCTTGAAGGTGACATCTGTCTGCCTGTGTGTCTGTGCACTATAAATACCCCAGCACTGTGTGTGTGTGTGTGTGTGTGTGTGTGTGTGTGTGTGTATGCTTGCGCGTGCGAGTGTGTGCAGGAAGCAGCTGAGAAGAAATGTTGTGCTTGACTGCGTAGCTCCAACTCATTCTGTCACCTCTGTAGAGCTCTTAATTATTCTGCTATGTGCTTGGTTGCACACACACACACACACACCCATACGTTTCGCCATGACAAACAGAAATAATGGTGCACATAAACACTGATATCAAGATTTATATTCAATTATTTTCCAGATTTTGTTTTGTCAAAGTGAATTGCAGTTAAGACAGCATGCAACACAAGCATATAGTGGCGTAGTGGTTAAGGTTCTGTCATATTCAAACATCAGGCTCTGGATTTGGTGCAGTTGTGTGCTCTTATGCTGTGTTCAATGAGAGATTGCAACTTTCAAATTTCCCATCCACAACCAGTAAAAAACTTTCAGTTGTACAATCTGAAATTTCAACTTGGTGTAGTTTTCTCAATTACTGGTTCCTTTTTTATTTATGGAACAAAGTCACCTGAACATAGCTGTTCACACTGTGAACTGTGTAAATCAGTTTTTTAGCAGTATTGACTATAATATTGATCAAATGAATTCCTGTTTGGGGAAGTTAATCAACGTTAGCGATCTTACAATAGCTGGCTAGCTTGTTACTAATGCTACTATGTATAGTATATATAGTAATATAGTAGTATAATAGCCTATATATATATATAGGCTGTTGTTGCTTCACATATATAATGATGACATTTGACAGACCCCCTTATCTCATTTATAAAACTGAGCAGGTGAGGGTTAAGGGCCTTGCTCGAGGCCAGGCAGCAGCAGCTTGGCAGTGTTGGGGTTTGGACCTACAGTGGACCCTACAGTGGATTTTTCACATTAAGAATTTACATTTAGCACTAAAACTGTTCAAAACTTCTTTACGTCAGTGGAAAGCCAAGCGAAACAAGTTTACAGATTTTTTTTTTAGTCAGCAAAAGCTATTTCGAAAGTCAACCCACAATACGAACACTTTTTGGTAAACTTTTTGGGTGACTGGAACAGATTACATATGCATTTACATTATTTCTACTGGGAAAATGTGAAAAGCGTTCGCCTTAAGAACTCGTCTCCAGAATGCATTAAATGTGTATGCCGAGGCTTTGCTGTACGACCTTCTGATCAGTCACCCACTGTCTTACCCACTGAGTGTATAAATACATACTCAACATGTATATACAGTATAATAGAATGGTGCCAATAGCCACTCAGGCCTATAACGGTCGACCTAAAATTAACGTAGCTCTGACAGAGCGAAGAAAAGACACCCTTGTGTGAAAGTACTTATCTTTTTTTTTCACTTTGCATGTCAAACATCCCAAGAAGGGAAATGATTTCATTACAACTTGCAAATTACCACTTAAAAGCATTAGTTGTGGAAGAGACTCGACTCAGCTTGTTAGCTATCTACAAGATGACAAACACTGTGGTGTTGACAACAGTAATTAGCGCTGAAGCACTGACACTATGTATGTCTGAGCAGAGTGTACTGATGAGGCAGTGAGCGAGCCGGACGGATTTCAGGACTAAAGTTCCGCTGCCGTGTTTCTTTAGGCACAACAACAACAACAACAACAACTAAATCACACTATCAGCTGGCAGCCGCATGAACATGGACCTTACACACATGAATACACATTTGATGAAACACCAGGTGACCACAAAGGCTTTTTTTCTTCTTCATAAATTATCACTAAGAAAAACACACATACAGTACAATGTTATGTGGAACTAATTCTGAAAAATATACCTAGATCATGCACCACTTAATTCTTATCTGTATGCCTGCTGCAGGCTTATACTGAGTCTCTTACTCAGATTCTAGCAGGTGGCTACGGGTTAATGAAGAAAAGTAATGTGGGAGCAGTGCACAGCTCATCTGTTATAGAACACGGTGAAGGGTTTGAGGTTAAAATGTGGTCTCCTAAGTGTTGCCGCTTTGGAAGAGGGTAAGCATTATGTGAAGCCAACGAGGTAGATCTGTTTAAGATCACGGTAAACGGTCGACTGTGTACGTGCTCGAGTCAGTGTGTCAGTGTGTGCTGTGGTGTAGTGAATAACCTCTGACTGCCCACACAGAGACAGAGACAAACTGCAGGGCTGTGTACAGTCAATCACAATGCATTAAACACATAGACGAATAAAAAAAAGAGGGTTGACAGACATGCTGGGATGTTTTCTCTTGAGAAACCTGCACACACACACACACACACACCAGTAGTCAAGACAGTGTCAGGTTCGTACACCTCTAACCTCCACACTAGGAGCCAGTGTCGGCTTTACTTCAATTTGCTTTAGAAAAAAGAGGAAAAACCCTCCCCTCTTCATGTCAACATTTGAATTGGACGCCAGTCTCTAACCACCTCAGGCCTGCTGTGGTTTTTGGCAAAAATGAACAACTCTTGGCATTTTTAGCACATGAGAGGTTTGTCTTGGCCAGCTCTTTCAGTCTTGTGTCTACAAATGTTCTCTCTGTCTCATTGAAAGGAAGATCAATGCTGCTTTTTCAGCCTGGCATCGGGGGGAGAGAAGGTAAATACACCGTAAATTTCCAGGGACGTATGCGTAAACAAACACAAAAGATACAAATGCAATTTCCATGTCAAAGTTTCCCAGGAATTAGGGCACTATGAAGGAATTCTCGAGTAATTCCAAAAATAAAGTAGGCAATAAGCAGCACCATGTACTGCTATAAAAATGTATTTATTTAATGGCTTGTCTACTGAATCAAGTCCAATGAATAAACTACAGTACGAGTGATGAAAAAGTCGAGAAAATAATCCATCCATTCATTCATTCATTCATCTTCAGGGATGCACTTTATCAGTGTTGTGCTGAATCTGGAACACATCGTCAGAAAAGAAAAACAGCAATAATCACAAATAATACAATAATCAATGCATTCTTGTTCAGATTGTTTCAAACAGCTCTGTATCTATGTTTTTAAAAATGTTAGTCTCATCTTCTTATCCATGACTGTCAGCTCTCATTATATGAAATATTTCGAGTCACTGCACACTTTGCTTTTTAATCTGCAGCTGCACCATTGCCTCATGATGTACAGTAAATCAAACATTCAGAGCATGATGAATTTATCATCGCAAACCTATAAAGGTAAGTCTCACCAAAGTGTATTTCCCAAGCCATAAACCTTAAAAATAGAGTTTCTACATAGAGTTATCAAGGTATGAAACATATCATGCTTTAAATTAGGCATATGCATTAATATTTTTCACCATGAATAATAATCACATGTAAAGCTTTTGCCAGATAATAAAAAGGATCCCATTTACAAAGCTTTAGGCTAGTGTGATTGGCATTTATGTATAAACAGATGTTCACACTATTAAAAGCATTTATTGAAGATAATGGTAATGAGTGACTGACGTGAATTCACTAAACTGCAAAGTAAATCATTAAAGCACTTGTAGATTTTGGGGATTTCTCAACCTTTCTTGTCACTTAGTTTTAGTTTTCACAGAAATTGATTAGTAATTAGAATAATTAGAATAATCAGCGTGATTGTCATATACGTTACAACCATTTAAAGAACGCATTTAAAGACAGCATGGTGGTGATGCTTGTGGTGATGGTGACAGCGGCATTGGTGGTGTTAACATTTTATTTTCTAGATTTCAAAAAATCTTTTCAAATAACTTTATCTTTTATTAACGCAAGCAACTTTATCTTCAGAAGTCATGCTCATAGTTTAGATCAAACTATATTCTAAACGGTCGGTGCGGACTTAAAGCTCTGCACTTAAGATATTTCTGATTCTTCAGAAATATTTCTGAGCTCCCTTTCTTCACACAAGAGAGGTCAGACCTTGTGTTCTGCGAGCAACTATGCAATCAAATAAAAAAAAAGTCTGTGCTAGCGTTAGAACACATCATAGTCTTCCTCCCACTTACTTGAATTGCCAGGCTGCCTCTTGGCGCGGCTGTGACATTTCTCATGGCCATCAATGCAGAGTGCCAGAGAAGGCTACCAGTCGAAAAAAATAAATAAAAATAGCAGGACAATTTTCCTTCCAATCCCATTCGTATTCTTCAGATTTATCATTTTCCAACCTTGACGAGTCGTGTCTGAATCGCTCAAATGGCAGAGAGCCATTGAGCAGTCAAATGCTTTTCATGTTTTCTCAACCTCTCTCAGGTCCTTTGATGCTTCTGAGTAAGGCAATATCTTTTATGTTAGTAAATTAGATTCGAAGGTCACAGCGCTTCATGTCGCTGTCAAAAAATTACATGGAATGTTGTGAACCTTTTCTTTTCATCATTCATTCTCTGCCCTGTTTTTTTCCCTCTGGCACTCTGCCCTCTCTAGACTCTGTGATTTTGGTAGATGCCTCGGGCACTTCAGTGTATAAACACATGATGATGAATGTAATGTCTTTGTGAATGCAGATGTCGTGAATCAGACTTAGCTCAAATACATGTATAATATCCTACCTGCTTCTCTATTAACATTGTATGTAATTGTAATCTAATTACGGTCAGTGGATTAATCTTCAGTTTTTTGTGCTTTC
>JAOVVB010000037.1:24559066-24577604 GCA_028570985.1 Heterobranchus longifilis | reverse complement strand
TATATACAGTAAAATATATACCCAGGTGTATCCTGTTAGACTGATTGTTTAAACAGTTAATAGTTCCACACTTCTAGTCATAGTTTGATACCGTATAAAGACATTTTTTTCACCAATCAGGGTAAAGTTACAAGAAAACCCAAGAGCCAGCCATGGGAGAAAGGCAACCCATTTGGGGGATTAGAAACGAGGCCAAAAGCAGAGCCATTGCACATGCACTGAGAATAGAGCAATTTAAAATGAAACAGAAAACAGGAAAACTATAGCAGTAGCAATAGCAATAACAATGGTAAAGAAAAAACCCAAAACAACAGTCTGTGACATCACTAACAACCTCCACAGGGCAGAAGTAAAGGACCTAAGTGAAGATTCTTGGCAAGACTGGTTCAAAATGAACCTCTATCAAAGTAATGAAAAGCTCAAAGTGTTAAGAAAGATAGAATGTGCTAATGATCCAAAACATACAAGCTAAGTTTTACTGATGACTTAATTATTGAAGGTGGCAGCACAATGAATTCAGGATTCTACTGAAACACTTAATGACAATGACAAACTGACAATTTCCAGAGAAATACATCCGGTCTTACTGGAACGATCTTTATCATGCAGCAAAACCATGACCTGAAACACACTTCAACACAACGAAGGACTTCCTCAGGGAGAAAACTGGAAGGTTTAACACTGGGTAAGTCTATCCCCATACTTTTAAACCAATTGAGCATTTCACCTCCGGAAGAAAGAAAATGATGGGAGAAACACCTAAAAACAAACTGAAATTGAAGGAAGTTCTGAAAGACACCTGGAAAATCATCAGAAAGGAAGAACGCAACAGTTTGGTGATGTTGGTAGGTCAACAGTTTGATTTCAAGCAAGCAATAGGCAAACAAATATTAATAGTTTTTTTTTCTTTTAAGCCTATCTGTTCCTGTTCTTATCTATTTTGCTACACCAAATTGGGTTGTCTGCCACTAAAGGTGCCATGTAATAAGTTGTTTATCACATCTACATGTAAATATCAGGAAACAAAAGCTGATATTCGGATAAATCATCTCATATAATTTTTTTTTATCTTAAACCTAAATGTCTCCAGCGCATAGTGAAAACCAAAGCATCGGCCTTGCTGATCCAATCATTTCAGAGAGGACTGTCTATGAAGTTGATTCGGAGTGCACCGCTACACAAAATTCAAAAAGGATATGGTGGCGTCTCAAAACTATGCCTTTTGCAGCAAAAACTACATTGATTTGGTACCCTGGTCATCCAGTACATTTCTTTTATTTTATTGCCACATAATGTTGCTGAGTCCAGGGGATGACTGGGACCAAAAATTGGCCCTGGATTTCCTGGTCCACACCAACCCACCACATCCCACATTATAATACATTGGCTCATTAATGTGGAGATTAATTTTTAACACCACTTACTAGTATAAAAATATAACGTAATGCAGAAATGAATGCTATTTAAACATATTATTTAAAGTATTACTGAACATATATTGGGTCATGTTTGTAAAACAAAGAAACAAAGGAAATACCATTTCCAGGAAAGACAAACAATATATAAAACTATAAAGACAATATTTTAGCTAGTCGGGGGGGGGGGGGTGGGGGGGTGTCATCTTGATGCAGTGTAAGATATATCAGTCATCAGTGTAAGCTGCAAGTGCAGCAGGATCAGGTGCAGCATTAACTCATGATAGTAATTATTATGGTAGTCGATATTAATTTAGAATAAGGTTTCTCAGCATTATTTTTTATTAATATTGACTACCATAATAATTAAAATGAGTAACTAGTTTACTAGCTCGAGCTAACGCTGCTACTGATTTTATTCCACCTTACCTGTTGATTGCCATCCTTTTCACTTTTAATCTGTTAATTTGAAGCATTTCACTGCATCTACCTTTTCTTTTTTTCGCATGACTTTTCAGCTTCATCTTTTTCTCCCCTTTTCATCCATGGAAATTATGTTTAATTATTTGCTCAATCATCAATATATAAAGGATCAATATCTCTCCCTCTGTAAATTAGAAGTGAAAGGTGCCATGTTTCAGAACATGTATGTAATACATTTGCATGCACGCAAACACACGCTCTTTGACAGCAGCACACATGCGATCGCCGCACTCATCCATCTGCGTAGAAAAGAGATGCAATATTATTTCAGTTTTTATTATTTCCGTCATTTTTTATGTATTTGCGTACAGTCTGGGCCGGCCCACATTGGACAGCGGTCCACCGGGAAAACTCCTGGTGCTCCAGATGGCCAGTCCGCCACTGGCTGAGTCTAGACCTGACCAACCGAGGCAACCACAGATCATAACACTGCCTCCAGAGGTTTGTACAGTGGGCACAATGCATGATAGGTGCATGATCCTCTGGAACAGGATCAATCTGACCTCATCAAACCACATGATCTTTTTCCATTGCTCCAAAGTCCAATCTTTATGCATCCTAACAAACTGAAGCTTAATTTGTTGTTTAATTTGTTGCTTAATTAAGTTTTTTTTTCTTATGGACACACAGATGTTTAGTCCCAATCCTGTGAGTTCTCATCACATTGTGTGTGTATGGAAATGCTCTCACTTTCACTGTTAAACATACTGTACAATAGCTATATGTGATTGATTGATTGATTTTTTTACCCTGCAACTTCACCAAGTATTTAAGTGATCTCCAACACGAAGTTGACGATTCAGCACAATCTTTCCAGGTTTTAATAATGTGTTGAAGGGTTCTTAACAAAGTTTTAGCCATTTCAAATCTCTTTAGTTGTTTTCTTTGCCTGATGCAGCCCAATAATTTGACCCTTCATGGGCAGAGTTTAATTCTTTAAGTTAACTTATGCCATTTTGTCACATATACATTGCTAAAAAGTGAAATTCTTGGGGTCAGAGTGCAGGGTCAGCCATGATACAGTGCACCTGCAGCAGGTAGGTGTAAGGACCTTGCTCATGCGCCCACAATAGCAGCCTGGTGGAGCTGGGGCATGAACCACCCATGATCAGTAACCCACAGCCTTAGCCCGCTGAGCGGGCATGATTCCTGGTATGGAATTTTGATGTTGTTTGCTGTTTTGTTCTCTCGTGTTTGTGCTGTGCATGTTTTTACAATAGAATAAACTGACGTTGTGTTGATATCAGAAATAAAGTAACAGGGTGAAGGAGAGAATAAAGGTGAGGAGGAAATAATGAGAGGAAATAAGAGACTGATACGCTGGGCAGATGGTAGATGTAAGGAGCATTGTTAAATATTTATTACTGAGCATAATTCTTTTACTACACTGTACCTACACACACACACACACACACACACACACACAGTGACGCACATATGATTTACATTACCATATTGAAGAAAAATGAAAAAGGATTTCCAGAAAATGGCAAAACTTATTTAAGTACTCTTTAGGACAAACCAAGCAGTTTCATACACCAGGCATTACATTCAATGTTTTATGTACTGTGTATACTATAGTAACATGGAGGGTTTTTCGGTTTTTGACCCCGAATTTCAGATTAAAATTTGTCTTTTTCTGTACACCACCAGCAGCACAAAAATAAATGTATAGTATAGGAGTCTACATTCACATTACCGGACACTCAATTCTGAGTTTTTGGTCAGAATGTATAGCATTGTATAGAGGGTTTACATTCATACTTACAAGTGACTCTTTTCTGAATCTAACGTGTTTTGTCCTCTGAAATGGCACGCATGCGCACATCAATACTAGTGATGGGAAGGTTGAATCATTTTAGTGACTCGGTTCTTTGAATCTCATTCATCAAAATGAACGAATCTTTTTTTGAGTCATTTCGTTCTTTTGATAAGAAATAAAATGTTGCATTTTCAATAAACAAACCCCCAACACGTCTACATACACAAATTTTGGCTATAGTTCCAGTAATGAAAATATTACAATGCAGCTAAGGACATATTACGATAAACAGAATGAGCAGCTCACCTCTCATATCTTCTGGTCCTAGTTGTTCGTTCTTTTGTCACGTGACTTCCATAAATGCTATGCAGTGCATTACACAGGAAACAGAATTGAATGGTTCTTTTCATGAGTCTTCTAATCGCTCAATTCTGTTTCCTGTGTAATGCACTGCATAGCGTCTATGGGAGTCACGTGACCGAAAGACCCCAAGGTAACCTACAGAGGTTTTGCGATGCCTTCACACTAAATTCCCGTTAATGACTCATTCAAAAAGAATGTATCTTTCATGAACAAACAACCCATCACTACTACAGAATACCTACAGTGCGCATGTTAGCTTCATATCACACACTCATACCCATGAGGATATGACACGACAAAACAGGTGAGTGGACCAATAAACAAACTGTTTTATTGTTTTATTTCAAAATAAAAACAACTAACGAAAAAAGTAATTCATGGCAGATATTATATAGCTAATATAGAAGTGGGAGATTTTCAGAATGCCATTACAGCTCTTTCCTCTCTCTGTGTCATATGTTCCTGGCAGACCAGCCTGGTATGTGGGCTTGCTGATTAAAAGTGAGTTATTCTAACTTGACACCAACAGAAGGTGTCTTGGCAGAAGGAGCCGTCTCCTATGCTAAAGTTTGTTGAACCTGTGCTCTTGTAAAATGGTAGGGAGGCTGTTTCATGCTCAACATGCATGCATATTCTTCGCCCAAATATCTACCCCATCCAAAATCTTTAGAGAGCCTTACAAACTGTTTTGCATAAAGACCACAAAACTGATCACTGGATGGTGTCCAGACAGGATTAATGCTTCAGGCATAGCGTGAAGACGCCATAGCGCGATACTGTAGCGCCAATTCGCTGCATGAAGGAAGTGTTCCAGATCCCCAGGACAGGATGTTTACATTTCAGTTCCTCCCGTGTGTTTGTTTGTTTGTCTGCGTTAGAGCCTTCACGCTGTAATCTAATGAAATGCTAAAAACGTATCCTGTCTTGTTTTCATGGGCTCTGAATCATTTTCCTGCCATATGTGGATTAAACCAATATGGAGAGGCGTAACAAATGTCACCCTTATTTATCTACCTGCCCCTACACCTTCCTGCAAGTTATGAAAATCCATTTCTCTGACTCATACGCAGACTCTAGGGAATATGTCTTACAGATTCATTAGATGCTATTCAAATGTTCACACCCGTCTCTTCCCATCAATCTGAATCGGTTCATGCAGCGAAACACTGGCGTCCCTAGCGCCCTTACTTTCCCATCAACCTCTCTGTCATGCAGATTCAGGTAATGCTAATGAACGGCGCTGCCATGGTAATGTGTGACGAATGGCACTTCCATGCTGCTTTAGATCTGGGCCTCGGCCGTGTCATTTCCTGTTGCCTGAGCCACTCGGCTCTTAAAGCTTGACATTGATCTCAACCATCTGCTCCTCAACAGGGGGACAAATTGCACATAGAGCCCTTCAATTTCCCCCACTGCCATTAAACATAACTGATTCAATAGAGGGAGAGAGCAGGAGAGAGAGAAGTAGATGGAGCAAGACATGTGCACTACACTCCCCCTGCCTTGAAACTTGACATCTGCTAACCTTTACCAGAGTGACCAAAGGTGTTCATACGAGATCCGGGTTATTATTTTCAACAATGCTATCCTTCCTGCTAGCTAATTACATGTGTTAATTTCACACTGATCCAGAAACTCATAACTATGAGTCTCAGTAAGGAGATATGATCCCAGCATGTTCCAAGCAAACGGCTAAACATACAGACCATTACCAGCCGTCTCACACCACAGTATAGAACACTCAGTCTTTCACGCAACATGTGGCACAGGGGGTAAACATGCGAATCTGATGACTAAAGCAGAAGTTCTTTTGAGTTCCAGTAGAGGTTTGTTATTACACCCAGGAGTCCCACGCAGATGTCTTGAAGGAGGGTAAGCAGATCCAGAGATCACATCCTGAAAGGGTCCTTAGACAGGAAGCATGAGCAGATGGAACATCCTGTGTCGTAAATAGTGGCCATGTTGCGAGCACACCATAAGGATCCGGATTGACAGTGATTGATGCTTTCTGAAGAACTCACGTTGGATGATTTACAAACATTTTGTTTGTTCATGAAAATTGTGCTTAAGACAGAAATAGCTGGAAAGGAGCTGGATAGACAGAAATAGATCACAAACGCTAGCCTGCCACTCCGTCGGCAGCACACCACAACTAGTGCACTTAATAAATAGGTAGGAGAAGATGAGTGTTCTTAGGAAAAATGTACTGCAGGTATCTGACTGAAAGTATATTTCCACACGCATTATGTTTCACTTACTTGTAAGCTCTTCTTCATTGGCAGGTCAAAATCTCACTTCACATTAAGCACCACGTTTTTCATTGTTAATCAGAAAGCATTTTTAGTGCTGTGTAGCAGTTTGGCACAGCCGTGTGCGACGGGCTGGTGGGTTCAGCAGCTTTTTCAAAGCGAAACCAATTCAGTGTATTCACAGTCAGCTGTACTCCACTTCCTACAAGAAGCCTTTTCTGAACACTGAAATATGACAAGATAACTAAGGACATGTTATACATTATTTATTTTGAGACACCCTTTTTCCCCCCATCTGCATCACCATTCAGACCAAATGATTTTCATTAGTCCGGTATTTGCATTCTGTAACCATATCCTTTGCATTTATCTATCTATCACTCGGTTTGTAACCCTGACAGCCAACATTGTGTGAAGACAGTTTCTTAAATAGCTAAATTTATTTCATATGCATACATGACAGGGTGTTATTTTTATCTTCGTTATAGAAAACTGTGTATTTGGACAAAGTGCCAGAGTCTCGTGTATAGATTTCCATATTCAAATTCATTGGCTGGCTTGATTGGATGAGGTTTCTGTAAAATGGGCCAAGACCTTCCTCTGATTTGCAAGTGACAAATGGAATGGCTTCTGCCTCAAATATTCAAATTTGCAATCTTCCTCCTGCCAGTTTTCCACTCATACACCATGCCATTGTGTGTCATTGTGGAAAGCTTGTAAAGACTCATATTCAACATCCTTTCATTCTTTATTCTAAAAAAAATCTTTTTTAAAAAGGTATAGTTTAAACCATATGTCACCCCACTGTTTCATTTGCATATGAGGTACAATTACATTTGACAAATTGATTACATTTATGACAAATTTGAACCAAAACTCTATAACTCTATATAACTCCATATAATTGCTGTCATGATCTCCTGCGACTAGTGGCTCAAGAATTAATTAGTTCAAATTATATATTAACGACAAAATGACAATATGAAAATGATGCATTTAAAGAAGGCGTCTAAGCTAAACATAGGCACTGCACAAGGATTTTACAAACACATGCACAATATTCGTCTATATAATCCTACATTATAGAACGAAAACCTCACACCACTCAAGCCTGCGAAGCCTGTTATTGTCAACGTTGGAACATAATTTCCCTTGTGAAACACAATAACCTTCTCCCTCATCATCGTGACCTCATTCCTTCATATTGCGTACATACGGATTGCCATTTTATTTTACCTTAGCACCGCTCTCCAGCCCTTTCATCCTCTGTAGCTTTAAAATAGAATGTAATATCAGCTTTATTGAGTGTGCAGTGCCTTTGTTCCGCGATATGAAGGTAAACTGGGCCTCTTCGGGTGATGAATCACTCCAGAGGCCCGTTTGGGTGCCTGGCTTGTGTTAACGGCTTGTTCAGCGGGATACTCCTGGGTGGCTCGGCTCTTTTCAATTGCTACTCAGCACAATAAAGTGGCGAGAGTGCTATAATAACCTGGCAGGGGTTAGAGATGTGACAGTGCTGCCAATGATGCACCGAGCAGAGAGCAGTGACCCGGGCAGGATTATCTATAGCAGTGGGGTGGCAGGCACTTGGAGAGAGGGACTTTTATTATGGAGTGTTTTATTGCTCAGGGGGAAAGGGGCTGACTGGCAGGGGAGGAGATGCAATAAAATGGGGCAGTAAAATATTGCACCCCAAGCTTCCAGTTGTCTAGTAACGATGACAGACTTACTGTGAAGGGGAGGCAGGTGGCTAAGTGCATGCGGGTATGCGTCATATCTGCGAGTGTAGTGTGCATATATAAACAAGTGGCTGAGAGAACAGTGTGTGTGTGTGTGTGTGTGTGTTGTATTTGACTGAGCACAACGACTGACCCAGCTATGTCACCACATCATTAAAGTGGTTTGTAATTTCAGATTTCATCACACTAAACTATGTTTCTGTGATCACCACCCCCACCCCACCTCCCAACACACACACACACACACACACACACACTGTTTCTGTAAAGTTGAGGTTGTTAATATTGTCAAGTGTCTGAAATAAAACACTCAACCTAACCATATATCTGTGTCACTGACTAACGTAAAATCTCCATTTACACACACACACACACACACACACACACAGGTTTATTTGCATAGAAGAGGCTATATTTAGGAAGTTCGGATTATTTTAAGTGATGTCGTCACCTCTGTTTAGAGGACTCATGACTCACAGTATACATGGGAGTCCCATCACCTCATACAGATATATGGATACTATATGATCTAGTGTTGGCCAAAAGTATTAAGATAATATATGCCATATTTTAGTCCTCCCAGTGCACAAAACAGATGATTTCTCTAATTAATTCTCTGATAGGCTGAAGAGATGTGCTAATTAACTTAAAAAATGGCCTATGTGACAATTGCATTCAGCTGCTGGGTCTTTTTGACTCTATGCCCCACTGAATCCAGCTGATTTTTAAGAATACTAAATATTAATTGTTGTATCATTGCATAAAATAACAGTTTTTATTACAAGAATACACATCACAATTTGGCCCTTGTCAAAGTCAATCAAATGCTTATGCTTGCCCATTTTTTCTGCTTCCAACTCAATACCTTCAGAGACAAAATGTTCACTTGCTGCCTAATATATCAAACTCACCTCCACGTGCCAGTGTAACGAGATATTGTAACTGTAGCTACTGTGATAAGAGCTAAATTGTGATAGCTAGACGACTGGGTCAGAGCAATCCCAACACTCCAGCTCACGTAAGATGTTCCTAGTCTGCAGTGGTCAGGACCAAATGTGGTCTGAGGAAGGAAAACTGGTCATGACAGGGTCATGGGTGCCCAAGGCTCACTGCACTGATGCATGTGGGTAGTGAAGGCTGGCGCTTGTAGTCTGATGCAATAGAAGAGCCACTGTAGGGCAGATTGTGAAAAGGTTAATGCTGATTTTAATAGAAAGGTGTCAGAAAATATACAGGAAAGGGGGATCTTAATGTTATTGCTGATAATATTAGAATATTATTGTAAAAAGAATTATGAAACAATTTAATTTAAAAAGCTAGCATTTTTTGTTTTCATTTTAATGATTAACGCTCACAATTCATGAAATATAATTAGGATTTACAATACAACAAGTCTTATGTTTATTTATGCACTCAATACTTTAGCTCCTTTAGCATGAATTACTGCATCAGTGTGGCGTGACATGGAGACAATCAGCCTTTGGTTATTGTAGAGTTATTAAAAGTCAGGATTCATCTTATTGGTACTTATATAGTTAATTATTGGGTATATTATTATATAGTTAGGTTGGGTGTGAATACCACTGTAAATTAATATCATGGGCAGCAAATAGTGGTAGTTTTGGCACTGTGGGCAGGTGCTAAAGTTTGCTGAAAAAGGAAATCAGCATTGTCAGCAGATGACAGCATGAAGTGCTGTAAAATCTCCAGTTTTTTTGGCTGCAATGACTTTGGATTTGATAAAACACAGTGGCGCAACACCAGCAGATGACATGGCACCCCAAAAAATCACAGACTGTGAAAACTTCACATTGGATTTCAAGCAACTTGGATTCTGTGACTCTCCACTCTTCCTCCAGACTCTGACACCTTGATTTCCAAATGAAATGCTAAATTTACTTTCATTTGAGGAGGAGACTTTGGACCACTGAGCAATGGTCCATTTCTTTTTCTCATTAGCCCAGGAGAGAGAGAGAGAGAGAGAGAGAGAGAGAGAGAGAGAGAGAATGTCTATCCACTGTAAGTGATTAATTAAAAATATCAGGATTTTTTATTTTGTTTTGTTTTTTTGCATGTGGGTCAGTCCAAACCCCTCGCTGCAGCGTGTATGAATTTTGAGCGTGTATGCGAGTGTGTGTGTGTGGGTGGGTGGGTGTAAAAGATTAGACTGAACAGAATGCTGACACACACACCCTGCCAAGGCCAAACCCATCTCCTAGTCTGTCTCTGAACAAAAACCCACACACAACACAACACGTCATGTAACACACTGAGACGACTTCACACTTCATGGAATTATGCTTTTTCTTTCCGGATGAAGACATGGCACTGAGCAAGGCTCTCATGCTTGGAAATAGTGTGTGTGTGTCCACACTAATGTGTGTGTTCTTATTGTATATCACTATTGAATGTGCATGTGTGTGTGTGTGTGTGTGTGTGTGTATGTGTGTGTGTGCTCTTTCTATTTTCTCTCTCTCCTTCTCTATTCCTGTGTCTCTTATTACAGTTGCTTTGGCAGCCTGACTGTGGGTAATGGACGCCAAGCTGTCAGGAAAATTTGTAGCTGTCTGCTTTACAGGAGTTCTCCGTTCCAATCAGTAGCTGTCAGCTCAGGCCAGGGCGGATATTAATGGTGGCCGCTAACCGCCTCGCAAGTTCTCCGCACTACCTGGGAGAAGCCATGACAAAAAGGCCTTCATAGTGTGCAGTACTTGGCTGATGGTCCGAGGGCTCGGGTAACTAGAGGCAAGCTCTAAGACGCCCTGCTTAGCTGCCTTCCCCGCCCAAGATTAGCACCAGAGTTAGGAGACTTGTGGTGTTCTTTAATTGTTTTTTACAGGTAAATTGTCATCATTCTACACTGATTAATTGGACAGAATGCCCATAACAGGGGAGAGGGGTTAATAAATAAAGCTTTCCTGCCTGGGAAAGAGTAGGCTGTGCTAATAGAAATATTTCCTCAGAATCATAAATGTGGCTCTGACAGAAAGAGTGTATGAGAACGTGTGTGTGTGTGTGTGTGTGTGTCCTACTGGTGTGTGTGTGTGTCCTACTGGTGTGTGTGTGTCCTACTAGTCATGGATGCACAGGGAGACTGAAGATATCAGTCCATCATTCCTAATTAGCACTGTAGCCTTCTGATTGATTTAAGTTAAAACTAAAAGTTCTCGAGGTCATTGTTTGCCGTATACAGTACGTTGCGTACTAGATCTGTGATCGTTCAGGGAAGCATTTCGTATAATGGCTGAGAGTGTGCTGTATTACAGACCAGTCGAAACTAATTACAGGTTCACCTCCTTAAGCCCCCTCCTGATGGCTATAAATCAAAATTTCAGGGGAATATATAATTCTTCCTCTCTCTTTTTCCACCTAGACAAGCCCTTTGCCGTTGGCGACTTAACACTGGCTGATCTGCTGTGCTGCTCCTGTATGTTTCTTTTTGTTCTGCTTTATCTTTCATCTCTCATCTCCAGTCATCACTCACTCACCCTCCCAGCCCCTAGTCTTACAATACGATTAAGAGCACTGCCAGCAGACATCCCACATTCCTGACCAGACCAGGCACTCATTATGCTCTTAAGAGGTGTAACAAGCCCTTGTCTGCAGATTTATTCCCTTAACTGGTTCTGGGAGGCTGCCAGGAAAGATGCCTGTCACTTTCACTCTGCCAGTCAGAATTTACTATGGGCTAGTTCTCTAAAAAACAGCCCAAAGAGGACATGTGTTGTGCTTTAAACCAGTAATTACTCTGGTTATGCTTTCGGGCTCCACTTGTACGGGTTTAATCATAACTAATCCTTCCTGACGCTGAAACACAATCAGGTGAAATGTAAGACTGTTAAAAGAGTGGAGCCTTTAATGCAGTTAAGCTGGTTGAAGGGAACAAGTCTGCTTTGGCACATACTGTATCTAACCACAGAGTGAAGCACGGTGGCGCCTGCTGTTTTTTTTTTTTTTGCATGTCTTACGATAATAGCTGGGGACTTTTGTCTTTTGCTTTGTGCTGGAGAAGCTAAAACAACATTTATGAGAACTCCTGGTATGTAGAGAGGCGAGTTAGGATGAAGTGTTCACATAGGGGTATACGTGCAAGGTAGAGAGGCGAAGCCATTTAGCCTGCAGGCTTTCAGCACCCTTTCACACACCCAAATAAGTGTGCGACAACACACTTGTACCAGCTTAAACAAACACACACACACACACATCAGATGCCAAAAATGTCAATCTGGTTGCCTCTATTTTGGAAACAGCCAGATAAGCAGTGTAAAACACATCGGTATGATAACAGAGTGTATCACACAAGCGAAAGGAGTCATAATGATGTATGACAGTGTGGTGAGCAGTGATTTGGAATCAGCTTCCGGCTGCCTCTTCTGGCTGTCTGTCTGAGCTGCCTCATTAAGGCAGAGCCCACTCCTGGGACTGTGGACTCACAAACATTCAACAACACCTGCAGATGCTGTCTGCGCTCAGGCAGAATGTGGGAGCTCATCTGTGTGTCTGTGCAAAGTCACAAAGTCCTGCTAGGTGTGCCTGACTTATTCGCGAGCATAACAGGGCATGAACTTGTCAAGCCCTCTCATTATCTTTAGACAATGAGAACAGTAGTTCCTTGTTAAAAATAAATAAATAAATGTACATTTTGCACATATTTACATTTTAAGGACACTTTGTTCTTCGTAACTGGCTACGTAACTAAAATCATGACATGAATGAATAGCATAATAAGTAGTCATTTAATCTACACCTTGCCCAAGGTATCGGTGTGTTTGTTTGCCTGACTTGAGATACGTGCCCTTATGTGTGTGTGTGTGTGTGTGTGTGTGTGCTATACATGACAGAACAGAGCACAACGACTGGCCCAGCTATGCCACCACATCATTATAGTGGTATGTAATCTCAGATTTCATCACACAAACTATCTCTCTAACCTTCCGTGATCATCTCACACCTGTTTCCCAATCCACACACACATACATGCACACACACACACACACACACACACTGTCTCTGTAAATCACCTCTTCAAAGCCTTCATTTGTTCAAGGCTTTAAGTGTTGACAGTTGCCTCGGGTGTAAGCAGTCAGCTGTCATAATAAGGTCAATAAACACTCACTTTAGCATGACTTGACGGTCTACTATTCTGAACGCTGCCTGTGACAGGTTTGTGGGTTCAAAAGCAAACATGATTGTTAGGTGGGAAAGCCGCACCCATGTTTCCTAGTATGGTTTTAGTGTATGGTTGAAAGAGCTCTGATTCAGGCTTATCTTCGTTCCAAGCCTGGCCCTTTTGTAGAGAGGAAGCTAAGCAGAACTGTTTTAGTTCCTGTTAGTTCAGCATAATAAATGGCTTCGGTACGTCTTTCATTACCCATTAAAATGTAGTGCACCACAGCCTCGGTTTGCTACTAAACCACAAGAATTGTAATTCCTATTGGGGGAATGATAAATGCATCATTTCCTTTTTCATGGCAAATAGTCTGTGGCTGAGAACCTCACACACACACAAATGCAGAGCTCGATATTTTAATTCCCATCATACTGAATATTTTAAGAAACAGATATTGCTTTATTTTATACAGCTGGTGTCAAGTTATAAAATGAGGCATGGATTGAATCTACTGCAACACAACTATCATAAAATATTATTTACCAAACATATTTTCCTCTAAATTTTCAATTTAAGAAAGGGCAGGAAAGGAAATGTTAAAAGACATGGGCCAATTTCAGAAGCAATATAAAAATCACCTCCTCCAATCCATGCATGATTAACAAGGAGTAATATCACGCTTGAAGGTCTAGCCACCTTCTGACAATTACACCTATTCCCTCGTGCTCTCGTTTGAAAGAAATCAATTTGGGCATGCATTCATGAACTCCTGTTTCCTATTTCATATCACATTTTTATGCCTATTACTGGTTGGATTTGTGAAATAGAATTTTTTATGGCAAAACAATTAGCAAGTGGCAGATACCAAATATCAGCTTTTGAAGAAAAAAAAAATACCCTGCTTTGCTTTCATTGTACATGAGATTATTCATGGTGCATTGTTTTGATTTCAAACCATTTCATAATGAGTCATTATTGCTATATCAAACATGCTGTATATCCTGTAGGCAGTGTGTGTTTCAGTTCTTACATATGATACATGATGACACGGAGCAAGCTATAGAAGACAACCGGCATGCAGGCGTCCTCCTGAAGAGCGCTGTGGGCAAATCAACTCACACTCATCAAGATCTAAAAACACCTCTGTAGGACTTTGGAGGGTCGAGCAGTGGGTGTTGAAGTATGTGTTGAAAGCTGTGAGTCCTCCGAAGAGCTTGAACTCTAAGGACTAGTTTGACAGCAGCAAGGAAGTGGAACGGATTCGGCTCCTTTGGCTCATTTTCAGCATGTGGAGGGCCGCCTATGTAAATCCGGCCCTGTTTTTCCCTTTCAGTGAGGTTCCACTGCTTTGAAGGGCAAGACGAGGCCTATAATTCTTCGGTGTGGCCTACCACAACCTTTGCCAACCCCACATCCTGTGTGTAAGACCTGCTCTGTTGGGAAAATCGGTTTACTTTCCTCACTATAGCCCCTTTAAACTTAAATTACAGCGCAGAATGTTATTGCACTGTCATTATTTGTTGCAATAATTTGTCTGTTGAGTTGCTGTGTGTAAGCCCTCACTTAATTTGTTATTCAGATGCTTTAACAGCTGTTTGGGAGGCTGTTATTCTTGGTGTGTCGCCATGCTAGGGAAAGAGTTTAGAGCATAAAGGGACCTTTCACCTGTCACCGAGAGTGGGTTGTTATGGTCTCTAAGCTGAGAAACAGAGATGATTTAAAGAGCCGCATGAGTCATTTTATGAAGCTAGAAAACATTAGAAATGTCAAGGCATGCACAGAATTACTATTATACTGTGTATGATTTAAAACCTCTGTCATCTGGCAGACATATGAAAATAATAGCGTTGACACAGGTAAGGTGGACAACATAAAATCAGTCCTCACAATGCCTCACAATGTCTTTACCAACGATGTTCACACCGTCAGCAAATATTCACCACATGCACCCAGTTTCACCTGGATTTTACTAATGAAATGACAAATGTCCTATAACTGAACCATCAAACATGCCTATAAGGTACTGTTAAGTATATGTATAACACATTTATATATATTCATCATTAAAATACTCATTCTCACTCATCGTCCATACCGCTTTATCTTGTGTACAGGGTCGCGGGGGGCCTGGAGCCTATTCCTGGAGACTTAGGCCATGAGGAGGGGTACACATAAACGGGTGCCAATCTATCTCAGGGCACGCATACACACACTCATACACTCATTCACATGTTTCCTGAAGGAAACATGCAAACTCCATGCACACAAAACAATGCCAACCACTAAGCCTCCGTGCTACCCATTGAAAAACTTGAAAATTCAAAATTTCTAATTTTATGAATAATTTTCTAATGACTTTTTTGTCATTTTCATGTTGCAAATCAAGGTCAGCGAAGTTACCATTTATAGTTTCTCACCGGTCTAGAGTAATAATTTTCCTAAAGATTTGTATATATAACAAATATTTTAAAAAGCACAGATAAAGTTAAAGGCACATTTATTTAAATATAAAAAAAAATTCTACAAATATACTGTACTTTTTCCTTGAGGTACTAATACTGGAACTGACACAGTCACCAAATGTGGTTCTTTGCCCAATTAAAAGATTAAAGATTTGCTTTCCATGTCACAATGACATGCAGAGAGAATAATATGCACACGCAATATTTAGCATTTTGCTTGTTTAACTTTACTTGGTTAATAATTTTTTTGTTTTATTATGTAAAAGCCTTTATTGATGCATGTAACCATATCTAGTATCCATAGTATTTCAACTTAATACATAATTTAGTTAATGATTTCCCCTATGATGTTGTTTGTTCAGGCTATCGTATTGTACAAAGTTAGTAATTACAAAGTGAACTATGTCCCATAGTCATGTCAGCTTTTATCACAGTGCTGTAAAATTTTCAAATCCGATTGATCGGTAGGTGTGATTACCTTTTTTTTTTTTTTTTTTACAACAGCAGTTCTGACAATGGTCCTGGCTTTAAGGTAAATCATGGGTTTACACATAATACATAGCATAAAACGTAATAATCTAAAACTTAATAAATGGATTGTGTTTTAATTCTAGCAAAGAAATATGGTGAAGATTTCTGTATGACTTTTATTTAACATCTCAGCACTTTGTAGCGGTCAGTACATTTTTCCACCATAGGACATTTCAGTTCAGTGGACGTCTTATTTTCTTGGCAACATGACAAACTGTGTTTTGGTCTTCTTAATGTCAAGTGAAAGAGAAACGAGTGTCTGGTAAAGAAACAACTTTTGACGGTTGTGACAATAGGAAGTAGCTTGTTTCACAGATCTTTCACAACATTAAAAATACCTATTGATAGTTCAATGTATAATGTGTTATTTAAAAAAATTCTATTCTTGGCAAACTGCTGTGATTAAAATAGGGATAAAACACTTGATAATTTGTTGTTGGAAAATAGGAGTGTGGCATCAGACCGCTCTGTCCTGGATGATTTTCCTTCAACAGCATGCCTCTTCATGTTTTATTATTTATATATTGCCTGGATACACAGTGCTATTGTTCCTGCTCTGTGACCCAGCTGTAGTCGTGCAGAGGCAGGCGCGTTTCTTTGTTTTAAAAAAATTAATATTATCAATCTAATAAATTTTGTGGCCAGGCAGTTAGCAGCTTAACTAGTTTGCAGCACTGGAGATGGAGGGATTAGCTGACTGTGGTAGCTACTGAAGCATCTCTGGATCAGAACTGGAGAGGAAGAGGGAACAATACAGCACATTAGAGAGGCAGCCAGCTAACACAAAGTGGAGGGGGAAAATGCAAGAGTTCTAATTAGCATTCATTAACAGCAAGGAGGAAAGAGTGATTATGGTGTTTAAGGAGTGCATTAGCTAATGCTGCCTATTTTCACGTCAGCAGATCCAAATTGGTGTAATGTGTTTCCACATCAAAAGGTGTTTGTGTTGTGCTGACACTGTTGGTTTGGGGGTATAGTGGGGGGTTTGGGGTGGGGGGGGGGGTGTTTTCATTGGTAATCAGAAAAGATGTTCGCTCTTCTGTTGGCTTGTTGTTTAAATATAGCGCAAACCCATTAGCTTAATGAGGAAGGTTTGAGTCTGACACTGGCCTCTGATGTCAGGCTTACTGATCTGTATCAGAAACTAAAACCACACACACAAAAGCAGGAAAAGGCGCGAGAGAACAATGGCCGTCAACGATGCTAACGACTCCGGAGCGGTGTTTGTTTTTAAAAAAATTTGAACTAACATTGTATCTTCAAACTATATGCTCCAAACACAATATTTTCATATTTAGACGCCCATTTATCAACTTATCCTTTTACTTTAATGCATCAGCACGAACTGTTCACATATCCCCCGAAGAAAGGGAAAAATATTTCCTTTTTCTGGCATGTTGACAGCTTTCCAGGGCTTTGAGGAAATTGCTACAGGGGTATATAATACTGATTGGGCTCTGGTTCCAGACGGTCAATATTAGTCTGTTTGTTTGCCAGGAAGGTCTATAGATTAAATCGGACAGGTTAGCAAGCCTCGTCTAAACAGTCTGATACTGTCATCAAGTAGTCAATCTTTGTCCTTTATTCTCATTCTGTAATGAGATGTAAGTCAAACATTAGTCACCCTCCTGTTGTTATTAAGGTACTCACCACACAAAAGCGCTTCTATGGCGCATTATGATTCACGTAATAAGCCTCCAGTGTTAGCAGGGGGTCATGTGGCAGCTAATGTTGATTCTCCCAAATCAACTGTTTGCACAGCTCTCGGTATATAAAGCAGCCGTGATTGGGGCGTGGATGTGTTGATATGAGCGTGCAGGTGGGGTTGGGTGTGGGACCAGTGAATCACTCACTGAACCAAAGTTGGAGAAAAAAAGACCTTGGGTGAGCAGACTGTTGCCTCCTATGCATCTCTGGGAAAATATAGACCTGAAAATCGCAGGGATTGCCATGAATAAACATTTAGGCTGGTAATCACTGACTTCTCCAAGGAGGGATGCCAGGGAAAATGATCTCTCAGGATCTGTATCTCCATCTCTCTGTACATTGCTTGCTTGCCAAGGTTTGTGGAGACACTCTAACGTAGAACACGGCACTTCTCTTTCAGACACACACACATACACCACCACTACCACCACTACTCTCTTCCCCCACCCTCCCCCTGCCCTAACCCCAGTTTGTGTGTACTCTGCTAATATTGACTCTCCTGGCTAACACTGCCTCTATTGAGCCCAGCCTTTCACACTAACGTTTGACTAGCATTAGTACATCATTGAGATAACAGGTTGAGGCGAGCAGCAGGCTATGTTAAGGATACAATGCGAATCAAGCCCACACTGTTAGATAATGATGAAGCCCTGCGAGGAAGCAGACGCACCTGAAAGTTTTACCCTTACACCCCAACCCCCCCCCCCCCCCCCCCCA
>JAOVVB010000037.1:24532993-24550224 GCA_028570985.1 Heterobranchus longifilis | reverse complement strand
AATTTGACACCGTTCTCCTTCACACACACTCGCCTGTACACCCCCACCCCCTCTCAGCTTCAGACACACACACACTCTCTGCTCTACACAGAAACAGATATGTCACAATTCTTTTCAAAGGTAAAATGCAGGTTCATTTGTTTTACTTTACAGCAGTGATTCCATTAGTATGCGCTCACGCGAGTGTCATTAGCAATGACTAATTTTTCCGACAAAACAGTCTTTCCGTTAATGTGTGTGTTTGTGTAAAACTCAAACTTTATATTTTGTATCAGTTATTTTTATGTATTTATTTTTTTGGGCTGTGGACTTAATTTGAGTTTCCATGATTTCTTATGGGTAATTTTGCTTTGATTTGGAATATGAACAAATTATGCTCGTAATCCAAGGTTCCACTGTACAGACAAAATCTCTCTCAACCTCTTAAAAGGGCTGATTTTTATTTTGCATTAGATTTGTATTAAACCATTTAATTGATATTTAAAACTACAGTAAACGCCCTCAGATTTCAACTGAAAAAAGGGAACCAGGCCTCGCCTAATTCCTGTGACTAAAGATAATGTAGACATTTTAATTGATTTAATTACACTTAAATATGACTTTGTTTTAGCTCTGTACGATTGGTTCCTCAATGGCAGTTCTATTCTAACAGTGTATTCCTGTCCTAGCCCTCTGCATGAACCACACAAGTGTCAGGGAGAAAGAAAAAAATGCTGTGTGGCATAGTTTCAGAGCAAACGCAGTGTGTTCTGTAGTTTCAAACTCTTTAAACTAGCCTGCTGCTCAGCTACATACTCTCAAGACACGTTTACACCAGGTGCCTTTTCTAGTCAGAGAAAGAGAACTGGGTTTTGTTAATAATGTTAACAAGACTGCAGTGTAACCACTCTAAAGCATTTGCAAATTACATAACTAGTGACATCACTTTGATGCTGTCCTGTAAAACAGGAGGTCACCAGAGCTGCAAGCTTTAACTTTGTACACGGTGGCTCAGTGAGCAGAGCATGTAAGAGAGGCTCTGGTTTATCTGCCAATTAAAATGATAGAAAGTAAAAACAAACAGTGAGATGGTTTTAAAATTGGTTCTTTTTAGGAACATTGTAAATGGGAGAGAAGCAGAAAAGCCAGAGATGTTTTCTCAAATAAGGCTAAGCATAGTAAAAATAAATGAGCTATTGGTTATTAGTCCATTATAATAGCATGAAAGCCAGAAAATGATAGTTTGGAGTCAGATAACTAACTTAATGTCTTAGGGACAGATATTGAAGTCTGAACCCAAACACACACTGCCAATGGAGAGTTTTTAGCCCTTTTAAAAAAGTTTTCCACATTTTATATATCACACTCAACTTAAAATGTCTTTAAATGAGTGCATCAGTTTTAATTTTTATTTAAGCATGTATTTTCTTGAAGCTGCCTGAAAGTACGTAGTGCTGATTACAATTTTACATCTTTGATTAAAGCACAGCATGTAAAAAAGATGGCAATGTCTTTTTGGTCAGATATGTGGACTTCCACCACTCTCTACAAGCATTGTGTATCTTTTATTGGCCAACATACCACGGTCTTCCTTTGCTCATTCGGTGAAATAAATGAATGAAAGCCAAGATAAGTACACAAGTATAAATTTATGTGAAAATAATGTTCAAAAGAAGAAAGTTACAAAAGCCACTTAACAGTCCATGTGTACTTTGAATGCCACCATGTTCAAATTTGTTCATACATAATAAGGTAGATAATACGCATGAGAAACAGTGCTTTTCTAAGAATAGGACTACAATCATTGCACTCATTAATGGGGTTCTAATTAAAAAGCACATATGCTTACTTCAGCAACTGCTTATTTCAAAAGAGGAGAAAGGAATAAGGAAAAGCTTTACACACGTGAGGGTGAGCAGGGGGGGGACAGCGCACACACGCGCACACACCTTTGTCTCAAGCAACTGGAAGGCCTTGTTTTAAATAAGGCCTGAATAGTTGATGGTAATACTAATGCAGAAAGGTAATTACATTACAAAACCACTTTGGTGAATTTATATACAGGCCTATATATAAAAAGTGTCTTATATAAAAAGTGTTTTAAAAAAGTTAAATAGTAGAAAGTATTGCACAGTGACGAGAGGTTTCAAGACGGAAGAACTCTTGACTGCGATAGCAATGCATGGTTTAGGGCTTTCTGCGCCTGCAAGACAAAATATTAGGTTCTGCTCAGTTACATGATCAATAAAGCTCAAGTTCAGTTGTGGGATTAAATGTAAATGGTAAATACACTTGGACAAGAACTTACTTTGGATATCCATGGTGTTGATAACCAGGTCCCAGGTTTGAACCAGCCCTCATCTCCACAGCCACAGCACACTAAACAGGGCAGAGAGAGTAGGTTTGAGAAAATCAATCTGCAGCACTGCCATGAAAATTTTTTATAAAATATATGCATGCATATTATACCAGAAGTCAAGGTCTTCAGTATATTGGGAATATTTTGCCATTATATTGTAAAACAATTAGTATAAAAGGGGCAGGCAAAGCAAATCAAAACCCTTACCCTGGTCTCGACATCAGTCCAGTCCCCATCCTTTTGCTCATCCTGGCGTTTCTCTGATGATCTTCTTTTACGGCTGTATCAAAACAGTGATGGCATAGCTTCATGTGTGTAGTTCAAGTACAGATAAATGACA
Source organism: Heterobranchus longifilis (assembly GCA_028570985.1). Taxonomy (NCBI): domain Eukaryota; kingdom Metazoa; phylum Chordata; class Actinopteri; order Siluriformes; family Clariidae; genus Heterobranchus; species Heterobranchus longifilis. The sequence continues at coordinate 24,547,546 of JAOVVB010000037.1, read as the reverse complement.
TCAATATCATCTTGAAAAAGTGCACAGTACATTATTATTTTTATTTTTTATTTACCTTGGCCCAACAGCGTTTTCTTGTTTAAGTGTTTCAATATCAGTGAACGTAACTGCTTGTCCTCCACCTCTAGTTTTAAACACCTCACCCTGAAAAACAATTTTATTAGTCAGGGACCTCAATCATATGTTTAGCTGACCAGATAAGACATTCAAAATCACCTTAATGAGCTTGGTTTGGATCTCGCCATCAGAGGCCAATTCCTGGTGCGTCAGCATGTACTTGTCACACTTGGACAGAGCTTTCTCGCTGGGAGCGTTCACCTTAATCGAGTTGGGAACAATGGGCTGCATTACTGTGTCCAACTCCACATTGGTGGTGGGTTTGTGATCCACCCATCTCTCACCACCAGCTGAGTGCGAGCGCCTGTGCAGAGGCCGAACCACCGGCCCAGTCTGTACATCCAGAACACACAAGTCAGGATATGGCCTAAACACCTACTCCATAATTAAAGCTGTTAGCAGGTTAGTGCAAGTGAACGCTAATAAAGGGTGGACTGAACATGCTCAAAACATTGCTCACAACATTCTAAAGCGCAAACATTACAGAACAGCAATAGTCCGATAAACAAATGAGAAATGGTTTACTAACAAGCCATTAATGCATAGGGATGCTGCTACTCAGTGCTACAGGGATCACACTGCTTTTAAACTAGAAATCAATTTGGTTAAAATAACGCATAACATGGAAGTTTGTTATTCGCAGCACATAATTCTCCAAGCTTCTCTACAAAAGTCCACCCATCGTGCAACACATTTAAGAAGGTTTGGCACGTACTACATTAGAATCAAAGCAGCTCATCCTACAACTACTACTACAGCATGATACATCACTGACCCTGTAACCACTCTCTTCTACCGCTACATCTGCTGGCTGAACTGGCACCTCACAGTCTCTGTCCCAGCACATGCCCCTCCTCCTGCTAAAGTTTCCAGGAAGACCCTGAGCTCTGCTTCTACCACGGGGAGAGGTTGGGCTGCCCTGCCTGTCAGCCTGTGGCGTTCTCTGCTCCCACTCGGAGATGCAGGAGGCCACAGACACACTGCTACTGCTGGGGGAAAGAGGGGCTGGCCTGACAACTTTAGGAAGGATATATTCAGAAGCCTGAGAGGAAAAGGGAGCAGTGGGAGTGGTGTTAGGCTGCACACAGATTTCACTTAGCATGCATGGAGATCAAATGCAAATCACATTTTAAAATGACATGAAAACAAAATTACTGTGATTCTAAAACATTACGGACAGATTTTTTGTAACGATTTTTACAGATAAGTATCATGCGAAAAACTAAAGTTTTAAGCAGACAAGAGACATACAGGCATTGGTGAGGGTGATGCTGATCTCTTCGCAGGCACTCTGTCCTTTTCTCTGGAAGGTCGCTGGGGTTTATCTGGTCGGGTATCTGCATTGCTTTCAGTAACTATAGCTTTTAGCTGCTTCAGCTTTTCGTCCTTTACCCAAAGCTTGTTCTGCATTTCCAGTTCTTTGGCATTTACCCGCCTCTCCTGAAAAAAAAGAAAATACAGTTTCAAGCCAAAACCCATTCAGAAACTAACTTGCAGGCCAGAAAGGGCAACATACAGCATGGGCAGAAACATAACCGAAGAAATTGATCATTGAAACCTATAGTAACTTCACTATTTGATGATTTTATGCTTTTAGTTAATGTACAGGGTATAGACACGAAGAGCAATTAAGTCAAATCAGGACTGGGGATCAACTTTATGGATTAATATACAAAACAGATGCATATAAAAACATTAAAATTGTGCAAACATCGTAAAGAAGGCAGTTTGTCCATAAATGATCATAGCCAAGGTGGCTCAGAACCTACAGTCTTTCCCCATGAACACTCAGGGAGAGGAATCGACGATAACTTGTGGGAAAAAAGGCATCTGTCTATGGGAACTGTGCACGCAATCATTCGGGAATACAGTTTGCACATTACAGAAACTCGGCTGGAAGTTATCGTCACATCCCCCGTACAGTCCTGACCTCCCTTTAAACCATGTCCACATGCTTGGGCCATTAAAGGAGCTCCTGGGAGGTCAGCATTTCAGATGTGAAGCAGGCAATCCGGTCATGGCTCCAGTCTACCCGAGAACCTTAACTAGCTAGTATCCAAGCACTAGTGAAATGCTGGGATAAGTCTATTAGTATAGAAAGAGATTATATGTAGATAATTATGAGAGGAAAAACTATAAAAGTTATACCAGTTCTGTTATTCTGCACAATCAAAAGTCCTATCTTGACTTGAACACCCCTCATATTTTAACAAATAAATTGCAAACTGACATCAAAAAGTCTGGACCAGTAAAAAAAGCAAAGAATATCTGTGAAAAGTAATGAATTGCTAGGGGACTAGAAACCGGGAAAGTAGACCCAAGATTGAGAGGCAGGACACTTACACACTCCTTCTGCCACCTGAGCTTTTCGTCCGAGACCATCCCTTGCATACGCGCCTCTATTCGCTTCTTTTCTGAGAGCTCCCGCTGCAACCTCTGCTCTCTGCTCTCCAGCTCATGCTGCAAGGTACGCTTATCCTCCTCATAGATGTTTGTGGTTTTCTGCAGGATATCAATCTGGACACCAAAAAAAGCAGCAATAAGCTTCTCACCCTACATAACTCCAACAATGATCGCTCAGCTGTTGATTTGAATCTTCAGAATTGTACCTTGTACTCCAGCATCTTGGATTTCTTCTCCAGGCGATCAATCTCATTTTTTTGGTTCTGGATCATCTTGTCCTTCTCTCCCAGCCTGCCCCGTTGCTCATGGATGAAATTCTCTTTGGACATGAGGTTTCCATCCAGGTCTTGAAGCATGGACTTCAGCATCTTGGCTAAGAAAAAATCAAAATAAATATTAATAATTACATTCTCAGACACTGCAACCTTTAACTGCTGAGAGAAACACACCTGCTTTGTTGTACTCTTCGGACATTATTTGGCGGAGCCGGTGCCGTTTCTCCAAGACTTCAATTAATCTAGGCAGTGTATGGTCATCGGCAGGGTCAGAGATTTCACAGGGAGGCAAAGGAGGCAGGTTTTGCAACTGTTGGCTCAGGGCCGAGGGCGGTTCTGAACAGAAAAATCACAGGCATTAGAAACAAAACAACAACTTCCTTGTTAAGAGGTTCCATTCCGTATGGGAAAATAAGCAGTACCGCCATCTACTGGGCCTCCACGTTCTTCCAGCCGGCGAGACAACTCCTCCTTGAAGGCCTGGTTCCTCTGTCGGCGTCCTGCAGCAAAGCCACAGATGGGCCTGTCAACAGGCCGGGCAACCTCCACCTCTTGAGTCATCTCAGCAAACCGCATTACCAGCTGTCAAACACACAGAACGCACTTCTAGAACGCATAGAACTATGATACTGAACATCAAAATCCAAAACGCAAGAACAATATTTGCTTACCATTGTTTCTTCATAATCATCGGCCTTCGGGTTCACACAGACCACCATTCGGACTTTCCCCTCGCCATCAAAATAATTTTTAAACAGATGGGTCACTTTAGAGTCTCTGTATGGGACCATCTGAGATGAAAAGATGTACATCATTACCTCAAACACCATGTGATAAGGGATAAATTAAAGAAGGAAAGGACAATTTAAGAACCTTGTTTGTTCCACACATCTGATTCTCCCTGAGGACTTCAATGCATGTGCGGAGAGTCATCAGAGACTGATTGATGTTGCCTGAAAAGAAACAAGTTTCTAACTCTCGAGTGGAGAGAAAAAAAGAAAAAAGAAAAAAAAAGTCTGGTGTTTTAACTGAGACCGCTAACCTGCTTCTCGGAGACGGCTGCCCTCTGCACGGGTTCTGCTTGTGCGTTCACTGCCAGCCAGATCCACCAGACACAGCTGACTCACATTCACCTGGTTCTTATCCTGTGAGGAAATTTAAGCAAGGTTGACCCAAAAGTGCGTCACTTTCCTGAGCCCTTCTTACAACCAATTATGTTACTACGTCAAAAGTTTACCTGAAGGACATTGTCCCCATCTGCATCCAATGGGGCTTGTGCCAGTTTAACGATGAAGACGCTGTGTGATCTGCTCGACTCGCGGTTTAACTGAGTGTTTGCAATCCTGCGTTTCTTTTGACCTGGTGATCAATATTACAGCAAAACAACAATTAATGATGTACATGAAATTATTATGTATGAGAATGACAACTTTAGGGATTTGAACTCACCCCTCCAAAAAACTTCAAATGCTTCCTCTGTAGATTTCACTTCAACCTCGGTGCACCCCGCCACGTACATATTGTGATTTTGATCTTCACGCAAAATCTTGGACTGCGGTGGTCTAAAAGAAACAAATACATCATCTCAACACAATTCTTTTGTTTAGAAACAAACAAGAACTAAAATAGTTTTCCAGCCATGCTGCAACAGTGACGGCCAGCCTTATGGCAGAAGCATAAAACAAATGGCAAACAAACAAAGCTGCAGACAATCTCCACAAGCCAAAAGCAGAGGAAAGGGAAAAAGCTGAGACTGCACTATTGCACACTCGGACAACAGCTACACAGTGAAAACAACAGGACATTTTGCTCAAGCTCCAGTCTATCTACAGGCGTTATCCACTGGTCACGTACATGAACTCAGTGTTGTGCCGCAGAGGTGTCCCTGCACCATTCCACCTGGCAAAGGAACACAAACATTTAAACTGCAAGCTAAAGAATAACACTTAAGATAAAATTTCCAAAGAGAGAAATTTTTAGAAAAGCAGGAGCAAAGTTCTCAATAGAACGGCCATCATGAACCATCAGAACCTCCGCTTGACATAAATGTAAATGATAATTACAAATTGTATGCTCCTCACACAATGGCTTCTGCACATGTAAAAAAAAAAAAAAAAAACAAGCAAATTGTAATGTAACCAAAACATTTACACGTACTTTGGCCTTATTGGGTCAAATGGAGCCTCTTCCAGGAGATCATAGATGTAGTTATTGTAAATCTCAATGTAGGAGACAAACACGCTGTAGCTACTGTCCTCATCAACACCATCAGCCTTAGAAGCTTCTTCTGGCTTGATCATGTCAGCAAACTCTGGATCAAGTCTTTGCCTGCAAAACAAAATAAGAAAACATCATGTTTGCAAAAATATCCAGGCAACACACCAGGTTAAGCTGAACTGTTATGTACCTTGAGGACGGAGTCTTTGGTACAGATGGCTGGTTTTCTTGTTTCTGTCGTTCCAAAAGAGCATCCACCTGGTTTTGCACTTCCATGCCATTTTTATCATCCGGTTTAAAGACCTGGAGGGGAACAAACAAATAAACAATTAAACACATAATTGACTAATGGGTTAAACCCATCAATAAATAGCAGCAGTAAATGTCACATACAAATCTTTTGGCCTGGTATGGACCAATGCTGTTGAAGATCATGTCCAGTGAGCGGGGCAGAAGCCCACCTTGGCCTGGGGAGCCCGTCATCGTATAGGTTTTTCCACTTCCAGTAACACCATAAGTGAACAGGAGACCTAAGAATGAAAAGGGAAAACGTTACAGGCACATCTAGCATTATAAAAAAAATAAAGCCTTTTTATATTTAATGTTAAGGGAATTTTTCTGTTACCATTTTTTCCATGAATAAGATCTTCCACGAGAGGTTTTGCAACATCTTCAAACAATTCCATCTGTGTGGTTTTAATCCCAAAAACCTTCTTGAATGAATACTGAGTCTGCAAAGCAAAAACAAATGTTTCAATCACCACGCGTTAAAGAAATATTCAGGAGAGGAGGGAAGAAAAAACACTGAAAATAGACAGCCCCCTGGGGTAAAAAAAAACAAACAAAAAAAACAATAAATGTACTCCAGGGGGCCGAAGTGCTTTTTCTGTACAAGATCATGATCTCTGTGTGCTATTTTCAAAACAAGCATGCAATTTAATTATAAATTAGTTAGACAATGTTATAACTGCACCATACACATCGTTTTATGGAAATTAGTGAAGAGCGTTACAACAAAACTACAAAGTTTTAAAAGGATATAAACCCTTTAAACTATGCAATGTCTCAGGTTGAATTATTCTTATAAACCGTCAAGTGATCTGTTGGTTTACCACATCAGACCGTGTCCTATGACAAAACAGTTATGCGTCACTTTGACACAGTCATGGTTTTCTAGCATCTCGAATGTCACAAACGACTGCATTGTCATGCATTGACCGACTGCATTGCTGCATCCCTAATCCCAGCCTGCTACCACGAGAAGCTAGAAAATAAACTACACATTAACTCCTTCATTTTTTATGAACTAAAAGTGGACTTCAACTCCTGGAGAGGAAGTGACATCAAGTGACTATAGTGCGAATATCGGCGGGACAAAATCCTCTCTTTACACAAGTTATGATGTACATACAAACATCATCAATCAACAATTCTATTAACATTCAGTATTTGTCTTTTAAATATGTAACATGCACTAGAGATCACTTTGTGAATAGTAACATATACAGCACTCCAAGGCAGCCAACTAGATTGCATGAAAAAATTGTAAAAAAAAAAAAGGAAAAGAGCTTCATGACGCCTTGCCCCGTACAAAAATTAAATCACTCAGAGCTCTAACGTACCACTTCAAGCGTAAATATCACGCTGTTTAGTTTTTCAAATGTAAACACCTTTTTACTCATTCTGTGTGCGAGTATTTATTAAATCCACATCCTGCTTTTGGTTCACATAAAAAGTGGCATCTATCCCAAAATATTGCTGAATGCATGAAGTGAAAACTCAAAATACCCATGACAAAAAATGTATTAAAATCTGAATGAATCAGAATTGCATAAATCAGGGTGCGAAATGTTGGTAAGACCCTCTTTCAGTGATTATGGCCACAGTTTACACTGATCTATAGAGGGGGGGGGGGGGGGGGATTTAAAAAAATAAAATATTGAATATCATGTCCTTGTGCAGATTGGCGTGTCTAAATTGGATGACAAGCCCTGTAATATTCTACTGCAGATAGCAATCAGTTATTTAATTTATTGTAGTTAATAGGGATGCACAATTTCATAAATAAAAATTTATTAAAAATCAGACTACGATTATTTTGACACAGATCTAAATTGTGGTAACTATTAAAATGCATCATTTAGTTTTAAAACATATGAACTCAAGTTCTACCAATTAATGGCACAAACGATCACTTTAAGAGTATATTTACCTAGCTATATAAATTTAGCAACAAAAAAAGGCGGCTATTACCTGCAATAAACTGCACCTTTTTGTGAACAGATAATTGCACGGTCCATATTGCAACTTTGATTTCATATGATTCATTTTGCAACACTTCTAGTTAAGGGATATGTAGCATTTTTTAGTTATTTTTAAACTGTTTTTTCTTTTGTACTACTGCACCATTCTGTACAAACTCCAGACAATGCCACGCATCATATGTTCTACATTAATGATGTATGTACAATGTTGCAGTCAGTGGGTTTATGCTTCCTCTATATCAGTACAAGCATGGTGGGCTGCCCTGCCAAGCCTACAAGAAAGGCAAAATTTATTTTATCCAATTTTCTGTAACAATTGGAGGTCGACTAATGTGGCCATACTGTAATACCAAATACCGCCACAAGGCGGCAAAACAAAAAGGAAGTGCCACGTTGCGGTCAAACTGTAATACCAAATAATACCGCAAGGTGGCAACCAGTTTAATTGGTAGACTAGGGCCAAGTTTACATTACCAGTCTGAAGAGTAAAATTCCAATTTTTTACCCTAATGTGACAAAAATTGTATGATTTTTATCAAGTTAATTCTGTACGTAGTCCTAGATCGAATACATATGAATGAGAATGAGGGACTTCCTGACATCACTCAACACTGCCAGCATAGCTGCCAGATATTGCTAGCACTTCCACAGCAACTCTATGGAAGTGCTAGCAATAGCTGCTAAAACAGCTGTCTTAAGCAGTCCGTCAGGATGTCAAAATAAAAGCTAGATAGTTGTCTTAAAATAAGCTAAATAAATTATAAGCAGCAGAAGCATTATTTTCCTAGGTAACAAATTCATTTTAATCGTGCAAGTTATTAGAACATAAATGTGTCACCCATTGTCATATAGCTTATCATTATAACATTATGAAAAAACTGAAAAAAATTATTACTTATTATTATTACTATTATTATTGAATAAAGTGATTGGCCTCTTAAAATCAGTACAACTCCAATACACTTACTTGTGGAAATTACCAACCAAAAGGCTTGTGCTGTGCGAAAAAAAAATAAATAAGAATTTTGATATGCATGCGCAAAACCTCCATCATCCTATTGCCTCAGTTTCTGAAAATATTCCTAGGGGAAAACTTTTTTTTTTTTAACTGTCCCTGTGTTTAATGTACTGGACAGTTATTAGTTTAAAAAATATATTTATATAATTTATATTATATAAATTAATATTTAATATTATTTTAGTTAGTAACTCTTTAAAAAATTACAATTTCTCTTTAGGAATAAAGTACTCTAATTTTAAAAAAAAAATTGCTGACTGGGGATAGCATCCAAAAGGAATTTCGTTGTGTCAAACACGATGGGAAAACTTTTAATCCTTGACTTTACCTCTTTAAACTCCCCGTTTCTGTTGGCTTTGAGGCCATCAGGGGCATGGAGCTGGATGGTGGTACTGCTGATCACCTCAATGCAGCACTCTTCATCCTCTGCACCTAGTGGACGCACGCGACAGTACACCTGCACGCATGCGCACACACACATGTCCATATTAACAGTCGGATGATGAACAATTACCATTAACTAAAGTCTTTCAAAAACCTCTGGGTTTATGGTGAGAAACTATAATAAACACTGCACTATACTTACACCAACAGGGTCCTTCAGGTTGTTGGTGGGTTTTTTAGGAGGAGGCCTGCGCGGGGTCTTACCCTTACTGTAATGGAAAGAGAAGCGGAAGTGCTCAAATGTATACTACATTACACATGAATAATACTCACTGACGCCTGATATTAACTACAAGACAATAACTTTAGTTAATCCTAAAATACATTAAAGGTTACGATGGTCAGATACAAGCTCCTCGACAAGCAGCAGGGTTTAAGGTCATTAGCTAACAGACATAACCTGCTTGTACTGCTACACAGGTAAATAAATGACCACTGAAATAAGATGAGACTTTTTTATTTGTATTTGTAACGCTTCTAACTTGGGTCATTACCACAGAGCAGCTTTGCAGAACTCAAAATAAAAGTATGGGGGGAAAATAGAAATTAGTTTGAAAGTTTGATTTTAAACAATAACACCAGTGAACGTGTCCATAACACTCACACCAGGTTTAAAATCTAATGTAGTTCAGCAAGCAGTAAAATTAACATCTAAAAATAAACTGATTAATTAGCGAGCGCTACATATAATCATAGATATTCCCAAGCCACGAGCCTGGACACGGTCGCCAAGATGGCCATTAGCTAGGTAAGACCACTAACTGCTTTCGCAAACGTTCATTACCAGAGAGCGAGACAAAAAGTTAGACAACACAACCATTTCTCACGGATGTGTCTCTTACAAAAATAATCCACAGAAATATAGCGGAATACTCACGTAGGCCGTATCATTTTTCTTTCTTTTTGTTCAAATCACCAGCTCTGTAATCTCTCTGTGTGAGTCTCCCAGCGCTGAGAAATTCGAAATTCGTTCCCTCCGCTCAGCGCAAACATATTTTTTAAATCGGACCAATCAGAACGCAGGAAAAAAACGCCCGAGTCTACAATGCGCTCCGCCCATCAAGTACGTCATGTCCGTTTACCACTGCATGGAGCCATGGTCACATCCGGCTACTCTACTGAATATTAACGATTTCATTTCCACTCAGAACATTAAACTGTTACAAAAAAAAACAGCAGCAGTATATTTTCTGTTCGGGGTTTCTGTCAAAGACAGGTGCCGTGATCTTAGTTGTTTAATACATCTAGATAGGAAGTTAAGAATATGAAAGCTCTATGAAAGAAGCCTCATATTCATCTTTTGATCTCAAACCCTTTCAGTGGACAGCAAAAACAAGACAACTGGGCTCGCGCGTCCAATATTTTTGAAGGAGACTGACCTATTTTCTACGACCTCATGTTACTTTGAGACTTCAGGAAGTTTAATGTATTATTTAACTAAAGGTCTTAATCACTGGCTAATATTTAAACAAACTATACAACTGTCAAATTATTAAGACTGACATTTGATCTTATAAAGCAAGAAGTCTGAAAGTCAGGACGAAAAAGCCAGGAACCTCCCGATACCATATCATAATACCCAGGTGCCGATTTGATTTGTACTGCGATTTTATAGGTATCATGATTTTATAAATATCCTGATTCTATATAATATAATATGCCTAAGGGAATATTATAATAATAATAATCTATAATCTTACATGTAGGGAGTGCACTACATGTAAGATTATAGAGAATACCAGCTCAAATGCACCAATTTGATACATCATACATCATCAAATCAGTTCGGTTAACACTTGCTAAATACTCGAACAAACTATATAAATGTCAATATAAGTAAGCCTAACATTTATCTGACATTTGACCTAATAAAGCAAAAGTCTGAAAATCAGTACTGAGAACTATGATTATCACGATACAAACCAGTGAACATTTATGGAAAGGACAGTGGACTCTTATAAAGACATGGGTGTTCAACAGCAAACTGGACTGGTCAGACAACACAGATGCAATTTATAAAAAAAGACAGAGCATACTCTTTTCGCTGAGGAAACCAAAGTCTTTTGGAGTGCAGGGAGCACTACTGAAGACCTTTTTTGACTCTGTGGTGGCCTCAGCCAGCTTCTATGGAGTGTTTTGTTGGTGCAGCAGCATATCTACTGCAGACTGGAAGAGACAGGACAAACTGATAAAGAAGGCCAGCTCGGTTTACCCCACGTATGCAAGAGTTTCTGAGCAGCTCCTTCAGTGACAGACTGTTACATCGTAAGTGTCTTTTTTCCCTGCTGCTATTAGACTGTACAATCAAAGCTGCTCCCAGTGAGCCACCCACCGTAACACACTCTGGCATTACTGTTATATACTGTTGTTGCAATATACTGTTGTTACAATATTTAACATTTTATAATGTAGTTACAATATCTTAAATATAGCCACACTATCTCACAATATAGTTACAATATCTTACATTTTTGTGCAATAGCACCTTTTTTAACTGTGCAATATTACATTACCTACTGCAATTTGATTGAAAGTATAACTATTGTAGTTTTTAACCTCTTATGTATTTATACACTGTACTGTGTATAAATATTTGTTTGTGATAATGTTCTTTGCTGCTGTAATGCAGAAATTTTCCCACTGTGGGGTGAATAAAGGTATATTTTATCTTACCTAGGTGCCGATTCGATTTCTATTGCGATTTTGTATATTCCCTCCCTTACAATTCTAAATAAACTTAGAAAATAATTTGCTCTGTATGATTACAGAGGAACTGCAACATATTACCATTCAAATGTTAACATGTATTAATTAATTAAAAAATTATAAAAGTTATAAAAATTAAAATACATTTTTGTACTCGGTGTGATAAAACACATGAATTGCCACACAAATCGCCAAATCGAATTTCCCCTCTCTATTATTTATTAATTTGGCAGGGAAACCATTAAACGGAAAATTACCAACATTGTCTTGTTTTTACCATTCTTCCTAATATTACTTCTAAATTTATATCTTAAGCATTTCAATGCTTTCTTTAAAAAATAATTAAAAGCAAAATCAGTTAAAACATTTTATTAATAAATAAAATAAATATAATTTTACCAAGTAACAAAATTTTATAGAAACACAAAGTCAGTGTAGATGTCTTGAAATCCAGGTGTTGAAATTGAATCAAGAATAATCATTGCATACTGAGTGTCTTAACTGTAAACACGACCCTGTAAAAGGCACCGCTCATTTAAATTTTAAGGTTACTTAAAGTTAACCTTAAAAAAATGTTTAAGGTCATTTTAAAACTTTTTTTCTGATTAACAGATCTCTAGCAGGAGATTTATAATAACTAACAAACAGAGATAAGACGGTCTTGTTTAGAACATACTTCAGTACATGGAAAAAATTCCTGTCTTAAAATAAACAAGCTTTTGCATGCTGTGAGTCAGGAACTGCAGCAAAATGTGACGTTTTTAAATCTTTGTCTTTCCAAATCCTTGTGCAGAAAAGTGCCTTACTGAAGACATAGATTATACATAGACTGAAAACTGCACAAAGCAATGCTGCACCCAGTGTGTTGTTGAAGGTAATGGGTTGTGAATGAGTCAGAAGCCATTGCTTCCGGAAGGTCATGTCTAGCTCAACTGCAGAGAGCTGGAAATACGTGCCAGTGATTGCGAACACATGAAAGAGCTGATGACTGTGTCCTGTGGTTAAAAAAAATAAAATAAAAAATAAATCACTGAGTTATATATCACTCATTATATAACTGCATGAATGTGTGGGTATACAGGTGTTCACAGTAGAATGCTATGTGAGGGCATATGATTTCTGTTTATATACAAATGTTTGTTTCACGGAATGTTAAAGATCACCTATATAGTCAAAACTTCCAGGAGCCAGGCGTTCAGGCAAGTGTGAGGCAAAGAGGAATCCTGTAAGCAGTGCCAGTGCCGTGTGCTGGTAGTGAACAGTAGTGGCTTCGTTGACTGTGCAATCCTCTCCAACACACACAAAAATCTGCAAGGTAGGACAAGCCACTCAAAGTTTCAACTGTCAGGAACATTAGAACTGACAACTACATAAGTTACAGTATCTAATAAAATGCTGATAAATTGTCTAATGATGCCTGGCAATTACTCACCCTATAGACCAAAGGTATATTGTCAAAGAAATATGGAAAGGCAAAAGACACAATCCGCAGAATTTTCCCTAGATTCGCATTCTCAACAGACCTAAAAATAAAAAAACAAATCATATAAAATCTTTACAGAATTTAAAATATTTGATTAGGAAACCATTAAATTTATTTACCTTTTACTTATATGATGGCTGTAATCAATGAAAGGTAATCCAAGTCTTAAAGATAGAGAATATAAAAGGGAGGAATAATATCAAATTGCTTATGTAATTAAATGACAATACAGTTTTCAGCTATTAGTCAGAGAAGAGGGGACATGAACACTAATGGGAATAAAATAACCACTGATTTATAGAAGATAATGCACAAGCAAAATGTCTCTCCAAAACTGCACTCTAAATTAAATCGATTTAAATTTGCCAGTGTTTTTTTTTTTATGAATTCTTTTTAATCATTATGAATCATCAATGTCACCTTGAGTAACAGGCCAGTCCAGTGGAGAGGACAGAGTTGAGCATGGCAATGGGAATATAATATTTATGGAAAACGCTGTTCACCCATTTCTCAGGAAAAACATAGGAGGAGTAAGTGATGGCAGAACCTGTTGATGTGCAAACATTAAATAAAAACCTTAATAAATAATCTCTTTGGTTAACACCAATCACACCATAACTTCGAGAAAACAACTACTTATTTATAAACTACTACTAATTATACTTCATAATATAATAATTTCATTATTTTACACATTCCATAATTATTTATTTTTCACAAATCAATATTGTACACATGATGAATTCCAACCTGACCTAAACTGTAGAAGCTCAGAGCTCCGTAGTCGAAGAAGAAGCAGATGTGCCTGGCACGTTCAGACATAGTACTGAAGGTGTGTGCACAGCTGGAAGCAAGTGGGTACAAGGAGCAGGACAACAGGAAGACCAGAAGAGGCCAACAGTAGGAGTCCTGCCAGTTTTCCTCTGACAGCACAATAAGGAGCTTCCACAAGAAGAACCTAGCAAAGAAAATGGAAGATTTATACTTGCACATACTACCAGCACTTTCTCATGATCTCTATTTAGCAAATATTCTTAAGCAGCATTTAATCAATTAATTAATTGATGCGATTATACCTTACTCAATAATTAGTACAATCAATATAATTAATCACCATCACTAAAGGCAGTGCCGTTGTGATTTGTTCCTTTTATAATCAGGTATTTTGTTCCGACAGCACATATTCTTCTGTGGCTGGCAGAACTAACACACACCACAACTGGCAGAGCTGGCAACCGACAGTTGTGTAATTTACAGGGGCGCAAGTAGATTTTTTTTTTTTTTTATCAAAGTTTTTTAAATTTATTTTCAAACTTTACAGAAAAAAAAACACAACAAAACACAACAAAAGAGAACACAGAACCAACCCCCCCCATCCTCCCCAACACCAGACAAACACAAGGATGCCATAACAATAAGATGTCCATAAAAAATAAAAATAAAATAATAATAAGTAATCTTCACACACACTTCCTTTACGGTACTATATTATCTGCATTCATGCCCTCAGCAAAAGTTAAGAAAGGCTGCCAAATACTATAAAATGTGTCAGTAGACCCTCTAACTGTGTACCTAATTTTCTCCAGTTTAAGACAGTACATCACTTCCCTTATCCAGTGGCTAAAT
>JAOVVB010000037.1:24513427-24524449 GCA_028570985.1 Heterobranchus longifilis | reverse complement strand
ATATTTTACCAAGGAAGGAAGTTTTTTAATATAGTCAGTGGCTGGAAGAGAGAGGTTGTTCAAAATCTAAATAAAAATGTAAATTAAAATAAGTTCAGTAAGACAGAGTACAAGCATTTAGTTAAAGCAATGCTTGCATACAGTATGAATAGCGGCAAGTCTAATTTCTCACGTATTTCCCATTCCTGAGAAAGACACGATTACAAAAATAAGAATTTTGCACTCATGAAGGATTGTGAATCATTACCACATTTAGTAATTAGCTTAGAGAGTTAAATTAGAGTTTATGGCTCTGTGTTTAACTCTGTTTTGCTCTCTAGTGGAAGAACAGGCCTATTTTTAAATAACTTAATTTGATTTCAGGCCATAAGATGAATATAATTAACAATTATATATTATATATTATACTATAATTTATAATTTAGTTTATGCTGTTTATCAGGCCGATTGTTTGACACATCTGATTTTTTTTTTTTTTTTAACTAAACACTACACAGCAAGCTTTTTGCACAATGGTATTGATTGTGTTCTAAGCAGCAATAGAACATATAAGGTGACTTGTGCATGTGGATTGTAATATATTATGTCTCTTGTGTAAAGTGTCTCTTGTTGAAGAGAGAGGATTTCACCTTTGAATGCCCTGAAATATTTTGTGATGTTCATAATGCTTATTCATGGGTGCTTAATGTAAAAAACACACTTTGCAGCTGATTATATACATATGAAATAATGTGTTCTGCACTGTAGATGCATTGTAATTATGATGGGCAAATGAAGTCATCATATTGATTCCTCTGTATGATTAAGAATGCATTGCTTTGTTTGTTTAATTAGATTTTACTGCCTACAAACTGCTATGGTGAGAAACAGGACCCTGAGCAATCAGGGTTCTGCTTCTTTCCATATAATGTAAAATAATTGCAGTGAGATAACACCTTAAATGCATTAAATGTAATAAAAAGAAATCTAAGCAGATGTTTTCAAAAATTCTCTGCATTCACAAAACATTTCCTGAATCCACCCCTCATGAATGGATTAAAGTTATTGAATCAGGTGAAGTACTGGACGTCTTAATGCAGAAGGAGAATAATAAAAGAGAAGAACAGTTAACAGAGACGTTTTTATAAGCATTTTGCTAAAAACCTAAAACAAAGGTAGTTAAAGAGCACAGAACCTTTTTTAATGAAAGAATACTCCAACCCTTAAAAAATTTAATTTGCCATGGTTTATAATACTTTAAGATGTCATGGCAAAATCATGACGTGTCAGGTTCATATACAGGTGCATTCCATAAATTAGAATATCATTGAAAAGTGAGGGAAAAGGGATTTAGTTCCGTAATTCAATTCAAAAAGAAACTCATTATATAGATTCACTAAACACAGACTGATATATTTCAAGTGTTTTTTTTTTAAGGTTATGCGTTACAACTAATGAAAACCCAAATTTCAGTATCTCAGAAAATTTGAATATTGTGAAAAAGTTCAATATTGGAGACTCATGGTGGCGCACTATAATCAGCTAATTAACTCAAAACACCTGCAACGGTTTTCTGAGCCTTTAAGTGGTCTCCCAGTCTGGTTCAGTGGGACACTAAAGGTCATTTCTAAAGAGGCTGGCTGTTTACAGAGTGCTGTATTCAAGCACATTAATGGAAAAATGTGGTAGAAAAAGGTGCACAAGTAACAGGGATAACCGCAGGCTTAAATGGATTGTGAAACTAAGCCCATTCCAAAATTTGGAGGAGATTCAACAGGAGTGGACAGCAGCTGGAGTCAATGCTTCAAGAGCCACCACACACAGACGTATCCAGGACATTGGCTACAACTGTCGCATTCCTTGTGCGTTGTCTCTTGGACCAGAGACAACGTCAGAAGTGTCTTATCTGGGCTTAGGACAAAAAGGATTGGACTGTTGGTCAGTTGGCCAAAGTCCTCTTTTTAGATAAAATGTTTTAAATTTTGCATTTCATTTGGAAATCAGGGACCCAGAGTCTGGAGGAAGTGAGGAGAGACACAGAATCCAAGTTGCTTGAAGTCCAGTGTAAAGTTTGCAGTCTGTAGTGGTTTGGGGAGCCATGTTATCTGCTGGTGTTAGTCCACTGTGTTTTTCTGGTCCAAGCTCCAAACAGACATCTACCAGGAAGTTTTAGAGCACAGGTTTTCTTTCTGCTGACCAGCTTTATGGAGATGTTGATTTCATTTTCCAGCAGGACTTGGCATCTGCCTACACTGCCAAATACCATGGTATCCCTGTGCTTGATGGACCAGCAAACTTACCCAACATAAACTGCATAGAGAATCTATGGGGTATCGTGATAAGGAAGGTGCGAGACACCAGATCCGACAATGCAGACGAGCTGAAGGCCGCCATCAGAGCAACCTGGGCTTCCACAACACCTCAGTAGTGCCACAGACTGATCAAAGTGAGCCCTGACCAAGTATTGAACAACATTGGAAAAAAGTTATGTGGCCTGATGAGTCCAGGTTGCCCCTATCCAGAATGATGGGTGCATTAGAGTAAGAAGGGAAGCGCATGAAGTGATGCCCTCATCATGTATACTGCCCTCAGTACAAGCCTTTGAAGGCAGTGTTATGATCTGGAGTTGCTTCAGTTGGTCAGGTCTAGGCTCAGCAAGTATGTAACAATAAAATGAAGTCATCGACTTCGAGACTTATTTCCACACATTCCACACCATTATTAAAGCTAAAGGTGGTCAAACTAAAATTTTAGTGTTAGTTTTATAGGGGTTTTTTGGGGTCCTGCAGTATATTTTATATGGTCTTCCATATCAAAAAGAATTATAAAATGATTCACAGGGCACAGTGTGTGATTGTGAATGGCACTGTGGTGAAGTGAGGGAAGGATTAGTGCAATGTGTGAGTTAGCTGTGTACTCTGCTGTTTACGATGCATGGAAGAGATGATAAAATACTGATAAAATATTGTATTGAGTATTTATGAAACATAAGAAGAAACATTTCTACCCTGTCTTCTGGGATGACAATGCACCAGTCTACGCGCACCAAGTGTTTATGAAGTAAATAAACACATCTCATCTATTTGTTTAGGTAATAAGTCCAGCAACTGTCCTCTCATTAACATCCTGTAAAAAATCTTTTATTTATTTTTCATAAAAAAAAATGTGAATAGTCACAGCTAGTGAAGGCTAAGTTTGTGTGACGATCATAAACCCTACAGGAATGACGTTATGATCATGGCATGACTTAGAAAGTCCAGGGATGTGTCTTGGGAAAGTTGTGAATGGCAAGGTGTTAAAAGTTCCTATTTGTATCCTCGAAGCAAGCTGAAGGGAAAGGGTGGTGGAAAAGCTAGAACTTGATAATTCGATCCCATTGATGTGTCTCAAGAAGCATTGATACTGTAACTCAAGACGAATACCATGTCAGACTTTGTGAACTATTCTAAGCATCAGTTGCTGACACCAGAGCAGGGGACATGGGGGGTGGCACATATGTGCTTTAACAAGGCCCTCCCCCAGGAACTCGCCAGCCAGTGCAAGGAGCGTTTGACTTGCTCAGCTTTAATGTTGTGAAATTACTGTCTGTTTTTAGCTTCTCATGTGCCGAGCCCTGAATCTTGCAGGACCCCAGGGCCATTTTGAGGCATTTTCGTGTTTCTTTAAAAAAAAAAGTGGTGTTGATGTCTTTTTAAAAAATATGCAGGTGAGGTAAAGGGTTGCTTGCAAGGTTGGAGACGAAGCAAGTCGGCGTCTTTTGTGACCTTGGGTCTTTTCAGAGACTGAAGCTGGATTCCAGCAGGGACACATGGTCCAGACTGACAAGGCCATCTGCTACAGCGCCAGGCCAGGAGAGGGAGGGAGGAAAGAGGTAAAGAAAGGGAGGGCAGGGGATACAGAATTCCTCCCACTGGGGTGTGGAGGGAGTAGATATTCTGGGAGATCATTGCCAGCACCTTGGAGTGGAACTTATGCATTCAGTGTCTTCAAACTTTGCTGGAGTAGTCTCAAGCTCCTATGGCGGCCCGTTGAGAAGACCAGAGTCTTGTTCTTCAAACTGCGCAGCACAGGTGACGGTTTCATGGTCCTCTAAAGTTTTCTTATGGTGATGAGCAATCTTGGCTTTGGGGATCTTGTATGCACTTGATCCGGTCTCTTCCTCTTGCCTCTGCACCCGAAGCTGAGCACGGTGGAATAAAGGCGCTGGCGGGTGCAGAGGCCTGGCGCGGGCTGTCTATCTTCTCCTTCGCTCCTACATCCAAACAGTGACCGAAAGGAATTGTATGCTTTCATTTTTTTTCCTGAAGACCAAAAAGCCTGGTAAAGGAATATTTTTTTATGAGGCACGTGTTTATAAAGATGGGCCAGGACCAAACAAAGCAGCAGATTGAGAAAGGGCTCAAGCTTTACCAGTCAAATGAGACGGAGAAAGCTCTACACGTGTGGATGAAGGTGCTGGAGAAGACCACTGATCCCGGGGGCAAGTTCAGGGCTTTAGGTTGCCTTATCACAGCACATTCGGAGATGGGGAAATATAAAGAGATGCTAAAGGTAAGCTACATTTTTCATGTTTGTCAGTATATTTGCTGTATAACACTTTTCAAAGAGAATATGAATTGGAAGAATATGATTATGACTGGACATATGAAGATTCATCATTTTGATTGTGTATGTGTAAAAATCCTTGGTATTCATTTTCTATGTAAAATGATCTTAATGTAATCTCATAGCCTAGATAGCTTTTGTGGATAATTATTATTTCAAGTGTAAATAAATATTATGTTATTTCATCATTTTTAGTAATTAGGTATATTTCGGTATTAGTTATTAGTTATTAGGTCATTTTCCAAAGCTAGCACAATGCTAACGCATGTTATAGCATGTTATATAAGTTACACAGACTGAATCACATCTTTTACTAATTTGCATATCCCTGTAAACAACAATTTCCTTTCTAAAGACATGCTTGATATGATATTACAGTATATGGTTTACATGAACATGCAGTCACTATTTTTTTGTTTTATTGAAAATACATTGTATATGAAAAATGTTGCCATACTCTTGGTTGATGACTAATCATTACTAAGTTATTTATGAACAGCTAACACAATCTAACCGCTTCACTAAATTTTACAATCTACAACCAACAAACATTTAGTCAGACATTTGCTTTTGTTCTGTTGTACGTTTTTTTGTTGTAATAGAGTTAATGTTACTCCCACACTTTGTAGCCTGGTTGGGCGGTTCGTAAACACCTTCGGGATAATCTCCAATTACAGCAGTAACATCTGATGTAGCTGGGAGGAAAGAGACAGGTTCCGGTTGGAGTAGGCTTGAAAGATTTGTGTGTGAAAGAGCGAGAGAGAGAGAGAGAGAGAGAGAGAGAGAGAGGTACACTCAGCTGTGCAAATATTTTGAAGGTTCTGAAAAAAGGGAGTACTTCTTCAAGCTGCAAAATCATATATTGTTACATACATTTATTATGTTATAGTCATCATTAGATTACATCTCATTAATTTTTTTATATGACCAAAATAGTAGAAACCAACAAAACTAGCTTTAGATGGTCTGAATGTGAATGCAAACATAAAATATCCTAATATTTTAAATGCCATAATGTCAAAATGTCAAAAAGTAATATTACATTACCAGTTACCTACTTTGTTGGTTTTAAGTAATAATAATTTTTTTTTTTTAAAAGAACAAATTTCAGCTATTTAAGCAGATCCTGCAAGATATCCATATTTACATGATTTAAAGTTTATATGTTTATAATAACATGTTATGATGTATCTCAAATACATCTTGAGGAGCCATTTTATATTTGCGGCTTCAGAAGGAAAGCACTTTGGTAATGAGAGCCTCGTGATATACAATCCCCAACTCAGGATATCTTGTTGACATAAACCCCCTTACTCACAGGAACATGCATTGCTAAGTTTAGTGTAGACTTCATTAGCAGACTGATGCTCATAAACAAAATAAACATGAAATGTTGATCAGAGTAGTAGAAATCGTGCTCATACTTTTGTCACTTTTGTCTAGTATCCATAGAGTTCATGCATGTACTGTAACACTGTAGTGTTATTAAAATCAGTTGTGCTGAAAAAAACAACTACATGCACACAAAGAGTGTGTGGACTGATATTGTGCCCTAATTGTGCACAGAGTATGGCATAAATGCCGAAGCAAAATGAAAGCGAAAAGAGGATTATATTAAAAGATAATAATTTGAAAGCTTGCTTGTAAATGTTTCCGTATTTACAAATGTCTAGTGTGGACTTGGGATCAGATCATCCTCCATAAACGTAAATGTACACACAAATACAGGCCCAAGAAAACAAAGTAAGAAAATCCCTCCAAAACTAACACGTCAAAATGATGGAATAAGATTTATTCACTGTTTACAGAACTGTTCACGACAGGCATAGTCTTAAAAAACGAAGCAATATTGACTCATAAATGCCTTGTACGCACAGTTCATCATATGAACATGCAGTCCTTTGATCAATCCTGAATGAAGTAATTATTACCAAACACAAACCAACATTCTGCTTATTTTTATCCCCTTCTTGTACACTAACATATGTAACACATATGCATCAGTACGCCCTAGCTCAGATTGACACAGCACGAGAGATGGAGGACCCAGACTACCTAACCGAAGGCTACCTGAACCTGGCCCGCAGCAACGAGAAACTCTGCGACTTTCAGAAGACCATTTCATACTGCAAGACCTGCTTAAACATGCAAGGCACCACCGTGAGCCTGCAGCTCAATGGCCAAGTGTGTTTGAGCATGGGCAACGCCTTCCTCGGCCTCAGTGTCTTTCAGAAAGCCTTGGAGAGTTACGAGAAGGCCTTGCGCTACGCGCACAATAATGATGACAAGATGCTGGAGTGCAGGGTGTGCTGCAGTCTGGGCAGCTTCTACATCCAGTTAAAGGTACAGTGCTCAAAAGGTCATGATGTTAATACTGTCGATATTTGTTTTACTAAATTGATTAATGTGTACCATGCTATGTACTTTCATGGTACACTCCCTGAACAAGCGGTAGTGTAAAAGGTTGGATGCAATAATGCAAGCATGCAATAATATGATGTCACTCTCTTATAGTAATTCCCAGCACAGCACTGTTAAAAACCTCCAACATACAGGGTAACTAACGACAAGCCAAATACAGCAGGACAGTTCAGATATAGACCTTTGTACTCACCTTGACACTGGAGATTTGTAGAGTTTAATCCCCCCGGATACTTAGAATGGACTGGTGTAATGAGTTTGTGATGAAATGCCATGTGGAGAATGTACTCATACGTCAAAGGCACCGACGGCCACAGTCTAGGAAATCTAAAGATAGCCCATTTTTACCAACCTATCGTCATGTTTATGCAATAAATTTGGTTTCTCATTGATTCACTGATTCATTGTTTCATTCATGCCTGAGACCTGAGACCATTTTCAATGGATGTGTGATCATGTGATATACATTCGTGTATAATCTTTTTACTCTTGTAGGATTATGAGAAGGCCCTGTTTTTTCCATGCAAAGCAGCTGAGCTTGTCAATGACTATGGCAAAGGGTGGAGTCTCAAGTACCGTGCCATGAGCCAGTACCACATGTCGGTGGCCTACAGGAAGCTGGAGCGTCTCCCAGACGCCATGGAATGCTGCGAGGTAAGCACTCGTGGAGTGTTCTAGCAAGAGCTCATTTGCAAAGGTTTATGTCAATCATTGATTCATCTGGCAGACAAGTTGGCTAACAAGTGAGATCGGATACTACCCAAGAATATAGCTGCTAATCTGTCAAAGTCCTCAGATACATTGTTCAGTCCTTCACCGCTTAAATTTTTTTTGTTGTTGTTATTAGTTTCATTGTAGTTACCAGGTGGATAATATTATATACGGAATAATATGCATGTTGATGTTTACCTGATTTATAAGCTGGAATTTTAAAGACTAAATGAACAGAAATAAGTGTGAACAACTAACACAGAGACACGAGGGTTGGAGCAAGCCATGAAATATTCAGACAAATTTTACACACTAACGCAGAATTGATTGCAATGGTTTGTTGTGGTGTTAGAAAATCTCAATATACGACAGTAACTTTGCAGCCCACCATTGGAAAGCGGTGTGACTGTAAATATACCGCACGTTACATCAGTGGTGACCTGAATGTCTCCCAACTGTACTGAAGTTTAGCAGTCGCTTGTCATAGTTTCAACTATGGTGACACACTCCATGTTTCTGTGCGTAGCTTCATCTGAGTGAGGTCCAACAACTGACAGGTGCAGCTGTTTGTGAGTCGTGTGCCAGACCACCCTACTTTACTATGGCGAATAAAAAAATGCCAAGGGTCCTGTGCACTGTTAAAGGGCCGTCATCATGGTGAAGAAATTAGTCCTTACTAGAACAAGCAGTGCAACACAGAGACACATTGCTCTGGACTGTGACTGCTAGACTGGAGTCACACTAGAGTAATACGGAGACAGATGGCAGAGTAGCACATTCCACTTTTCTACTTATGATCAAATTACAAGTTGTTGTGCGACTGGCATGGGGGTTGTGCTTCCGAAAGTGTCTTGTGGGATTACCTTTAATGCTCCTGTACCCTTAAAAAAAAACTAAGGAAATGAATGTCATCTGTCATCACAGGAATCAATGAAGATAGCTCTGCAGCATGGAGATCGTCCTCTGCAGGCCATGTGTCTCCTGAACTTTGCAGATATTCATCGCTACCGCAATGATGTTGATGTAAGCCAGTAAAACTTTATGATCAGCAATTCATTCCATTTAAATGAACACAGTTCCAGGCTTCAACACACAAAGATTTATGCAGAAGCATTATTAAGTCCTGGCTCAGTGAAGTTATGTCTCAGCTATGCTTTGTTTCCTTTGATGCTTGTTGAACAAGTCTGCAACCACATAAGGCACACTGTTCATTCATTCATTCATTCATTCATTCATTCATCTTGAGTAATTGCTTTGTTCTGGTCAGGATCGCAGTGGATCCGGATTCTATCCTGGGAACAATGGGGACAAAGCATAAATGCACACTGGATAGGATTCCGGTCTCTCTCAGGACATCATATCATTCACACACACTCACACACTTATTCCCACATAGGGAGAATTTTAAAATAGCCACCTACCACTATGTTTTAGAATTATGATCAGAATAGACATACAGACATGGGGATGACGTGACAATTCGCAGTAACTTGAGCTCTGGATTGAGTCAGAGTTTAATACGTGATGGTTGATCATTTTCGTACTTTTCTCAGAAAGCATTCCCTCGCTATGAGTCTTCAATCTGTATAATGACAGAGACTGGAAACCGCCTTGGACACGCAGCTATCCACTTAGGAGTGGGAAAGTGTTGGCTACTGCAGAAGGAGCTTGACAAGGTGATGAAGTCCATTTAAAACATTATATAACAATATAAAGCAGGCTTACACTTACCAGTACCTTAAAATATACGAGCTAAAATATAGTTTTGTGATACCTAATTTATCTCATTTCTAACATTTTTTTAAAATCTCTTTTCCAGGCATTGGATTCTTTTCAGCGAGCATATGAACTAGCAGATGCAATAGGAAACAAGGTGTGTTATATACATATAACTGGTATTTGGTGCCATCATTATTCATTCAACACAATTTATAACACACATCAAAAACAACACTCAACACGCTTCATTCATCATCTTCTACTGTATACCGCTTATCCTGTACAAGGGCCTGAAGCCTATCCCAGGAGATTTTGGGCTATACCCTGGATAGGGTGCCAATCCATTACTGGGACACACACAAACTCTCAGCAGTTAGACTAATCTGAATGTCTTGCAAACATGCAAACTCTACTCACACAGACTCACAGTGGGAATCAAACCCTCGACCATGGAGGTACAAGGCTACAGGGTTCACAACTACACCATGAGGCTGTCCTACAAAACAATAATATTCAAATATCCAATGTCTAAATTACCTTCATTACCCAGCTTCTTTCACCGTGTACATGAAGCACAGATAACGATTTCTTGATTGAAATAGTTCTTGTTTAAAACTGCCATTGTATGTCCCACGTGTTGTTCCACAGCTCTTTTCGCTGAAGGTACACTGCTTGTTAGAAGGCATCTACCGTAGCAGGGATCAGCAGGACGAGCTCAGAGAGCAGGTGGTGAAGTTCCTGCAATGTGTAGAAGAGCTGGAGCTCTACTGTGGCATGTGTGGCGAGTCAATCGGAGAGCGAAACCAGCAGCTCCAGGCTTTGCCCTGCTCCCACATCTTTCACCTCAAGTATGCTTCCTTCCTGTTCTCATGCTTACATGTTAGGTATTTCTGACACAAAATACAGTAGACCAGGAAAGACAGTGTCCTGAGTGATATAACCACACCATACAGATGTCACACATGTCACATTCCTGAGATTATTGAGTTGTCTTGACTGTATGGATATTACTATTATCAATAGGCATTATTACACTTGATGTTTTATGTCACAGGGCCCCTGCTCTAGTTAGCATACATTTTATGATGACTCATTTTTGATGTAAAATTGCTAATGACTGGCATTTTATTTGTATAACTATTTTATGTAGTTTCTGTCATCCTTCACATTGTTTCACATTTCATTAACCAAATTACTCACTTCACCATATAAATGATTTCCCTCCTCTTAAAAATGATGTTCATACTCGTGGCAGAAACCTGAGTACAGGCCCATGCAAACCATTGTTAACACTCATTGTCATTGTTACATTTCAACATGGATACACAGGATTAGGTCCATTGATTTTCAAAGTATGATTAAAATGTTTGCCCAATCTACTATTGCATTCAGATAAAGATTTACACATGATATTGTTCATGTGGTAAAGACACCGCTCCTAGACAACTGAGACAATGGATCTGTTAACTCGCCAGACATTATAATACACTGAACAAAAATATAAACGCAGCACTTTTATTTTTGCTCCCATTTTTCATGAGCTAAACTCAAAGATCTGTAACATTTTCTACATACACAAAAGACCCA
>JAOVVB010000037.1:24498474-24510649 GCA_028570985.1 Heterobranchus longifilis | reverse complement strand
TTTGGACTGTGGGAGGAAACCGGAGTACCTGGAGGAAACCCACCAAGCACGGGGAGAACATGCAAACTCAATGCACACAGAGACGGGAATCGAACCCGGACCCTGGAGGTGCAAGGCGACAGTGCTAACCACTACACCACACGCCCCTATACGCATTTACATAATTTAATTTTGATTGTGTAAAAAACACTATACAAATAAACTGTAATTGAATTGAAGAAATCTGCATTCTCTCAAATGCACAAACTGATTCATCTGGCACCAACAACTATTTAATTGAACATGTAGCATCTAACAGGAAATCAACATAAAAACATGGATTCTTCAAAATTGTAGACGAGCAATAAATAAGACAATTCTGTGTAACAGAATACTATATAATGTACCATGACTAATGATACATTAAATTCTAGTTGTATGACAGCATTCTTAAGCTCCTATCCTGTATCTTTACTGTGCTGTCACAGCATGATTAGCTAATTGGATAACTGCATGAATGTGCACGTTGTGAGGAATAATTCAAGGTGAAACATAATTGTAGGCATACTTCAAACTATTCAGACTATTAAACGAATAACTTCACCAACAGAAACAAAACAAACAGGACTCCCATCGTGCAAATCATTGGAGTTGTTTCAATAGATTGAAAAAAATAATAAGTGACATGAAATGTCACTAAATTAAACTTTTTGCCAGCAAACATGTCAGTTAAAGTTGATAGAAACATGTAACTGGATATAACATGATACATTTTTCATGACATACATTAATAATATGGTTAAAGTACATTATGGACATCATGCTGGTTAAGTGATCATTTCCACTTTTTTGTTCAAACAGGTGCCTGCAGACAAATGGGACACAAGGATGCCCAAAATGTCGCCGGTCATCGATGAAGCCTGGTTTTGTGTGATGTAGTTGTGATGTTCCAGTTTGGACTAAGCAACAGAATCAATGTGGCTCCACTTGAGAAAAAAAAACTGCAACATTCTCTACCAGGAGACACAAAAACAAAACAAAGAAAGTGGTTTCAATTCCATGCTGTTCATCTCGTCTGGAGTTAATAGGGAGACTGAACGCACACGGAAATGGCCATAAAAGGAGTGCTCTAACCATCTGCACAAAGTATGTGCTTCGTGCACCGAGACTTTGAAGAGTGCTTGTGTACGCCCTACTGGGCAAGTCGGAGAAAACAACTCGGATATATAATATTTTTAAAGCATGGAGGTGGAATAAAAATACATAAAAAGGAGATGAGACTGGGGTCACTATACATATCATTCTGCTACGTCAGTATATACTGGCTATGTGGCATGGATCATGGTTTTTATGGATTCAGATGGAATTTAAATCTTTAGGCCATGTCTTTGGCATCTGTAAACTGAGTACAAGGTAGAAATGATGCTGATTGCTAATCTGTATCATGTTTAAATACTACAGTGATATTATATTGATTATTGCTATGCTACTGTATATAGCACTAACAAACTTTGCATTTAATGTGTATAACTTGGGGATATAGTTATTGCACTGTATATACCTTGTACTACAAAGAGCAGTGTCAGTTTGTTGTTTAACGAGGGTCAGTCAGAGCCAACTTTGGTTTGCTTTATGTTCATAACAAACGCTCGCAAAAACCTAATATAGTTTTTTTTTTTTAACAGATGTTAATGTTAACTGAGCCAAATGCATGTTGCAGTGGTTCTTGATCACAGTCCCGAGGATACCCTTGTACTACATATATTTCTTACCTATTCTACACAGTTAACACAGCACATATTAATAAAAGGTCTTTTATTCAAACAACAGTCCAAAGCAGGGGAGCATTAAGGACTAGGCCTTAGAATAATTTCACTTTTGTCACGCTTGTCTTCCTGCTTTACCTATCCGAAACAGTGTTTTCACAAATCAGATTTTTTTTTTTTAGCAAATGTACATATGCATGTATGAGTCATGAAATATATCACTAGTTTACTATAAGTTGGATGCTGTTACACAGCAGATACACAGACTGTACAGTGCTTCTACAGAACATTTAGTAAATTAAAGATTAGTGTTAAACTTCAACTCTTAAGAAGAAGTGAATTCTTATTAACTACATGGGAGCAATGTGCAACGCTGCTGCTCGTCTAGTATACATTTTCTTACGTCTTGAATTATTAGTTATACCATATGTTTTAAAAAGTAATATAACTGTCCTGTTTTACTAACAAATCATCGCCTCCCAGTACAAAACTACCTCTTCCATTTATTCTTTACAACAAAGCATGATTTAAAATTTAAATATAACAAAAAATATATATACACACACATGTTGAATGTTTGAGAATGGTCCTTCAGTCACATCCAGGGGAATTTTTATAGTGAAATTGCAATAAACCTTTTTGCTACAATTGATGACTCTTGCTTCTCCAGGACATATTGTGCATCTTTTTCCATTTTGTTTTGTTAAAATCTTACAGTTCTCGTTACTCTTGACCCCCGCACAACTTACACTAAACTCTTCTTCAGTTGATTAGACAGGCATGCAATATGAAAAACAGCAGTTGCTTCATGATAATATGTGATTCTATAGTGATATGGTTTCTAAAAAGTTTTTTTTGTTCCTCCAAAGTAAAACCCATCAATAATTTCTTTAATGTTCTTTCATTATTCTCTTTTATTCTACTTTTTATGTATTTCAATATTTATATTATAATATACCCATATTGTTGTTGGTGTTTTTCAAACACTCTATATACGCATCCTTATGCATATCCTTAGGCAATGTACACAACAAACTACAGATTTATTAATTTAATTAGAATAAATACATTTTTGTACAGCAGAACGCAATTATTCAATGTTCTTTATCCTTTGATTTGGATTTTCTTTGGGATGCCATGTCTTTGAGTTTAGAGTCTAATTTGCGTTGCAGGTACACTTTTTTGTTTGGATCCAGGGACTTGTCTTTTTGCCCACTTCCAGCATACAGCACTCCCTCTTTGCTTATTCTCATTCGAGCCTGCGCCTTCGCCTTGTCTCCACACCCATGTACCTACAAAACAATTAAGTGATTATAAACAGTATTCCAATATTGGTAATGATGATAAATGAATGAAAACTAGTTGAGCCTGGTTATCATGTTCCCAGGAGATTAACGTGAGGTTTTCATTTATTATTAGCAATGTTAGCAATTTGGCTGAAGTATACTATTACTGTTAAGGTTGTCATTAAAGCATGTGCTACCTCAGGTATGTGGTGACTCAGGCAGTACTGTCTGTTACAGTAGGCACACAGCTGCCCCAGTGTGAGCACACTGGCTTTACACTTCATGAAGCCACACACGCTTTCTGCTTTCACCACTGCATCGATGAGTGCTTCGAAATCATCATCAGCTGTAGCAGCTGCAGCAATGTCCACAGCTCCTGCTTTCATTTTCCCCTTTCCTAAGTAAGAAAGTCATAAAGACATGATAGAAATGGTAAATATACAAGAGGACAGAATAAACCAGAACTCAGAACATGCAGTAAAAATAATATTGCATAAGTATTCATCCCTGGAACGTTTCCACAATTTGTAATGTAATAAATTAAAAGAACTCAACTGGGATTATTCGTCATTAATCTACATAAAATATACCATAAATCTGAACTGGTTGCCATCAGTAATCACATAATTAGTTGAAATATCTCCACCGTCACTCTTTTGCAAATAAGGTGTCAGATGATCTCAATGTAAAAATTATCGACCGTCCCTAGACATTGCTAGAAATATAACTAAACAAACAGTATAATGAAGATCAAGGAACTACCATCACAAGTCCAAGCTAGAAAATAGCATCAACCTGGGTTTGGTTATAAAAAAAATGCCAAACTTAGAACTTCATAAAGAACGGCATTACATCCAGTATAAAAAAAAAAATACCATGAATAATATAATGACAACAAATATACAGTAGATGAGACCTTCCACCAAAGGACAGGAGGGCATTAGATTAAAAAAAAAACAAGAGACGAAGAATGAGATCCACAACTCTGACAAGGGGGGGGAAGCTGTTCAAAGGACAACCATAGTCTGCACATTTCACAAAAGTGGGTTTTATGGAAGAGTGGTAAGCCAAGAACAAAAGCCATACGAGTTGCCAAAATACTTGTTTACGGCTTAGCAAGCATGTGGAAAAAAAGTGCTGAAACCAAAAAGCTTATGGTCTTGGCAGAGAGTGTTTTGTTTGGTAGAAACCAACATTGCTCAACATCCTGACACGATAATTCCCACAGCCAAGCACAGAGATATCATCATGTTATAGGATTGCTTATCATGAGCAGAGACTAGGCAACTGGACAGGATTGAAGGCAGGATGGATAAAGCCAAAGACAGATCAATCCCAAAAAAAACAAAAAACCTGTTTTAGTCTGCAAGAGGTTCAACTTCCATCAGGACAATACAAAATGCCAAGCAGAACCTCAATGTGGTATAAGAGCTTGGACCTCATTCAGATTGATAATATGTATAGTAGCAAGACCTAAGAAGTTTTACCATCCAATCTGACAGAGCCCCCAGTGAGAAATTTTGCCAAAAAAAAAAAAAAATGCCATAAAAATGTAGGAACCAAACATGCAAAGCTGAAAGAAAAGCATCACAGGAGACTGGCAGTAATAATTGCAAAAATAAAATCAAAGGTGATTCTTGCTCAGGGAGTATGTGTTTAACCAGCAAGTTTCTGCTTTTTAAAAATTTACCTTTGTGAATAAAAATATTTTGTACCTTTAAATGTTAGACATATAATGCAAACTCAAAAGGAAAAAAAAAATCCCACTAAAGTTAATTTCAAACACTTAAAAAAATATGGAAAAGTTTAAAGGGGGGGGGGGGTAAATACTTATCCATCCTCTATACCTTTTGTTGCACTTTTGTTCTTTTTCATTGATGCGCCTTTGCCATCTTTAGGCTCTGTCTCTAGTCTTTTGCTCTGAATTTTTTCCTCCCGCTTTTCTTGCTCCCTGCGCATACGCTCCAAATGCAAGCTTTTCAGGTCTAGAGCCGGCTTTACTGGTTGCCTGTTGGCTTCTTTTTCTGTTAGTTCCTCTGGCATCTGGATTTCTGGCCTTGTGGACTCTGATTCCTCTTCCAGTGTTTCCTCTGGCTCTGCCACTGGTTTGGACACAGTGATATGGCGCAGTTTGCCTGTTCCTTTACTCACATGCTGTAGCTTTAACTCTTCACAGAGCTGGTGGACCAGTAGGCGTTCATGTGAGTTCAGAGAAGATGGAAACTGAAGCTCTGTCTGACTCTCGTTCTCCATAAAGGTAAGCAACTGCTGCTTTATCTCTTCTTTTTTAATTTGTGTTTCAAGTTGATCATCTGCTTTTGGTTTGGGAAGGCCTGCTTTTAGATTTTTGCTGAAATGGGCACTATTCTTTGATTGACCATTTCCTTTGCTTTTACTCTCAGAGACTTTATTGTGGTTGGTCTCGGCTCGCTTGCCTTGTTGGTTTGTAGTCTTTGTTTTGGTGGAAGGTGCTTTAATGTTATTCTGTTCTTCTTTGAAATCACGATAGTAGTTTTCTGGCACCAGGTCCTCCAGGTACTCGAAGGCAGTGTGAACCTCACCATGCTCAGACATGTAGTCGACCAAGCATCTGAGAAAATCATGGTTTCGGACAGTCTGGGAGTCACACACCACTACAAGCTGGCGTCTGGCACGCGTTACTGCCACGTTGATCCTTCTGTCCTCTGCAAGAAATCCAACTACTCCTGCAGGCTCAAAGTAAAAAAAGTCAAATGAGATACTTTGGAATTAATTCTTGTTGTTATTTACTAGCTGCACTTACGTTGTCTAACCTTTTCTATTCGATCTAACCAGGGACAGCAGCACTGCCTCTTTTTCTCTGCCTTGAAAACCATCCACAGATTTGATTTCCAGGTCAGGGTACTCATGGGAGAGCTTCTGCCTTAGCAGATCTACCTGAAATATTATCAGTAAAGTTTAAAACAAAAGAGCAATGTAAGATATGCTAGGGCAAAATATTTGCAAACATCTTTAAGTGAAATGTCTGGAAATGCTTGGTGTACCTGAAGGTTATATGGTGCGATGACTGCAATGTCTTTGGCCTGCACTCCAGCCTTAGTCAAGGCTTTCACATGAAGCGCAACTATGTCAACTTCACCTGAGATTTCAACAACAACAAAAAAATTAAATAGTTTTTTTAAAAATAGTAAACGATTAAGCCAATCGTAAAAACGTGGGATTTCGGCTGATGTGGGGTTGGAGTAGAAAATGATGCAAAGATTTGTCTGATTGTTACCCTGATTGCCTTTTGACTGCTCATCTGTATCCTCCATTTCATTAAGACCACAGCCAGCAGTGTCCACTAAGAGCAGAGGCATGCTGGTCTCCTCAACATGAGCTACACCAGCCAGGTCTCTGATTAAAAATAGATATTACACTGAACAACTTCAAAGAGACGTTACGTCTGTCTAAAGCAGAAAACAATGCTGTAATTCCAGTACCATTATAGCTATATAAAGATCAGCCTGACCTGATATTCAATCACATACCTCAGTAAATGTTTCTCCACTGAAGGATGTGCGGACAGTTTGCCTTGATACATCTGCTCTGAAGCCCACTGCATGATGGCAATGTTCATACGGTACTGTGTGGTCAGCATTCGCACTACTGAGTCTCCGTACTTCTGAATCAGACGCTCCATTAAACTCACAGACAGACCTTTAGCAGCTGCACTATTTAACAGTGAGGAGAAGAAGAAAATTTGTTTTAAAATGGTTTAAATTTGTAAATTCATCAAAACAATCATGAATCAAAAGAAAATATGTTGATCCATGATGATACTCTTTAATCAAGTTTTATGTCCTACATTCACTTGTTGACCTTAATGTTATGATGTAATTCACTTGCCTGTGCATTTAAATGATCATACAACATGTGTTATTAGATTTGTTTTTGTATACTTCTACATGTAAGTATTTTATAAGTTGCAAATAAGAAAACATAAACATCAGCCTACTTCTGAGATTTAATTGTGGGTGGCAGCTGCTTGTAGTCGCCAGCCAGGATGCACTTGCGTGCTTTGAGCAGTGCAATCCAACAGCTGCTCTCCAGAGCCTGAGCACACTCGTCTATCACCACCAGGTCGAAATGCTCGCTTGGCAAATGCTTCAGTGGACCATCACTGCTAGCTCCTGTAGTCAACAAAAGTTACTTGAGCACCTGAGAGGAAAACGCAGGACCATATTCTCTTTAACTGGCTGAATAAGGATGATTCAAGGGGCGTTCAAGTTAAAGTGGGACTTGTGATTAAATTTCTCCTAGATGAAGGTGTAAAACTGATTGACATTTACAGAAGACTTTAAGCACAGTACGGTGATGAGACTGTTAGGAAACATTTGAACGCCTGTGACAATTCTGTCTAAGGCGTCTCGGAGCCCATGCAGCTGTTCCCTTGAACATTTAGCAAGTGGAACGCTTGATCCTTATTGCAACATCCCCCGTACACAAGTGTAACATAGGGATAGGTGCATTAGTGTAGTAGGGGATTATACAGAGAAATAAAGGTAGTTTTTACTCTCATGTCTGTGTCCTGGTATTCGGCACAATCAAAAGTACCTGTTTGACTTGAACACCCCTTTGTAGGTTATTCAATAGAACACCACTACTGACCAGTGTTGGTTGCTAGAATAACACTGGCCCTTTTCAGGATTTGGGTGATGGCCATCTCCTCCCTGCTCCTTAGTTCTTTTCGCAACTCTCCTATTTCCCGCCTTAGGCTGCTTTTTTGTCCTTTGTCGCGCGCTTTCTTGATCTGACTCTATAACCATGGCAACAGCATTTAATTACATTTATAAACTATCTCAAAATCTAAATGTAGTTACATCACTGCATATGGGACAGAATCCTGTTGCAGAAAACTTTGCTCACACAAACATAAAACACTATTGAAAACATTGTTGAGAAAAAATAAATGCTTACAAATGCTTTATCTATGTCTTTCCGGACATCCGCGATGATGTTGGTGTTGTCGCTCTGTGCAAGCACTGCATCCAGTGAATGTTTCTGGATTGACTCGAGCAGACGTGCTGGATGTCCCAGACGCAGGACCTTAGCCTTGCTCTTAGCCAGGCGCTCCACCAGATTATCCACTGCCACGTTGGATGGTGCACAGCACAAAACCTGCAGGGATTTCCAGCAGAATAATTACACCATTCATATTTGTTAGTTTGACCTTCACTGTACAGCTAAAAAATATCCTTAGGGAGTGCATGGCAAGAGCGAAATGGCAAAAGAGAAGACATGACTTCATCTTTAAGGAATTAAATAAATATAATATGAATTATATATATATATAATTTGAAATTCCAATGTCCAGTATCTCAAAATATTAGAATATTTCCTAAGATTAATCATAATAAGGATGTACAATACAGAAATATCTAACTTCTGAAAAGTATGTGAATTTATGCACATTACACAATTAGTACTCAGTTGGGGCTCCTTTAGAGTTACAGCATCAATGCGGCATGGCATGAAGTAAATCTGCCTGTGGCAGTGCTGAGGCATTACTGAAAACCATTGCAGACATTGCTTTGATATCAGCCTTCAGCTTGTCTGTATTGTTGGCTCTGGTGTTTTTCATCTTCCTTTTGACAATACCCCATAGATATTTATAGAGTTCAGATCTAGCGAGGTCGTTGGCCAATCAAGCATAGTAATATCATGTTCAGCAAACCAGTTAGTGGTAGTTTTGGTGCTGTGGGCAAATTTTAAATGTAAAAGGAAATCAGCAACTCCGTAAAGCTTATCAGCAAAAAGAAGAATAAAGTGCTTTTTGGATTTTGTGCCTTTCCATTCTTCTTCCAGGGCCTTGACTCCTCCAGGGACCTTGATTTCCAAATGAAATGCAAAATTTACTTTCATCAGAAAAGAGGACTTTGGACCACTGAGCAACATTCCAGTACTTTATTTCCTTATGCCAGATAAGACTCTTTTGATGTCATCTCTCATCTCATTTGATGCAACGGTTGGAACAGTTGGAACTGTTGCATTCCTAGTCTAATCTTTCATCTATTTTTACATTAAAATCTGTTAAGTAGATCATTTTTAATGACTGACCAGAACCTGTTCGAATTTTTAGGTTTTACCTTCTGGTCTTGTTTTATAGCCTGTAGAATAACTTCAACCACCGTTGTGGTTTTCCCCGTCCCTGGTGGTCCGTGTATGATAGCAACGTCTTTCTGGGACAGGGCAAACAAAACAGCTTCCTGCTGAGAACTGTCTAATCCATTGTTGACCCACTCTAAAGCATCTAAACAAGCAAGTCAAAAGAGAAATTCAGTTTATGCATAGTCTGAGCCACAATTACTGTTTAAAATCTTTTCGGAGGTCTTATGTAGGCTTACTCTGCTGTGACAACATTCCAGGCTCAGAGTACCCAAAAAGGACACTAATTAGATGGGCAGCAGGACCATTTCTGTACCCATTCAAAGAGTTTAAAGCACTGCAATCAAACATGAAAATTATCTTCATTTATCAGAATGTGACTCTTAATGGCAGAATGAAAGCACCAATGAAACCAGGTATGGGCAAAAAAAAAAACTTACTGAGTCAATCGTTTATAAGTTACATCATTTGCAAGCTTCATAATATTGTATAGCGCATCACTTTCCAGGTTGAGGCCATCATGTGTTTCATCAAAAGCAACTGTTATTGATGTCTGTGTCACACGGGTCACTACACCTGAGCAAAGCTGATTAGGCTGGCTGCATCCTTCCGATTCATAAAGACCCACAATGTCACCTGGAACAAGACCCAAAAAAACAGTTATGCATGTGACACAATTTAGGTAGCTATAGCATTATTCAGCATGAAATCTAACATCTTACTGATTACAGGTCTTAAAGTATAATACATATGCTAACTATGCTTTTTAGGGATGAACAAATAAATATTGGTCCTGGGACTGATCCTGGCTTCAAATCCTGGATCAGTGTCATATTTTACATTTTCCTCATTTAGACCATTTATGTTTTTCTGATTTTGTTTAAAGATGACAGACATCAAAGGTTCTATATGTAAAAACATTTCATGTGTCTTTAAGCATGTCTCCATCACACCTGTTATATCTGGTATACATTAAAGAAATTTGCAAATACATTAATTGACTTGGTTTCAGTATGTCAGTACTGTGTATGTGCTCGTCTTGAACTTTAAGTTAAGCACTTAGCAATGACCCTGCTTATCCTACCTTTAGCTAGCTATCTGGTTTCATTATACGCTATCAGTCCCCTTGCCCTCTTCTATTAGCAGCTGCTGGGATTGAGCTGATCTATATGGGTACAGGTATAGACTGTTTTCAATACCCATATGTCTCAAGTCAATAATGCTGTGCGTCTGATTGAAACAGTGGCGCGCTGGCCTAGTTAGTGGTACCACTGTTGCCTCACACCTCAAATCTCGCCTACAGTCTGCGTGCGGGGAAGTTGCATGTTTGGTGGGTTTCCTCCGACAATCCAAAGATATGCTGTAGGCTAATTGGCGTTTCCAAAATGCTTGTAGTGTAAGAGTGGATGTGTGAGTGTGTCTGTAAGGTGCATACGGTTACATCAATAACCGATCTTGTGAAGTCATAAGATCATTGCAGCTAACCACGATTTAATAATGATAGCTTGAAACTATAAAGGAATGAATTTTCAACCACAGGTTCTACATATTGCACTCTTTTTGTGGTTGCCGACCTCAAAATCTTTGGAGGTGAAATCCCATACAATATTATCATCCACTTCTCTTCACATAATGAACACCAAAGTTCACTTAAGATCTGGGTTCAGTTTAAGCATCACTTTGGGTTGTAATCATATTTCCATTTAGTGGCCAATTATGTTTTAACCCTTGCTTGGTTGTGCATTTCTTTAAAGGTCTGATTTCTGATATTTTCAACAAAATTCACATTAAGCAACCTCAGACGTCCAGCTCATTTAAGACTCTGCAAATCTTATTCACATGTTGTGGATTTTTGTGTAACTATTGGACAGACATCTTTATTTTTTATATCTTATATCTTTTATATTATGGTCTTAATTTGCAATTGTACTGTTTATGTTTAGGTGTTTGACTTATTGTTGTCCAGTTGCATTTGATATATACAGTATATCACAAAAGTGAGTACACCCTTAACATTTCAGCAATCACTTTATTACAGTATATGTCCTCAATGGACAATACTATAGAAATGAAAATTACATATACTTTAGAGTAGTCAATGTGCAGATTTTATAGCAGTACAGATTTACTGTCCTCTAACAATAACTCAACATGCAGACTTTGTCTAAATATCTGGCAACGAAAATGAGTACACCCTCATTTGTCAAAACTGTGTCCAAAGTGTCAATATTTTGTGTGAGCACCATTGTTATCTAACATGGCCTTAATCCTCCTGGGCATGGAATTCACCAAAGCTGCACATGTTGCTGGGATCCTCTTCCACTCTTTCATAATGATATCACGAAGCTGCTGGATGTTAGTCTCATAGCGCTTCACCACCTTCCGCCTGAGGATGTCCCACAGGTGCTCAAAAGGTTCAGGTGTGGAGACATACTTGGCACATGAACTTGATAAATAGGACATGTGACTTTGCATGGTTAAAGATGTACAGCTGTTATCACTAAGGGTGTAATCACTTTTGTTGCCAGCTATTTTGACAATAATGGCTGTATGTTGAGTTATTTTCTGAGACCAGTTGATCCATACTGTTATAAAAGCTGCACATTGAGTACTCTAAAATATACCCAAGAAAAATATACACAGTGTGGCAAAAAAGTATTTATATCAGCCAACAATTGAGCAAGTTCTCCCACTTAAAAGGATGAGAGAGGCCAGTTATTTCCATCCTAGGTATACCTCAACTATGAGAGACAAAATAAGAAAAAAAAAATCCAGAAAATCACATTGTAGGATTTTTTTATGAATTCATTGGTAAATTCCTCAGTAAAATAGGTATTTGGTCACCTACAAACAAGCTTGATTTCAAGGAGAATGTCATATGGTCAGATGAAATCAAAATAGAACTTTTTGGTAAAAACTCAACTTGTCGTGTTTGGAGGAAAAAGAATGCTGAGTTGCATCCAAAGAACACCATACCTACTGTGAAGCATGGGGGTGGAAACATCATGCTTTGGGGCT
>JAOVVB010000037.1:24454311-24498374 GCA_028570985.1 Heterobranchus longifilis | reverse complement strand
GTGTGTATGTATGTATGCATGTATGTGTGTGTGTGTGTGTGTGTGTGTGTGTGTGGTTTTAAAAATGTTTTCAGTCTTTTCAACTCAAGGGCCCCAGAGCCCAAAGCCAAAGTCAAGTCACAAGTCTTCTTAAATTATAAATCTTTCTACTGTAGTTAGAATTAGAAAAAGTCACAACTGTAAATTCCCCATGAAAACTTTTTAAACATTGTTAAAAAAAACCCTCACCAGGTCCAAAGCTGTGACTGGGAAGACCTGAAGGGCCGATGCATTTCCGTGGCTCAAATGACACCAGAAGTCTGCCATGCATTCCTGTCCTCTGGCTTCCAATCTGAAGTTTCAGCAAGCAGACTCCTTTCTGCTGTAGATTTTTTAATGAGAGATTCTTTTGCCATGCCCTGACAATAAAGTAATACAGATACATCATCAATAATTATTTAATCATTTTCTGTATCACATGAACTCTATTCGAAAGAAAGTCCTGCCATAGACACATCTACAACACTGAGTGTCTGGATTACCTCGTTTCTTCTATCTCAGCTTCTCTCTCCTCCTGCAAGAGCTCAAGCGTCCTGGAAACGAAACTTTCAACCTCCATTTCTGTGACACACAGACATCACGAGAGCATAATCAAATTAAACAACAAAAACAATAACAACACAGAGATACCTGAGACTGGAATTGATAACTGCAACGTTTCCCTCATTATTTTATCAGATTAGCGAGCTAGCAAAGTTAAATGAAAATTAAAGTAACATTAAATAACAAAAGGTAATAGAAGCTAACGCACCTGTTATATAGTCGACACGTTCAGAAGTAAATAAAAAATAATAATCTATGGATTGTTAGTATAATTATTGTATAAGACCAGACACATACATGCCTATCGTTGCAGTCACTTTCGTTAGGAGAAGGAGTCGACTCTCCAGAAAGATTCAGGTCCCCGAGTGCAGGGGAGTCGATTCCGAAGCTTCGAGAACCGCATAGTAAATTACATGGTAAAAGTAAACCACTGTTTATTAATTTTGGTCTGATTTGTTTTCACTAGTGTCTTTTGATATAATTTTTCTAATTATTTGTCTGATGTATTATGTTTTTATACATAACCTGCTGTCGCATGGTGTCCTGTGAACATTAGAAGAGGTAAATAAATGCTGGAACCGTTTGTAATTTGTTATACGTTCTATAAATTATAATAGTGTATTGTACCTTTAATTAGCACTGTACTATTCGTTTTATAAGACCACCAACCTGGTTTATTTTGTCACTCAATAAAATTCATATGTCGAATAGATTCGAATGAATCAAACTCAAGTGAGTCGACTCGCACCAACCTTTTCTGGAAACGAATCCTGTCTGTTTTCAGCATTGCGCATGTCAGGATTGGTACGTCCTCGATTTCATACCTACATACACACACCTCTGTTATATCAATTATTACACTATTTTATTATTTCAGTTTATACCTTTCATTTTAAACACACCACAACCATAGAAGATTATTTTGGTGAATCATATTGTCAGAGTAAGGCAATATTTCCTTGTCAACGCTGTTGTTTTTATGAAAGGGGAACGGTCATTGTAGGCACGTTTTCCCTTTTTTGGAGGGGACAGAATTTCGTGGTACACCGGTCATCATGCTGTCTGAAAAAATGTCAAACCTGATGTAGAAATATCCTCGCTGTTCAGCTGATAATATGATACGTTCTGATAATATTATACGTTTATGTAGCTAGATAGTGATTTCCACGGAACAATGGCCCGAGTTGTGAAAGTGTTAAGGACTTTACGAAATCATTGGAAGAAATCGACTTTTGCAGTATGTGTCCTGTCCTATGGTGGACACTGGATGTACGGAAAGCACTGGTTAGTAGCTCTTTAATCCTGATTGCACCTCTCTTTCATTATGCACTTTATAAAAAAAAAAAGAAAAATATACTCCTTCTTCCAGTATAATCAATATAAATGATATAACATGGAGTATAATGGAATAAGAGGTTATGTTATTATACTAATATTTAATTATTATGCTCTATCAAGTGACGTAAGGCATCTTCATACATTCATAGTTGAATGTTTGCAAGCTTTTTGTTATGTTTCTTTCTAACAGTGACAGTGTACTGCGACGAGAGGCATGTCAGGAGGCTAGGGTAAGTAATATCAGAAATTTCTCACTCAGAATGGAGAATAAGGCAGAATCCTTATGACGACACAATGGCGTAGTGGTTAGCACTGTCACATTGCACCTCCAGGGTCAAGGGTTCGATTCTCTCCTCGGAGTCTGTGTGTATGGAGTTTGCATGTTCTCCCTGTGCTTGGTGGGTTTCCTTTCACAGTCCAAAAATATGCAACTTCGGTTTATTGGCGTTTCCAGATTGCCCGTATTGTGTGTGAATTACAGTCGGGCATCAAGCTGGCAGCTCGACCCCTTAAGTAACTGCCATACAATAGGCACACAATTTACCACCCACATGAAATTTAGAGATGCCATTGTACTGTATCTACCAGCATGTTTTTCTAGAGCTAAGAGGAAACATATACAGACACAGTGAGAATGTATAAAACTTTACATGGAAAAAAACCCTGAGTTTAGGAGTGAACCAGGGTCTCTGAAGTAATGAAGAGGCGACAGTGCCATTTATTTTTGGTTAACTATCAAGGTATAGAACAGACATGATACAAAAGCAAAATAATATTCCTGCACAAAAAAAATACAGATAATAATAATATATAATATTTTATAATGATATATTATATTAATTATGTTAATGTAATATAATAATAATATTCTTGTATAAAAGGAATATACTGTATTTAGAGCATATATTAAGAATTTGTAAATAAAGGATAATGAAAAAAACCTGCTGGTAGGTAATTGGTTGCTCTAAAAAGCTACTAGGTGTGAATTAGTTTGAAAAGTCTTGTGCTTTGTGATGGACTGGTACTCCATCCACCTCATGTGCACTGTTTCAGGCACAGTCTCCTGATCCACCGTGACCTCGTCAAGATAAAACAGTTTCTGGAGTTGAATTTAAGAATGACTTAGCAGTTTATTAGTATATAAATATTATATGAACCACTCCTAACTGTAGGTTAGTGATATTAGTGGAGTTATTGCAGTGTTGTTGTAAAACACCAGGTATATTGTGATGTTGATCTGGTTTATAATCAGGAATTTGGCCAGAAACTAATTGGTCCCCAGGAGTCACTGAAGAAAGCAACAGTAATCCTGAATCCTGCAGCATGCAAAGGGTGAGAGTTTGTGATAATCACTTTTCCTGGAATATACTCTGGAACGTGGCTCTTATCTTGCCAGTCAAACTCCCACTTATCATAGTGATTGTTTTTTTTTTTTTTTTTTGCACATGTTTTTCCACAGAAAAGCTAACAGTCTGTTTGAAAAGAATGCAGCCCCTATTCTACATCTTGCTGGCATTGAAGTTAAGGTTATAAAGGTATTATACTTTTGTGGTTGATACAGTAGGACTATGTTGTTGTTTTTTTATAGATAATGAGGATGATGATGCTTTGAACTTTCTGTAGACAGATTATGAAGGGCAAGCCAAAAAGCTCATGGATCTGATGGAAGAGACAGACATGTTGATTGTTGCGGGCGGTGATGGAACACTGCAGGAGGTAAAACTATAAAGTGTTTAAAATCTGGAAAGGTTTGAAACATTTTGCCGGCATAAGCTCTTGCAGCACTTACATTTGTTTCTTGTCTTTTGTTTGGTTCAGGTGATAACTGGCTTGCTGCGCAGAGCTGATGAGGTTTGTGCTGTGATGAAACCACCCATGTCTATGTAGGAGTAATTTGGGAAATACTACTTAAAGGAAGCTTGAGAATGATTTGGCAGACAGAACATGTGTCCTGTTTCCTGTCATTGTCTTTGTTAGTATGAGAGAGTTAATTTTTATATTAAATCTCTAAATTATTTCTGTGCATAGTAGATGGGATCTTTAGATCTTTAATTGTCATACAACAGCGATTTGTCAGATTCACTGTGATATTCCTGAAAATGTAGTAACAGAGATTGTATAAA
Source organism: Heterobranchus longifilis (assembly GCA_028570985.1). Classification (NCBI taxonomy): domain Eukaryota; kingdom Metazoa; phylum Chordata; class Actinopteri; order Siluriformes; family Clariidae; genus Heterobranchus; species Heterobranchus longifilis. The sequence continues at coordinate 24,494,331 of JAOVVB010000037.1, read as the reverse complement.
TCTTAAAATGTTTCATCCTAATAACTTAATATCCATAAAGGAACAAACACATAGAGACTAGCTATTAGGACAGTATAGAGTAAATGGCTTTATGTAAAAGAATTAACAGTACATGCTTGTGGTAGCTGAGCAGTGTTACTATAAGATTTAGAAAATTTAGTCATCATTTCCTTGTTTTTAGCTCTCTGTGATCTTTGGCTTTTATAAATGTAACTATAACGCGTCATATCAAGTCAGGTATTAAGTCACATGTTAGTTTTTTTGCTATGGCCAAGTGCAGTAGATGAAACGTTGTCGAATTTTCAGTTTTGTACAGTTGGTTAATAAACACAGTACCTTGCTGATCCTTCAACAGAATTGGGAAGTTTTAATCCTAAGTATTGTTGTAAAGCACTTTAATGAGCACTATCTAAGCTTGTCGTTCCAGTTGTGATAGAAAAGCATGCAATTTTTTTGGCTATGTTATGTTAAGGCATATCAGGGAAACCCTGATGTTAAATGAGGCTGAGGGTTCCCTCTTAGTACAACACAGAATTCTCATTTAAATATTAAAGAAATTGGATTTTAACAGAAAACTCTGAGTCCGCCCTCGTACACAAACTCATACTGGCCATATCTCGGCACCCGGACATAATACACTAATGATCTAATGATCTACACTGAGCTTATTGAACCAGGAATCTGAAAAGATGCAGGACGTAATTCTCATAAAATGCGACTTTATACCTGATTTGATTTGATGGGTCACATGACTTCATTTCACCAACATATGCAGAGAAATTTGAGATGATCTACGTTACCGAAACATACATAATTAAAAATGGTGGATTCTATGAGTTAGTAAGTGTTTACTGATTCATTTGAATGTGTGCTATATTTTAATCCCAGGAAGCATTTAGTAAAACTCCCATTGGCTTCATTCCTCTGGGCTTTAAGAACACCTTAAGCCAAAGTCTGCATATAGTTACTGATGACAAAGTAAAGTAAGTACTCTTATTAAACTCTCTTTTTGTCATTAGGTAATTTGTCTAGAATTTATTTATCCTTTATTCGAGTATGTATATGGCGAGTTGTATATCAGGGCAGGATGTAATTTGTTGTGAATTTCAGGCACATCACTTCAGCAACACTGTCTATTCTGAAAGGTGAGACGGTGCCACTAGATGTGCTTCAGATAAAGGTAAAGCATAGTTACTTTGTTGCTGTGTGTGTCATTTCTGAGCACAATTACTTATTTTGTGGTTTGCATTTTGCTCTCAGAGTGAGAAGGAGCAGCCTGTCTTTGCTCTCTTAAGTTTGCGCTGGGGTTCCTTTCGAGATGTTGCAGCATCCATTAGCAAGTGAGTGGTCTTTAAAACGGGAAACTATGAGAGATGTTAATTGTACAGAATAATGAAACAGTTATGAGAATTAAAAACTCTCTTAATTTCTCTATATAATGCCCTGCAACACTAATGCATTTATCCTAGCGTTTCACTAGTACTTGAAACTAGAAACTAGTGTGCTAGAAACTTGGAACTAGTGCTGGACTCTCAGGAACTCCTTTAATGAAGGAAATGGCTTGGAGAGAGGTCGGGTAATATAACAAATGTGGCAATAACTCCCAACTGAGTTTCTGTAATGTGCTAGTGGTGCTCTTGAATGGTTGTGTCTACTATTGCCATAGACAGATGTGTCTGTTCTGTAAGTTACCGACAAGTTATGTTATGTAACTTAAGTTAAGTTATGTTTATGTTTCGATTTTCAAGGATCAGGTGCTTAACTCGCTAAATATTCACGGGAACCAGTGCAGTGGGCTCCGAGCCACCTCGGCCAGGACGAATGAATCTTATAACCGTACTCTTCTTGAAGTGTTTTGTTAATGTCAAACACCCTTATTTATAAGAAGTTTCATCACAAGCAATTATATATTTGTTATAACATTTGTTATTTAAAACATGGTGTAGATATATTTATACATTTAAATGAGCTCTTATCTTCCTGTCTTTCAGGTATTGGTATCTTGGACCATTAAAAACAAGGGCAGCACATTGGTTTAGTACATTAAGGGTGAGAATGGTGTTCCATTTGTGTACACTTACGTTTAATATTTAGTAACATTTAGATAATGTTAAATCAACCAAGTTGGTTTCTTTATCTTAGGAATGGCCACAGATGCATCATGCTTCTGTCTCATACCTGCCTCCTATCCCTCGACCCCCAGACCTGCCTGATGTGAAGCCTGTGAGACCCAGTCTCCTTTATCGCATCTATCGGAGACTTAAAAACTACTGGGCACCTCCTGTAGAAGGTACTATTGATGTGTATCTGGGAAAATTGCCTTTGATGCAGGTTTTAATAGCTGACGTCTCAATGCATTGTGTGTGTGTGTGTGTGTGTGTTTGGGTTCAGAGCCGCAGATAGAGGCAGAACCAGAGCCCTGGGAGGATAAACAGATCTCTACACTGGAGCTCACAATCAGCACACACAACAGGAATCCAGTGAAAAGAGTAAGTCCTCTTTATGATTTTTTTAATTATTTTTTATTTATTTGTTCAGATGGTCACATATATTTGTTTTTATTTAGAATCAACACATCTTATGCATTTGATGCGAGTGACCGTATAAATTTTACAAAAAGTAAAGCTGAAATCTGAGACCCTCTAGTGGCTGACTCCCATCTTATGGAATGCGATACATGACAAACTTCAATTTTGTTACAGAGCAGCAAATTATTTCTCTGTTGTTTTTACATTATTCTCTGTTCTGTTTTTTCTATTGCTTCATATGACGCTGATATTAGTCTGTAATTATTTTTTTATTTAATAAGCCAAGCTGTTTTTAACATGGAATATTAACTTTGTGAATATGCACCTATTTTCCAACACCAACTTGACACTCAGGAAAATGATGCAGCAAGTCTTGTTCTACTGTAAACTGTTTTAACACACTAAAAAAAAAAATACTAACATACTAAAAAACTGTAAATGTAAACCCTAATCCTTGAGTTCTATGCAGTATTTCTGACATTTTGCTCATTTTGATGTTAAACAAGATAGTTGTACTGTTATTATAATTATCAAACCAACCTGAGTGAACAAAGTGATGCTGGAAACCAAGGCAGCTTAAATGTAAAGAAATTAAGTGAAGGACATGGGAAGTGAATGATGAATTTGCTCCTGCTACCAGTTACATTTTGCTTTGTATCGACTTCTGGTGGATTTGGATCCATCGGTTCTATGAACCAGTAGAAAACATGAAGTTAGAGCTGTGGGATCTGGTCTACTGAAGTGCTGTTTGTCATCTATGCTGCTAGCATGGAGCTGTCTCGACCACAGACATGTGCTAGGGATTTTCTTGTTAGCGGCACTGGCATCTCTATTGTTTTGTTATAACTGAAAATAGTTGTGGCTAATGGAGTCAGACCTTGCTGCGCATCAAGGGCACATAATCATTGTCTGTATTTCTCCTGCAGAGGACAGATGACTCCCTGGTGCTCTCTGTGGAACCGGACGAGCTTCCAGTTGGACAGTTCATCACAGAAGGGTATTCATTTTATGTGATATTTTAACTTGCAATAGAAAAAAACTCTAGTTTCAGAGTTAACTATTTAGAGGATGATGTTTTTTGTTCACTCGTATAATGATGTATAATGACTTGTTTCATTGTGTGCAGGACTAAAAAAGCTGAACACCCATTTGAGTACACAGAGAAGGCCTTTCAGTTAAAGGCAAGCGTATGTCGGCTCAGTTTACCCCAGGTGAGGGTTTGTTTTTTATGAAACATGTTGAAAACTAGCCGCAGTCCCACTCAAACTATTATTAAAGTGAAGTTAACGAACTCTGACGAATGATGCATGTTTTTACCTAAATAAAACTTTTGACTTAAAATACAGTTAAATACACCATCCATCCATCCATCCATCTATTAATCAAACTTTTGTATAAAAGCAATACTGTAGTAATAATAACCGTCATCATGGCTGACCTTCAACCTATGCCTTGTGTGATATCCAACTGTTAATAGCAGCTATAACATAAGTGATAACTAGAACTTGTTTCACAGGTGTTCCTTAACATTAACTACAAATAGAAACAGGAAAATACATGTCATTCTTAAATTAATGATTCTGTAACTGTTGACAAATCGTTGTGGTAAAAAGAAAAAGTTTGCAACATGTTCTTACAGGGGGAAAAACAAAATAATCTTTCATGATGGAAATCACTCCATGCTGTTGTTGATTATTTTTCTATAACAGCATGGCCCATTATGTTTTATCCCTTAAGTGGAATGAATTGTCTGTCTATAAGCAGAGCGCTGCTCTGGACATTTAACTAAATCAGTTCCATGTTTCTCATGTTTCTGCCCACAGGAGGGCGCTGGCTTTTTTGATGTTGACAACGAAGCGTTTGAGGCAATGCCAGTGGAAGTGAAGCTTTTGCCAAGGAAACTAAGGTTCTTTTGCAGCTCTGAACGCAGAGACCAGCTGGCACAGATGAACTAGCCAACATGCTGCAGTGAAACGCTGGGAAAAGTTCTGCCTAATTTATTGGACTTTTACCAATCTATCACAAACAACTTTTGCCTGGGCGCTAAGTACACCGCATCAGAGCAATATCACGACATTATATTGTCATGTTGGTATAATCTGTGTTTTGATGGTTGAATATTTTCCTATGGATTTCATGTCTAAAAGGAATGACTAATGTATGTAAGATAAAACAAATGCCTCCAAGCATAGTTAATCAGTGTGCTGCAGTACGCGTAACACCAGGAAGCTGAACGAGAAATGCTCGTTTTCCTCAATATGAATGTGATGGGAGGAAGGTAGAGAGTGCAGTACTGTTCAGCTCCATTAACATGGCATCTAACAAACTGTGTTGTTTATATGTGGACCAATGACCAGACATAAATAACAAGAATTACTGTATATGAATCATTATTACATCTGATTATAAAACAGTTACCTAAAAACACGACCTGACATATTTCTAATTATTTATTTAGAATTTAATTGTTAATTATGAAAGAAAGAAACAAGTTATGGAATAAACATAGCAGGATAAAGTGTGTTTGTAGGTAGATGTTTCCAGTGTTATACTGTAGAACTGCTCTAATACCATTGTCTGCTGCAAGCCTTTAAATGTATTACAACCTCCATCTGTCACAAACTGAGTTTTGCTGCAAAGGAGATTGTGCAGCAATTATGCAGACATGTTCGTGCACAAACAAAAAGTTCAATTCCTGCTTGTTTGAAATTACCACCAAAATAATAATAATAATAATAATAATGGGGGCATCATTCATTTCAAGTTTTGAAAACACTCACAATCAGTAAAGAGAGTTTATTTCAAGATGGCAGTAAAAAGAGCCAGTGGATCTGGACCAAGATACACATGCAGTTACAGTGTTTAACATAATGGGAAAAGTGTTAAATGAGTGCAGACATCAGCTAAATTGAGCCGTGTATGCATTAATGACATTTTAATGCTTAGTCAACATCTATTTGTTTAAGCGTTCAAACACAATCATTACTGTACATTTTCTTCAACACAAAGAGCTAAGTCAATAGTGTTTATGAAATATTAAAAGGAAAAGAATAGGTAGTTTATGATATATTTCGAAAAATTCACATCAGCAATTCTTGTCTTATAATTTCTATGGACATATACACCACATTATATATTTGTTAATTAAATTAAATAAATGTTACTATTAAATCATGGGTAAATTTTTTTATGTTTGTCTTAAATCAATATCGATGTGAATATAAGTATATTACAATAGTTTGAATCAACCGTTTTTCACCTTGAACCAGTCTAAGTAGTTGGGGCCAAATTGCAAACTCCTTGTTCCATATAAACAAATGCATTCCTAGTTTCAGCATCTGCAGTCCTCCTGAGCTAATATTTCAAATTTACAGTGTATTTAGTACAAATGTAACTCATAAATTTTTCCAGAAGTCGTCGTACAGCTAGCTAGAACTAGATCAGTGGGACTATAGAAGCTGAACTTTTGCACAGAACGAAGGTTGTGGAGTTGATCACTTACATTGTACTTGTGTACATTTTTCCAGGTGACAAATGTCATGGTCAGTGTTCAGAGTAGGAAAACTTATAAGGACCAAGACCTATTGTAATGTACTGATACTGTCAGTCAAAAGTTTGGATGCATCATCTAATTCCATGCTCCTTCCTGATTTTTATTTCTTTCTACACTGTAAAACAACGCTGAAGGCGTCCAAAATATGCAATCATTTCCTTCGAACAGCCTTCATAATGATTTTAATACTGAGGTCCTCTTAATTGGGGATTTTTGAGGCTGGTAACTACATCAACTTACAGAGGTGGGTTTCGGTCTTGCTTTTCTTGAGTCTTCATGAGAACCAGTTTCATCATGGTGCTCGATGGGTTTTGCAAATGCACTTGACGGAACTGTTCCACGACAGTGTCTTAATATAACAATTGATTTTTGTTACTTAATTACCTAATGCTATATGTGTTATTCCCAATTCCAGTATTGTTCTAGAATGTAGAAAATAAATCCAAACTTTTGACTGGTACTCTGTGCACCTTAATTTTGATTTAAAGAAGACTTTAACCCAAAAAACCTATAAAAACTATCCTTTTAACAGTAAATGCATTTTTGTTTACTAGTCAAACAACGAGCGCCTGCACTCATTTACAGAAATAAGATGTTACTATTTGCAGTAAACATTTAAAACAAGAGTTTGGTATTCAGACTGAACACAAATCTTGACTGCTACATTAGCAGTAAGACAAGGGTCGGTTGCCTACAAAGTTCCACAGGTCCGAAACACAACAGGCTGTTTTTGTTAGCGAGTTAAAGGCCTCTCACCCTTACAGACATGTACAATGTTGAGTGATACTTCGGGGCGAATTTATCTTCTATGTCCAAGCCATAGACTACAGTTAATGTAGCACAAACTAAATATAATCGGACTTTGCCAGTATGACCATGTGATCTAGTTCTGTTAAAAAGCAATTAAGCCAATCATTGCTCGTTGCAAATACATTTTAAACATAAACCCAAGCTTACACATAAAGTCTGCAAAAGTCGATGAACAATACAGCATTCACTGACAGAATCACATTCATATTTTTCTGTTTTTGAAAAAAAACAAAACATTAAAAATCACAATAAACAGATATAAACTGAGTCATTGTATACCAGCTGTGCTTTATACGTTGCAACAAACATATACAACTTGCAACCGATAACAAAAATCAGGAATGTGGTCAATTCAGCTCAAAGACATACATTTACGCCTCTCTGTGTCTGTCTCATTAACATTCGCACCTACTGTATTCATATTATAGTACATTAATAGTCATATTAAAAGCAGTCAAAATCAGTGACTGTTCTTTTACCTCTAGAGCAGGGACAAACTGCAATTACGAGTCTGGTGTGTTGAGATACAATGCGCCATTGAAAACCAAGGGCAGAAACACAGCATGTAAATTTCATTCATTTACTTGGTCAAAACCGATGCTACTTTAAAAAGAGATCTAATCTGGCGTAAATAACCAGCAGGCACCTTCTGAGGCTGCAGGTTGTCCGGCCCTGCTCTAGAAAATACAGTGATTCATAATCAACAGAATTCGTGGCAAATCCAATGTGGTCCATGATTATAGACCATGATCAGGTGAACATGAAGTTACATTCCAGACCCATCATCCCTCTGGTGACCAGAACATTACTTAGTGATTTATTAGCACTCGTCATAGTATTTTAATTGCTCCCTTTGTCAACAACACTGATCCAGTCAATAGCTACAGGCATAAATGCTGACAAAAATAAAAAGAATCAGAGAGAGAGAGACAGACACACACCAGCATGATCAAACTGAATTGATGTGGAGTTAGCTTCATAAATACTGGAAATGTGGTCCAAGAAAAAAAATGGTTCCAGTCTGATACCATTCATCTGCAAAAACCGTTAATATATAACAACGTAGTCGGTCACTGCTTTTCAGTTACCTTTCTTCACCAGACAGAAAACCAGACGAACACAAGGATGAAAGTGTCTCCATTGCTTTACTTTAAGTCTGTGAGGCTCAGATGAAGTGCGCTGGAGACCCAGACAGTGCCATTACATCAGGTCTCCAAAACAGCACTGGCTAGAAGAAAAGAGTCACAATTGAGGTCCACAAAACAAGCAGTAACAAAGAGGCACAGAGATCAGTTTTGTCACTTTTCTCAGGATGTGAGAGTAGGCGCAGCTGGAAAAGAAACCCACAGGTAGCTGTCAAGGTACTGAAGAAAACACACATGAGCCCACACACACAAACACAAACATACATAAAGCAGACAGACGTCGCGGACGTGAAGGCAGCAGTGTATCAAAGCCTGAAGAGGCAGTATCATTTCACTCCAGCGGTGAGGCCAGGGGTCAGTACTGGCTCCTGAGACACCCGTCCCAAAAAGAAAAAGAGAAAGACAAACAGAGGAAAGCAGGGAGTCAGGCAGTGAGTTCCAGCCTAGCAAGGCTAGTGGATCCAGAGAGAGCATTAGTGATTAGTGAGATGAAAAGAGAGAGAAACCTCTCTGGCCTTACGGGCAGCACGGATTGTCGATAACCAGCATGACATCGATGCCGTAGACCTCCAGCAGATCCACAAGGAAGCCGCGGTCAGCATGTGGGTCCAAGCCCATAGCACGCACATGCTCAGGAGTCAATGTGGGATCAGCGCTCCCTGCAACCTCCAGCAGTGTCTGAAAGATGCGATTGTTCTGCTCCATAAAGAACCTAGCGAGGGGGAAACACACAGACTGTTTGTACATGACGGCTTAAGCTTGTGTGGTCAATTAGCATGGGAGTAAAATAAAATCATGCTAATTGCCCATATTATCGTACCTGGCAAAATAATTCAGTTATTGGCCCCACAGTGAGAAACTAAATCCTTGTTTTTTTAATCAATATTCTATGAAAACTATTAAGGCTAAATAGTTAATACTTTAGAGCTCTGAGTAGAGTACACTGTAGAAACTGCAATTACGAGTCAGCTAGATGGATCTGGGCTAATCTCAGCTCTGTTTACACTAACAATTATACCATTTTTTGAGCATTTCTTTCCTTTAGCCATTTGTTTAATCCTATTAAATGTTCTTACAGTTTTAAAACGTATAATCCATCCAGTCCATACAGCTCATACAGTATACATATTATATTATACATGTATTGATCAGCCATAACATGACCACCACCACCACGGAATAACATGTATTATCAATAATCTACCAGTAAACTGGTGACAGGATCCTGGCACCTTATCTACACTCGTGGGGACCAGAGGCTATCTTTCCCATCCGAAACATTACAGCACTGCCATGCATGGTGCTTAGCGGGCAAAGAGTTCAAGGTTGTTGATCTGACCTCCAAACTCCCCAGATATCAATCCAAATGAGCATCCTTACAAGTCTGATCCATGGAGGCCCCGCCCACAGAACCTATGAGCCTTGTGGAGTCATGTCCCAGTGGTGCCCAGAGCGGAACCTAAAACCTAGGTGGTTTTAATTATAACGGTTTTAAAGTTATGGCTGAGTCTATTCAAGTAAAGTAATAAAGTAATAGACTGACCCTATTCAAGAGCGACTGACTTGTCTGAAGACTAAAAATGGACACACATGAAGCAATGCACTAATCATGTGGACTGCTCACTGCCACTCTGGAGGCAGTGTATGCACATGAATGTACTGAATGACCAGGTTAGATTAGTCAGATTTATTCTAGTATTTTCTAAATTTTACAATAAATAATAATCATTTTACACATTTTATTAACTTTGTTGATTTCAGGCTTTTTCCTAGTTTTAAGCATTTTCCAGGAAGATGCAAAATGATCTGCAAATAGAATTTTAAAAAATTACAAACTGAAATTACTGTACATTTGTCTAGAGATAGGTATATTTTTTTATATTTCGTCTATAGCAATCATATACAGTAAGAGGAAATACTATAGCTATTGAACTATATTTAAGATATGATCTCTAGCTACTTGTTTTTGGTGTGTCTTACCTTTCGTTTAGTTTTTTTTGTGAAAAATATCTGTTTTTGTTATTAATTACTTTTCCCAGAACTACTTCTCAATAAAGTATATGCACATTGCGTCCAAAAGCTCAGAAATTGCTCAACTCTTGGACAGCCTCAGGTTTTCAAATATTCTTAGCACTATTATTAGCACTAATAATAATGCAAGTATAAATTATTCACATAGACTTGTAAGGACTGGTTGGTCTCAATTTAACTAAGAAGGCAAAAACAGGAGCTCACCAGAATAATAACAAGTAATACAAATCTGCCACTTACAGGATAAAGAGGTCTTCCTCACTAGAGGTACAGTCTCCATCAACCTCCTGGGAATACAGCAACAACTGCCTGCGAAGACATTTCCATGATGTCACCACCATCATGACAACCTGACAAGTGCTATCTCACTTTAATGACATCATTACATTATAAGGAGGAAACTGTACTTTGTGGTGTGTTTAGTTACACTGCAGGAGTCCTTATCTTAAATAATTATTAGTAAACGCCCTTATGTAAGGCAGAAACATTAAAGTACTTACTTTGAACTACTGAATGTGTACGTAACTATGGATTCATGCACTTAAGAACCTTTGGTGTGATATGTATTTGTACTACAGTGCTCAATCTTCATCTCAGTACCTCTGTTCACTGAGTTTGCGGTACTTCTCCCTGTCTGCGTTGTTGATTCGCAACAGAGGCTGCAGGCCTTCTCTGTGTGTCTTCACATTCTGGTTGTCAATGTAGACATCATAAAGCTCCTTCTTTTCCTCAAAAATCTTCTCTGTAGTGCCTACATTCACACAATGAAAGCATAAAAGTCTTGAAAAAGTGCTAATACTTTCCTGAAAGGTTCGTCAGCAAGTAATTCACAACAACTATTGTATAAAAATAATGTGCTTTTCAAACATTTTGAAACAATCTATGAAAACTTCTTATTCTACTACCAGGAAAAAAATAAAAAATAAAGGCAAGCCTTTTCATGACTTGAGTCATACAGACGTTGTGTAACAGCTAACAATTTCATCATATTTGCTTTAAATGGAAACACCGGCAGCGATTTATAATGAAGTACTCACAAGCCACGTAGGACAATTCCGTCTCCAGAGCTGTGATGTCAGCAACATTGATATAGAAGAAAGGGCGGAACTCAGGTACAGAGCCACCGATGCCAGGTATGGACACGTTAGCAAGGCAACAACAGCAGTATACTGCAGGAAAAGGCACAACACAAGTCACAACCCATTGAAAAGAAATAATAAGTTTCAAAATGATCCAAGAATATGAGGGTGAGTCAAAAATCATCCACACTGGGGGTAATATTAAAATTTCTGGTGGCTGCACTGTTTTATCAGCGGTTTCTGTTTCTAATTGTATTGCAACCAAAATTGGATGAAGTGATTCATTTTCTGTCGTCTGAGGGTGCACCTGGTGCTGTTATTTGTCAAAGACTTTGCGCAGGATGCAGAAAGTGTTTGTATATCTGCAACTAAAATTTGGACCAATAAGGAAGTTTTTTAAAGAAAATCATTACTGGTGACAAGACAGGGATCCATCACTAGGAGCCTGAGAGTAAACAGGAGAGTATGAAATGGAAGCATTCTCAATCGCTGACCAAGAAAAAGTTTTTTTAATGTTTACAGTTTTCTGGGATTCTCAACGGCCAGTTTTGGAACATTATCAAGAAAAAGGTTCAACAATCAACAGTGCTTGTGTTCGAGTTAGTAAAATGTTGCAGTTCTTCTAAATCCTACAATATTCACATACTGGCAGGCAGCACAGCATCCTGTGTGGTAGAGCAAATTATTTGTTAAGTTTGTTCGGAACTGTAACAAAATATAAAAAAAACAGCTGAAATCGAATCAGGATATTTATAAAATAGTGATATTTACAGAATCACTATACCAATCAAATTGCCACCTACAGTAGGTATCATGATAATTTTGTATCGGGTGGTCCCTAGTAATTCCCATCCCTACTGTTGTTGACACTCTGCTATAACTTTGTTTTGAGGTGTTAACGCATCCTCCCTATAATCCTGATCTTGCTCTATCGGAATTTCACGTGTTTGGTCCCCTAAAAGTAGCGCTACGAGAATGAAGATTCACTTCTGATGAAGAAGTGAAGATAGTGGTGCATTCTTGGCTCGCAGCTCAGCGTAAAACCTACAATACAAAAGCTTGTTGGCAGATGGACAGTGTATTGAAAAGCAGGAAGATTATATTGAAAAACTTTTATTTGAGTTTTCTAAAATTCATAAAAATTAATTTCTACAGCCAGATTGAAGATCATTTTTGATTCGCAAATAAATGTTAAAAAAGCTTGTACTAACTAAGTATAGATTAATGATGATAATGCAGGTCAGCTTTATTAAATCTAAAACATTCAAGTTTATAACTTACACCCTCATTCTTATAAACAGACATCGCTGTGTCTTTAGCAAATTAACTAAATTTGCATTAAAACACTGCTCGAGCCTCACCCCGGTAACACACCACGCCGACAGGAGGAGGAGAAAAGATGAGAATGCGTTTCCTTAACAAGGCAAACTTCCACAGCACCATAATCTGTTCTCCGAAGAAACGGATGAACTGAGACATGCAGCCAGCAGGATGTGTAATCTGACAGGAATTAAAAACAAATCATGAGACATCTGGCACTCGAAATACCGTCCAAACTTACTGAAAAGACAATGCATCATGTAGACACTGACTTTCAGTTTGACTTAATAATGTTATGGTCATAAATACTGACAGAGTATCCATGTGAAACTGCAGACAGATGAATTTCTGTTTTGTCAAAACATGTCTCTGTTTAACAATATGAAAGTTATGAACTACAGCATTTCAGCAAAAAAAAAAAAAGACAACACTCAACACTACAAAATATTAAAAATCAGCAGTTTTACAGAGTAATTACACTTCCTGTTTTTAATGAATGCACTACAGAACTGAATCTAAGCCCTGAGCAATATTTTCATACAAAAAGCAATGCATAGGTTAAGCAGACTAAAAGAATAATAAAGCAATAAGGATAAAAACAGATGAGAAGAATGTAATATTTTAGCAGTCACATGTTCCCACCTTCATCTCTGGATGCATGCAGCGGTTCACCATGGTGCTGGTGGGGCAGACCGTGACCAGACCGTTCCCTCCTGGGGGAAGCACAGCCTTCTTATCCTCATAAAATGCCTCCAGCGGTGAGTACTGTCCCGGACACTGCAGCTGGTGCCTGCAATCAAATATAGCTAGAGTTTTCACATTTTTTCATAGAGCTTCCTCAAGTATAACTACAGTGGTGGCCAAGATATTAACATAATAAATGCTATGTATTACAGTTCCTCCTGTGCACAAAAAAGCAAAAAAGGAGATGTCACTAATTTGGTCTCGCCTTCCTGTCTGAAGAGTTGTGCTGATTAGCTTCAGCTGGTTTAGTTAATAAATGCATCAAATATTTAGTCTCTGTGGCCCGGGTGTCCACCTCTGCACAAAAATGGCTACAACTAGGGAACTCTCAAGTGAATTGTGAAATTCTCTAGCATATTTCTATGCATCATCTTGAAGCAATCAAGCTGGCATGGATTAAGCAAGTGATACCGGAGTACTACAGACTTTTTTGATTCTACAACCAGCAGGTTTTGAAAAATGAAGGACTTCATACTAAATTTTGATTGTTGTACCGCAATTTCTTTGCATAATATAAACAAATTATTCTTATTATCCTGAATGTCATTATTTTAAAATTTTGATAATTTCATTAAAACATTGAATTTCACTTTTGTCTCGGTACTTTTGGCCATGATTGTAAAGACATACGTACACGTTAAAGAATAAGAGGTGAGAATGGATTAAAGAGCCCTAGAGAATACATATACAGGAATGAGAGAGTAATAGCATGGGTGTGCACAGCTCCAGAGGAAAGCAGACTGCCTGATTGTTACTAAATAGATTACATCCAGAACACATGCCACAAATAAAATAAGGCTGCATCCATTATATACTGGATTCTTTTACACTTTATCAGAACTGCGCTAACACAAAAATATTGTCTTTTTTATGCATTTAAGTTTAACCATGGTCATAGAGCAGACTCTTATTCAGTACATGGCACTTATGTGTAAAAATTCTTGTAAGTGTTTTTTAAACACTTCCCAACCCCCAGACAGATCTCTCTTATCATACAATAGCTACCAATCAAGGTGAAGGCCATATTGCACTTTCTCTGAGCCATGTGAAGCCAGCCAACCAGCCAGCTTTTTAAACTGCTCCATCACAGCGCCGTGCAATACACTTGGAAGAAAGTGCTATCCACCCTCTTCCACATGTGTGATCTCACAGACATCACATCATTGTACAGTGTCACTCTGACAGCAGAGAGATTTCTTTGCCCTCTTGGATTTCCAGCCAAGGATGGCTGTGGAATTTTCGGTAATCAAACTTTTAATCTTTGGACATTATAGCAAATGCTTTTCCGTTGTGTCACTCAAGAGCCCAAATGATGGCTATTTTGCCTTCTTTGTTCAAGATCAGCTGATGAGCAATAATCAGCCATCCAATAAACATACAAAATCAACCAAATGTAAAACAAATGAATAAAAATGAAATTAAGCTTATAATATGAAAAATATGTCACAACCACTGTCCTTGAGCATATGATAAAGTAGAAGACAAGAAACATAGAAAAGGGGAAGGAAAGAAAAAGGAAGCGGGGCATCGTAAGTGTCAGTGTGAGGAGAGACTAAGAGAGATAACACACAGAACACAGGTTAAATGTAATCATCAGAAAGGCAAAAAAAAACAAAATTGGTTTAAATGTGTCTGAAAACAGCTCAGCATTTTTAACATGGCTAAAACTTTAAAATCAACTTACTTGACCTGGTTCTCTAGAAAGTGCATGTAGCGGTACAGCAGTGTGTATGAAGGTGAAAGGATGCCAACAGACTTCATTCGTGCCCCCCTCTCCAGCTCACTCTCCACCGGCATATTGGCGAAGCATGCTAGCCCAAAGAAAGAACCTTTCCGAAAATATCTAAAAACAGTCAAAGGTACTGTAAGGTACATCATCCAGAATCAGACAGCACTTTTTTTTAGGAAAAAACAAACAAACAAAAAAACATTATACCACTTAACTTAATATCTGAAATCATATTCTTACATGAAATCGTTTGCAATACGATGAGAGCCGCTGGCCATTGACTTGAACTCCACACCGTCCAGGTTTATGTCCTGAGGTAAGCACCACTCCACAATGTTTCCTGTACATGAGAGGAGTGTAAGAGTCATGATTACTGATTGCAAACTGCATAATAACACAAGAAGCCCATCTCTCTTAAAACAGACCATTCAGTTTATACAGGGTGTGAGAAAGAAATACTGTAAGATACCACAGGATACCATAATGGCAGTTCACAAACTAATGGCATCATGAACCCATGTGGGGTTGCTTAATTCTAAATGGGGAGAAATGAGAGAAACTCAATTTCCTTAGAGACTTGTTCACATATATGACAAACCAATATAATGAATATTTAACTATTAGGATAGATTTTGTGTGCTATAACTTTGAAATGATACGCAGAGTCACAGACAAACATAATAGGTTTAAATTAATAATGTCCATGCTAGTTTTAGCTTTTTCCACTATCCTAAGATGCTGTACTAATGGAGAATTTCAGCTACGAAAAAAAATTATTTTTCATATCCGGCCCATTCACTGGAGCTAGTTCCTCCACAAAACTAAGAGACTCTGACATAGTGAAACAACATGAAAATATGACAAACATCATTAAATATGGATTATATGGTTATATAAGTGAGTTGCAAATGTAAGCTAGCCCTGCATTATAAATGTAAAAAGAAAAAGAGAAAGAAAAAAAATATGGTGCAGGCTTGAGGTCAAAGAAAATTCATAATGTCAATTTAAGATTTTCAACCGTTTTTCCAAAAATCCTTTTTGAATCACTTTTATTGACTGAAAAATCAGACCAGGGTAAAGGTCTACCTCAGTTAGAAAACACCATGATTCAATGACAACAGTGGCTGATTATGAGCCTCACAGAATAACTCAATGATTTATTAAAAGACACATAAAATATTATGTTAATAGATTCGGAGCAGCATGTTGACACAGCAGGTAGCACTGTCACCTTATGGTCCTGGGTTTGATCCAGAGCTCGGGTTAATGTTTGTGTAAAGTTTTTCATTATTTCAGGGTCTGTATGGGGTTTCATCTGGGTTGTGTGGTTTCCTCCAACCACACGCACACACACACAAAACAAAAGTAGATCATTGGGCCTGGCCGCTCTGATTGCCCCTAGGTGTGAATAAGTGTGTTCATGTATGTCTCCATGATTGCACAATTGCATCACGGCAGGTGATGGACTTGTGTCTCATTCCGGGTGCGTCCATGTTTTGCGCCCAGTGCTCAGAGTCACCCTGACTAGGATAAAGCAGGTTACTAAAAATGCATGAATGAATGGCAGGACTGCAATAGTCATACCCAAGCCAGTCATACTGCACAGTTAAGAAAAGCAGAAGTCAGTGAGTGTGTATTAGTCAGCAAGATGACTTAGAAACCTAGACATTTTCACTTTTTTTATGTGGTGCGACTTTATCTCCTGCGTAATATTTAATCAATGCAGAGGAGGATAGGTACTGTATTTTCTGAGCACGACCAGGCTGTGGACAGAACAAATATTAGCTCTATGAGATGCGAAATATGATCAATTAACCCGTGAAGCCAAGCGAAGTGCTGTAGTATTAGTCCTGCTCACCTGATCTCGTGTCAAAGGTCACCACAAACACCGCAACAATCTGATCTTTCTCTTCCCAGCCCGGGACTGCGCGGGTCTTGATGGAGGGTCCGGGGAAGGCGCAGTCTCCTTCCTCATCCGTCCCTGAAGCATAAGCATCCCCCTCCGGCCCAGGGCGCGTGCCCCTGCCCCTGCCCTTAACAGCTGTTACACTACCTCCACCTTCCGGGCTCGCGCTCCAGCTATTATTCGCGCCATTTTTGCTCGGAGGACGGCTCGGTTCTGCGGCCAGGAATCCGCCGCTGTGAGGAGCCGGCATGGCGGGGTTCGGTTCGGCCCGCCCGACCTCCTCCTCCCAGTCGAGCAGCGGAGCTCGGTCCGACTGCTCCACCATCATCACACCTTGGCTCCTGACGACGAAGGAGAGTCGGGAAAAGACGTCGTCTCGGCGGTGTGCACAGCTTTAATTTGTTCTCTCAAGGCGAAACACCCCATCGGATTGTGAAGCAGAACATATCTGCAGCTTGACAGGTTCGAAATATGCACGAAGAGACCGGACGCGACCGGGAGACGATACTGTTTTGATGAGGTCACACATTTCCGGTCACGTGACATCTTTACGCTACGTAAGGTTGAGACACGAACGGCTCTCGAACGGATATAATAAACAACACACCGAGGATATCATATAATATTACTTTATTTTTACCATCAGCTATAATTGGAAAGTTACTCTAGTTTACTGGTGTTAAATAACCTTCTTAAAATGTCGAATGTTACATTAGCTTGGTATGCACTGTATGGTGACACAAGCAAAACATACACTTGAAATGACTGTGTGTATTTCCATGTAACAAGTGATAACACATGTAAGAGTGTAGCACATGTAACACATATCCAGCCAGACATATCTATTAACAAACTACAAAATGGAGCAGAACTACAAAGTGTGAACACACCTCAGTGCAGTAGAACAATTTTTCATTCATTGTTATGGTAAAAGGGTAAAACGGTTCCCTAACAGATTCAGTAAATATATATAACCTGTCATGCTGCCCTACTGGTTAGCTGTGCATGTTCTGGTTCGATTACCGCCTCGGGTCTATGTGCATGGAGTTCGCATGTTTTTCCCATGCTTGGTGGGTTTTCATCTGGGTACTCCGGTTTTTTCCCAAGGTTAGGCTAATCGGTGTTCCCAAATAGCACCGTTGTGTGTGAATGAGCACGTCAGTGTGTGTGTGTGTGTGTGTGCCCTGCCTACCATCCAGGGTGTACCACACCTCATGCCCTAAGTCTCCTGGGAAAGGCTCCAGGCCCCCAGTGAACCTGTATACAAGATAAACCGGTACAGACGATGATTGAGTTTTCCCAGGTCTTTGTTCCAGTATTCAGTTCTCCAATTTCAGTAAGTTAGTGCTCATGATAGCATCCGATTTTTTATCTTGACTGTCATGTGTGAAACCTGTTGTGACCCAACTGTTGTAATCTGTCCATCTCAAAGATTTATGTGTTATACGTTGAGATGTTTTTCAATTTACCACATTATAAAGAGGGCACTCGTCAGCTTGTCCACTCGTGTGTTTGTGTGTGTGTTAATTCCCCATTCTTCAAAATAAGTATAGGACTGAACATGGGATTTTTGGTTCTAGATATAGAAAATTAATTATTTTGAGGATTTTTTTTTAATTTAGTTTAATGTGATTTAAGGAGTTTCCACCCTAGTTAGTGAAGATCATGAAGTTTCTAAAGGAAATACATATATCATGATACAGAAACTGGCATTACTATCGAACTTCAAAGCTGCAAAGTTTGATAATACAAGAGATTATACAAAAGCAGGAAATTTATGTATTGTTACCTGTGACGTATTTTTGTGATTACAGTTTAGAAAAATATACGCTATGTATATTATATTATTTATTTAAGACAATAAAACATATTGACGTGACTAAAGTTGTCAATTTGACCTGGAGGGTCTAAGGCTAAAAACTATTGGGTGAAATGCCTGACTGACAGGAAGATGCGCCCACCCATTAATCAGTGAAATAAGCGCGAGCGCCGACGGGGTGCGTGGTGTAAAGCAGGGCAGGCTGGAGCCTCGTTAGGAGAACTGCAGGCGAGCGCGCGAGACTCAAGCGTGGCGACACGCGCTGCTTATGGTAAGGCCGTTGTGCAAGATTTCAGATAATGAGTTCTGAAACTTTTGACTTATCCGAAGGTTAAACATTCAGTTTTACATCATTGCTGTTATCTAGAATGATTTGGCAACTCAAGCTTTTACTCCAATTATAATGTTGTTTTGTTTTGTTTTTTTACACTTTTCATTGAATCCACTAAAATGGACTAAAATCTGTCATGTAAAAACTGCTGAGAATTAGGGACATCTTTGAGAAACTGAGACAAAAAAATAACCTGGTTTAATAAAATGACTGCTGTTTCCATTAAAAATAAACAGAATTTGCCTTGCATAAAGTACACTGCTGTACAACAATAATGTTGGCTTAAAGCATTTTGGGGATATTTTATATAAAAAAAAATGGTTTGGAGATGCTACTAGAGTACAAAACATAGGCTTGTCAGGTTTGTATCTTTATCAGCTTCTGATGATTTTGTTTTGTGGCCAGGGATGGCAGCAGCAAATGAGAACTCCGTGCAGCAGCATTTGTACTTCTCGAGCTGTAGTGAAGAGGACAGCAGCGACACCAGCCTGGAGGACTGGGTGCCCAGAAGTGTGGCGCTAAGAAGTCCATCCTCTGCCTGCCAAACCCCAAGAGTGCAGCGCCATCGCACCAGAAATAACACACCAGCTGCACCAGTCTCGCCATCTGTGCCCACCTCACCAATACCTTATGCTGCCTGGAGAAAGCTAAGACTTTGTGATTCCCCCAGTACACCAAAGGTAATATTGCAGCCCTTACTGCATTGCTTCAGAACAATGGTTTGTACATTTTATAAGCTTCAATTAACAGAACCAAGTATTCCCTACCCAGAGTCTGCTGTCCAAGTCAGCACTACCTTACTCGGGCACAAAGCCATGTCGAAGCCAGAGAGTCCTGTACCGGCCTGCTGCATCTGCCCCTGCACCCTCGGTCAATATAAACCCTTTCACACCAGATACAGTACGAAGGAACAGTGAGCACTGTAAGAGGAAGAACTGTAGAAGTGATGGCGATGATGATGATGATGGGTACAGGTAACACAAGCTTCCATAAGCAAAAGTATTACATTCCAGCTCTGTCATCTTGTTGTAGGAAGCGACATTTCAAACATGTCGCAATTATTCCCTGCAGGTTAAAGGAAACGCACACTTCATCTGAAGATGAAAGCTATTTTCTGCCATCAAAGGTATGGCATTAGGCATTTCTGGAAACACAATGTACCTTTTTGTTTTCTTCTGTTCTTGTACAAACACTTGCCTTTTAGAGTTTAATTAATGTATTGCCAATATTAAGACTTTGTGGATGATGATAAGGCAGAGAATGGGTCTGCTATAAAAAAAATCTTATTGTTAATAGTGAATAATACCATGTGGCTCTTGGGCATCATTTTGTTCATTGTTCAAAGACTGGCAAGAAAAGTAAGTGAAAGCCGATCCCAGACTGACCTTTTTGCATGACGGTAAGGAAGCCTCATGAAAAATCTTCTTTCTTAGTCTTATTTACAGGTACATTTCTGAGATACTTAAGAAGGCAAAACTGTTTTCATGAAATGCAATATGCCAAACATTCACAAGAGTAGATTTTAGATGCGTGTCTGATGCTTGGTCCTTTAAATACAAGAGTTTCTGTGGTTACAAATTAGGATGTAGTGATGTACCCTTGGTTGTTAACTTGAGCATTCCCTGATATCAGACAATTTTAAATTTCTCGGTAACCATATTATTTTTGCTGGGTATCTGATAAGGGAAAAGTATGGCTGGTAGTTTGCTGCTACTGGAAAACTTGTGACAGACCAGTGGTGAACATTTGTCATTAGTGGCAAACACTTTCAAACCTGTGGCAACTTTTTTTTAGCTTTTTTTCTTAGCTGCAAATTTGCAAAAAGCACTTAATTTTTGAAAGGGATGAAGTGAGAACAGTTGCATTTTGAAAAAAATCCATGTGGCCGTTTGTGTTTGTGCTAAGCATTCCAATCTTAACTTTTGATTCCAGTCAGAATAGTTTAGGTGTACATAATGATGCTGACTAAATTAGTAGCTCTATATTATGTGATCATGTGTATAGGGCAAATATGATTGTTTATACAAAATAAAGTGCCTTATTATTGGTATTGGTCATCAGCCACTTGTTTGAAAATCTACAAAAACCCAACCATCTGTGGATTAAATACATCATCCAGGCTTTGTGTCCTTTGTTCCATCTGTTGTCACTCAGAGACCAGCAGTGCCAGCCCTCATGCTGTCACGTTATGAGAGCGAGTTCCTGGAGCTGGGCCGGATCGGTGTGGGCGAGTTCGGTGCTGTTTATCGTTGTGTGAAGAGGCTGGATGGCTGCATGTACGCCATCAAACGTTTGCGCAGGCCACTTGCAGGTTCAGCCAATGAGTAAGTGTACACTAGAACAGACGTACAATTACTTTCCTCCTGCCCAGATTGATGATTTTATAAAGAGATATTCGTGCATATGAAGGAAGAAATAATGTGTGGAGAAAGTTTGATGGTTAAAAAAAACCCTGAGGATCCAGGTTACTAGGGCATATTATGTGTTTTGTCTGCAGGCAGCTGGCTTTAAAAGAGGTATATGCCCACGCTGTGCTGGGACATCACCCACATGTTGTGCGTTACTACTCGGCTTGGGCAGAAGACGACCATATGATCATTCAAAATGAGTACTGTGATGGTACTGTGTCTGCATGATTTTGATGGTTTGAGAGACAACAACTAAGGGAACTTGACATTTTTTGTCTTGGCCAACTACTGGGCACAAGGATACATTATACTCATATGGTATTGTGAAATATTGTCAATTTTGCAGGTGGAAGCCTCCATGATGTCATAACAGAGAAGGAAGAACAGGGGGAGTTCTTTAAAGAGCCAGAGTTGAGGGATTTGCTGCTTCAGGTCTCAATGGGACTCAAGTACATCCATGTATCAGGCCTTGTGCATCTTGATCTCAAACCGAGTGGGTTTTTTTTTTTTTGTTTTTAAATGGATTCAACATACAGCATTCATTTTTTGTTTCTTATACTGTTTAATGTTTAGCTTTAAATGAATATTTTCTCTCTGCTGTTGAGGTAACATTTTCATCAGCTATTGGCCCAGCTCCAGTGCAGGAGCAGCAGGAGACAGTGAAGAGGAAGATGATGGGCACACTTCATCAGGAGTAGTTTATAAGATTGGTAGGCCATTTAAATGGTGAATATCCAGGATGCCTTCTATAGACAGTTTAATGGCAAAATCTCATTAATCTCAAATGTTGTTCTCACTGTAGGGGATCTTGGTCATGTCACCTCCATCTCAAGTCCTCAGGTGGAGGAGGGAGATAGCCGCTTTCTAGCATGCGAAGTTTTGCGAGAGGTACCCTGGGGGTATTGCTTGGGGACACATGCGTGTTAGTGCGTGCGCGCGCACACAAATCTAGTCTTCAGTTCTGTAGTTGCAGACAGGCCTTTGAATGCTGTACCCCATTGAATGCTGAGAATATCAAACTCTAACTGGATGTCTGAGCTGGAATTGTTGTGTGCACTATAGGCCTTGCTCATACACTTTGCAAATGTTTTATGAAAATGCTTACAAAAGTTAGATTTTTATCAATCCTGTAAAAATGTTTATTTTATTATTTATTTATTTATTTATTTATTGCTCTGACTGTCTTGCAGGACTACACACACCTGCCCAAGGCAGATATCTTTGCCCTGAGCCTGACCGTGCTGTTAGCAGCTGGAGCTCCACCACTGCCACAGAATGGAGATGAGTGGCACCGCCTTAGGCAGGCGCACTTACCCAGCCTGCCCAATGAATTAACGCCAGCCTTAAGAAATATTTTACAGGTGTAATTCTATGACAGGAAATTTAGTCCAGAGACACTAGTTTACATTTTCATGACAAACTCTTGTCTATAGGTACAGTATACTTATAAGGTAAAATTCAATTCGATAATTAACTCATGCTGGATAATTTGAATATTGAGTTTCAGGGACATTTAATATTTTGCATTGACTGCTTGCTTAAAAGAAATGCTGAATATTTTTTTATTGAATACAAACCGAGTCTCTGCTCAAATGTTTGCTGACTTAAATTTAGCTAGAGAATAGTGAGTTGGGGAAAACCCCCAGGCTCTGTTGGTTTTAGACGCCAACATTGAAAGTGTTACCCCTTATGTGAGCCATGGATGTCTCCTTGTGACAGACAGCAGCTAATTTCTTGACTGGATAACAAAATGCAGTGCCAACCAACAAATTTGCAGCAGAATTGCTGAACGTTGAGTTGCAAAGTTGTTTGAAGCAAGTTTAACTTGTATTTTCTAGATGATGCTGGACCCTGATCCTGCTGTGAGGCCATCCTCGTCTGCATTGTGCAGGCATCCAGTGCTGCGCAGAGAAAGAGCTGGAAAACTGGCTGCGGAGCTGCGCAGAGAGCTCAATGTGGAAAAGTTCAGGACTGCAGTGCTAGAAAGGTGAGTGAATTGAAACTTAATTCTAGAAATGCATTACAATAGTTGAGTCTGACTCCCACTAGGGCACTGCTGTCATGGTTGTCCAGTCACCAAAGTAATTTTTGATTGTTATGGAATGATCCATAGTGAGAAACTTGAGTGTCAAACTGAGTCCCTGATATCCTCTCTATAGGGAGCTCCAGGAGGCTCGGTTGGCTGCAGTCTCGCCTCAGCAGCCTGCACTCACCTCAGGATGCACCACTTTGCAGACTGGCTCACTTCCTAGATCAGGACGGAGGCTAGTGGGGCGAAACGCAGCTCGATCCATGAGTTTTGGCTGCCTGTGACCACCACACTTTTCCATAATGGGCATAACTGGTCTGGAGAGGCTTTGATGGTTTGATGTGGGTTTCTCCACAATGTTGGTCTTTTAATGATTTTTATCCTTGTAAATAAAGATTTTAAATGCCTTAATCTGTGGAGGTTTTTTTTGGGGGGGGGAGTGGGTGAGTCTGGGGGCGACAATTGCCAGAAACATTATTTGCATGTAGTCTGTCCTGTCTGCTTATCTCGCATGTACACTGTCACATTAGGGGAACTCCAAAATACAGTTGGTTTGTTCATGGGAGTGAGAGAACAAATTGGGACTTTCCAGCTTTGTATTAAAAAGCCATGATACTATTTAACACTTTGCTGTAAGACGATTGTTTTGGTGGAAAGTATTTGTGACTTTAATCAGTGCAGTTTTGCACCAGGGATGAGTTCAGGATATTCGTTATTAAGACGGTTCTATATCTGCAGTCTTGAAACATTTACGGAAGCATTTTTCACGAATTCTTGGGAAAACTAGGTTCAGTCAACAACTGCTGAAAGTCAGGGGAGAGCGATAATTTACACCTCATTGTCGCCACGTTCATTAGTAAAAATGCAAGTTCTGTTCATTTGTCATTTGCATGTCAACACGGGGCCAGCGGTACAATGAAGTGCTCGAGAAGAGAAAGTCAACTTGTGTATGAGAGCGTGTGTGTGTGTGTTAGTGCAGACGGTCACATACTGTACATTAAACCTACACAAAAATACATTCAGTATACTAAGACTTTTCAAAACACAATTTTTACGTCATATCGCAGGATGAACCACAATATTTCAATACCACAAAAGCGTAAGTTGTTTACTGAAAGCGACAAGCCGGCTTTTTTTCTTTTGCAAGCCAGGTCCACTGGTAAAATTCGTGAGGGGGGGGGGGTTAGGTTTTAAATTCGATTTTAAAAACGCTTAATCTCATAAAAAAAACAATCAGCTCTCACAGCGTTTAATTCCGTATGATAAAGTTATGTCCTGTCTTCTACTTATTACGCGTCTTTAAAAACACTGACATTTGTTTAATACAGATAGTGTAATCGTACACCCCTGTTTGTACCGCTAATGGACCAGTCGCTGCTCATTACGCTTGTAGTGGCACATATAAACTGAAATAGCAGAGAGAGGTGGTGTATCTCGCAGTCTGAGAGGTTTCAGCGAGTTATGAGCAGATGTAAGCTAAGTGGTTCGCTTTATTACTAAAATAGTTATATTTATTTGCCTATTTATACACAACTAATTTGACTGACATGCGTTTTGACCGTTTTTTTAAGATTAGATTGTGATTAGTTATTTGGGCTAGCTTACTAGTTAGCATATCTTAAACTAGTAAGCTAGTATGTTAGTTTTCTGCTAACGGAACGAAAACTGAACCGAAATGTATGTTAGTCGCTTAGGAAGAAAAACATGGCCGAGTTATTTGGATTTGATTTTTTGAATCATATGTAAGAGAAAATACGTTAAACAGACAGACAGCTAGGTTATCTTCATTAATGTGCATTTTAAAATCTAAAGTTCGTTATCAGTCTCGGTCTGTCGTTGAACTTGTATTTCTTCTGTCTTGTTGTAAGTTTAGAAAGCTAAGTTAGTGTATGTGGCCAGGCTATTGTAAACTCATTTCAACATTGTTATTTAATGTTTTTTTTTTTTGTTTTAGGAAAGTAACATCACGTTGGGGCTAAAGGTATGGTGTGTTGAGCTTTAATTCAAACGCTAAGCTAATATAAGCATAAACTACTCAAAAAAAAAAAAATCGGACCCTGTTATTATTAAGGCAACACAATGGTGCTCCTTGGAGCAGTTTATAATCAGAGGTCCATAAATAGTTTTATGACACAAATCATATGCTGTGACTTTCATATCAGATCTCAATCCAGTTAAACAGTGAGCAAGTGCTCACCATCACTATCCAAACCCAACTGAGAGAAGATCTTAAGATCTTATATATTGTGCTAGAGATGTGTAAAGTCTCTGGCAAAACTTTTTTTTTTTTAAACCTGTATATACAGGCATGTCCGGCTGATTGCAACTCCTACAGCAAAGACAATGAATGTCTCCAGAGTTTTCACAAACAAGACGCAGGTTATGGCCTGTGATTTTAGTGATGTACCATAGTTGTTGTTGTTATTAGACTGATAATTTAATTCGATCCTGACTAGCAAACATTTCCGGTTCCATCTTTAGATATGTGGCGATTCTTTAAAAAGGGAAGCAGGATCATAATCCTGCTGGGAGAGATTAAACTTGATCTGATTGTTATATTAGTATGATTATATCTAGGTATTCTTAGCATTAGCAGGTCAGCGTGTCCATTTTCTGACTTTCTTGGGAAATCCACATCCATCCATATATCTGGTTTGAATGTGTTAACTTGCTGATCTGTGTGTAGCACACACTGGTGTAAGTATAACCAGTTGGAAACAATTAAATTAAAAAGAAAATCTTGTTATAAATGCAAACTTTTCCTAACTTTCCTTTTACCTCTAATTTACCCAGAAATGTGCTAAATCTGTTCAGATTTAGATGTATGTTTCAGATCACTTTCCTGCTGAAAAGTCCAAACTCTAGCTTCTTGACTGACTAGGACACATTTTTAATTTAAAATCTTAGGTCATGTACAGTATACGAACATTGTTTTGGGAATTTCATGGCTTTGGGAATAAAACTGGCCCATAGCATTACAGATCTCCACCACAATAGGTTCTTAGCTATGTAAACACCTTTTTCATGCCAAACCGCCAAAACCACCTTGAGGTTTTTTTTTTTTTTGTTTGTTTTTTTGTCTGTCTAGCCTGACAGCAATCAAAGTCAGTGTTCTAGTGGCGTCTAACAAACTGCAGGCGCTTGTGCTTGTGGTGAGATGACCTAAAAGCTTTTCTTTTATTTGACTTTAGTTCATATAGTTTGTTAATATGGATGTAGATTTAATTGTAGATTTGAAGACATTGTGCCTACAAAATGCTTCCATCACCGGCCACACTTAATGTAGAATGTCTTCCCCTTTAACCATCCTCCGTACTGTTCCAGGGGACAAATACCCTTCTGTCCTCTTTCAGAGAGTTTTATTACAGCTTAGACCTGGAACTTCTTTATTATTGCTCTGATTAATAGTAGGTCAATAAGGTCAGATATGATGTAATGTGACTATATGTTCACTTATTTCTGTCTTTATTTTTTTTACCTTTACAGAGTGCAAAGGAAACGCATGATGGACGTTCACCAATGTTCACAGACTCCTCTCCTGTTCATGGCATTCCTCCAGCAAGGACCTTGTCTGAACAGCGAGCTACAGAGGGAGCTGGAGAATCTTCAGTATGAACTAAAACACTGTGCAGCCCAGAGTGGATTAACTAACCATATAGTGTATACTCAGGACCATGATGTTGACTCTGACATTGAATGTGATGGTGAGCTGCAAACAGATGGACACTCGTTTCACAGGGTTCTGCTACACGATGATCCTCAAGTTGATCTTGTTTTACCAGGTATTTTAGTACATTCATAACTTTTTTTTTATTTTTTTTATTTGCTTAGAAGCCATCATACCGAAGTGGATAATGTAATCAATTAGATGACTTACTGTTAGACTGCTTCTGAGTAAATTTGTTCATTTCTTTTCATTATAGCCATATTATAAATTATTACATTTCATTATACGCATATTATTTTCCATGTAAAAGAACTAAAGATGGTGGCTTAGTGGTTGGCACTGTCGTCTTGCACCTCCAGGGTCCAGGTTTGATTCCCGCCTCTGTGTGCATGGGGTTTGCATGTTTTCTCCGTGCTTGGTGGGTTTCCTCTGGGTACTCCAGTTTCCTCCCACAGATCAAAGACATGCAGTTTAGGCTAATTGGTGTTTCCAAATTGCCCGTTGTGTGTGTGTGTGTGCCCTACGATGGATTGGCACCCTGTCCAGGGTGTAACCTGCTTTGTGCCCTTAGTCTCCTGGGATAGGCTCCAGGCACCCGCGACCCTGTGTAAAGGATTAAACGGTATAGACGATGAGTAAGTGCATGAGATCTAAAGATTAGAAGGTCTTTGATCAATTGCCTCTATTACGCAGACTGAGTCTGAAATAAATGGTCTTTTCACAAATGACATTACACTGTACCTGGTAATGATCAGATTAGTTGAATCAGCTGTGTTTAAGCAGAAGAATCACCAAGCTGTGTTGTACACTGGCCCTCGATGACTGGAATTGAAGAGCTCTGCATTAGTGAAACAGGATGACCATAGGACACATCAAACACAGGATCAAGAGGTCTAATATCTCAGCTGTCTCATTCCAGTTAGAATAAATGAACTTGCAG
Organism: Heterobranchus longifilis; assembly: GCA_028570985.1. Classification (NCBI taxonomy): domain Eukaryota; kingdom Metazoa; phylum Chordata; class Actinopteri; order Siluriformes; family Clariidae; genus Heterobranchus; species Heterobranchus longifilis. The sequence goes on along the minus strand of JAOVVB010000037.1, from coordinate 24,466,292 downwards.
AAACTAATATTGCAAAGTATAAAATTTTTCCTCAACATTCTCATTGTCAAGTTTTATACTTAACCTGTAGCACAGCTATTGCTCAAATTGCTGCGCTCTTCACTGTACGGCATGAGACAGCTTAACGTCATGCTAAAACGCTGATTAATATCACGATTACATCTGCTACGTTCCAAGTCAAACCTTAATGTACTGAACAAATGACTCAGAAATGTGCCAGGTCAAATCTAGCTGCCTTTAGCTGCAACTCTGTGATTAATTTCAAATTCAGAAATGTGTCATCCACTCTAGCCACCTATCTCTATTTAGAAAAAAGATTAAGCTTAATGATGAGAGATTAGGACATGTATATTTTTAGTATGCAAGTAATGATTTCATTTAATTCATATTAATTTATGTTGTATACTGCCTGAACAAAGAAAAGTTGCCATTTCAGAAGGTTAAAATTATTGGCTTATATCAAGCTAAGACAACGCCTACTGAGTTTTGAAGAGGGTGGGTACAGCACATTATTAATTAGAGATGGGAGAAGAAATCGATTCAGTTATGATTTATGTATTGCCACATTCACTCCAAATTTGATTTTTATGATTTTATTACGTTTACAATAGAGATGTACCAGCTGATAAGCGAGTAAAGCAGCACCTAGATATTATGATGTCATACCAGTGGTGACTGGTGATTATTAATACCTGTAAGAATAGTCCTGAACTGTCAACTTCACTAATTAAATGTGGTCGGAAAATATCACAAATCCCTTCAAGTGGTTCATAAGAAAACCACTTGTTGGTGAAACTAATTGAAATAAAGGCTTCACTTTGCCAGGGAGCATAATGATTGGACTGAAAAAGGTCATGTGGAATGGGCACGTCAGGGTAAGAATAGAGGCGGATGAAGTGATGCACCCATCATGCATAGTGGCCACTGTACAAGCCCCTGGAGGCAGTGTTATGATCTGGGTTTGCTTCAGGTCCGGTCGAGGCTCAGCAACGTTATGTGACAATAAAATCTACTGAATGACCAGGTTTTCTCACCAATGGATTCTCTCTTCCCTGATGGCACAGGTATATTCCAGGACTCAAACTGTGAACGAGTATTTCTGGGAGCATGAGGAATCGTTTTCACACATGAACTGGTCAACCCAGTGTGCGCTGTACGCCAAGGGCAATCAAATGAATATTGTAGTATAAAACAGGGGCGGTGTATAATTTACACATTTGAAAAACAAATATAATTTTTTATATTTTGACATCTTTTTCTTTTCTTTCTTTATTTTTTTAAATATCTGCCGATTCTGAATTTGTCCAATTTCTTTTCTTTCAAAGAACTATAATTAATAGAATAAACTAACATTCTTGTACATGCTTTCAATGAAAAACTTTATGGTATATTTATAATAAAAGATGGACTAAAAACTGCGCAAGGGTACAGGACTTTCTGTCACTCAAACAAATCTCAGAACAAATTGCTTGTACCCTCCCCCCCCGACTTTGTCACACAGATGTTACAGTAAAGTTTTTCTGAATGTAAACCCAGCCTATTATTAAGATTAAGCAGAAAGGTCTTGATCAAGGATTCAAGAGTTGCAGCTTGGACTTAATTTGGACCTTCATTTTCTAATCAGTAACCCAGAGCCTTAACCACAGAGCCTCAAATGCCCTGATGTGTCACTGCTGTGTTTATTAGCACTGAGAATACTGTACATCTGATCAGCTCAGACCAGTGCAAAACATTAACATAAGTGTCCCTACTGTCTGGGTTGTAGACTCATCACGATTGATTTATGTGTGTTTGTGTGTGTGTAGTGCCTGTTGAAGAAGCGCATGCAGTAAGGGAGGTGGCTACTGAGCTGATCAGAATGGCAGATGAGTTCAATCAAACCCTTGTCGCTCAAGCCGCTGAGCGTCTGACCAAGAACCTCACAAATTCTTCTCAAAAGGTGAGATCGATCTATAAATTAGTATTTTTTTAATGTTCATTTAATATTTAACAGGTGCAATCTGAGAAGCAAGCGAAGCAAATGCCCTCTCCTTTTACATAATGCCTTTTCCACTAAAATGGACTCCAGAACCACATGTTTTTCATGTGTTCAGGAAGTTTCACTGCCACCATTTGTAAACTTTTGTATATCCTGTATATATCCTTAGCACGACTCTGTCATAGAGGCTCACTTTTACATCTGCCACATAAATATTATGTGCATGTATAAGTAATAGAACAAAATGTGCAATATCTAATCCTGCATGTTCAGGTAGCATAAGTCATTAGCACAAATAATGTAGCGGTAATATTACAATCCAAGAAGGGGTCGAACGTTAGTTCATAGCAGGTAAGCCCTGATCTCAGGTTACTGTTTAAAGATTCCTCTGCTACCCATTACCACATTAGTTTCCCCTGACATCTCTGTTCCTTTCTACCTTCCGTTAACATGCCAGTAGTTGAAGTGGCTACAGTATGCTTCATTATTGGGAGGTGTGAATGTGTGTGCATGATGCCATGAGATGGACTGGTGCCCCACCCAGGAGGTTTTTCCTCCCACAGGGAGTGTTCCTAGGATAAGCATCAGATACAGGCAGCATTGGGTTTCAGAGAATGATGGTGCCAGAATAACAATATGTAGGGAATAAAACACAGTCGGACAACAGGTGTCTATGCAAAAAAACAAGCATCAGTGCATCCCAACTTATAATCTTAATGGTTTTTATCAGTTCAGAGGGTTGTATGCACGAAGCGGTTCTAGTGGATGAGTGTTCCACCAAGACAATTGGTCTGGGGAAACAAAATCTTTTGTCAGGCTAGAGATGCATGGGTAAATGGTCCTGTAGGAAATGCCAGGTGGTAGGAGTGTGAATGAACGATGGCAAAAAGGAATAGGATCCCACAGCTGTATTTTGTGTTTTTTTTTTTTTTTTTTTTAATAAAAAATTTTTTGTAGGTATTCCGAGTGCAGTGTCATCAGGATCAATCAGAATAGTTTGGTATACTTAAGACTTATGAGAAAAAAATAGCTGCTCTTCACTTTTGAGCAGTGACAGTAAACTTTTCACGATCTGCACAGAAGAGTAGATGATGGTTACCGTAGAAGTCCTTGGTCTTGATGCTGTGGATCAGGATATTCTATGACCATATCAAAGCATCTACTTTTTGATTTGTGATGAGAGAACAGCCCAATAATATTTGTGTAATCTGCAAACTTGATAATGACTTTTGGGTGTGTGCAGGTGAATAGATGATGAGGGAGTAGAGGAGTGGGTTCTGTTGAATGAGGATATGAAATCGGGTGTTGATAAGATGTCATGTGTTCTGGATTTACCATAATATTAAGACCAAGAGAAATAGACACAGTGTGATATAAAAATGTTGTCACAACAAAAGTCGTACCCTCCAATATTCTATTGGACAGCCTTTAACTTTGGTTATGTTGCACATTTGCTGTGGCTTTGTTTTGACAACCTTATGCAATGCAATTGCGGTCATTTTGGCTAATGATATATAGATCTTGTATGTTGTATTGATGACAGGATTGTCAAACCACTTTATAGTCTTCTCCAGCACATTACAAGCACTTTGAGCAGGGATAGGGTCAGGACCATGTGGTGGCCAATTCATGTGGGAAAAATGATTCCTCCCAGAACGACTCTTACTTTCTTCTGACTGGTTGTTTAAGAAATGCGAAGCTACATTAGAGGGCCATCAGTTAGGGTTAACATAATTTTCTGCCAGCTGAAACATTTATTGCAGTAAATATCCAGTCAAAGTTTTTATTTAAATCCAAATGGCAACTTTTGAATGTATTTCTTTTTTTCTTTTTATAGTTTTCTCATCATTAGTTTAGTACAGTCTGTGTTCTTCATGCGGTCATTTATCATTCTTTTTGTGTCGATTTTTGTTTTGTAATTATGTGCAATGTTAATACAGACATGAAAGCTTCCTTAGGAATTGATGCTCAATAAAAATAATTAAATATTTACAGTATAGTATGTACTTTTAGTACAGTTAGCACCCTCCTTACGTCACATATGGCTAAAGAGTTCAACAATCCGTGTACCCAGGGTGCCCTTCATCTACTTAAGTTTTCTGCTGGTGCTAAGTCTTCGGTCCAAATGCCACCGCAGCAGTTAAAAGAAAATGTTTCCCATCTTGTGTACCCATTTAGGACATACTGTACCATACACTCAGTTAACCACACATCCAGTCATGTAGCAGCAGCTCAATGCAGAAAAAGGTCAGTTTCAGTTACTGTTTTCCTCCATCAAAAAAAAAAGGTGATGTCCGTGACGTTGACTGGTGCATGGCTGCTGATGCATAATCTCCTGGAATATTTGGAGTATTTCAAAAACTGCCAACGAATTAGGACCTTTACACGCATCTCTAAAGATTATGTAGAATTTTAAAGGTAAAAAAGATAACCATTCTTACAAAGCACATAAGCAGAATGCTTAGTAAGGTTGAGGTGGATGGGCTGCAACAGTAGAAGAGCACATCAGGTTCCTCCACTTCTGTCAGCCATGAGCAGCAATCTGTTTAATGCAAATATTAGCTAAAGCTCTTGATACTTGTACTCTGTTTCCCCTAGAAAAATTTTCAGACATGAGGATGATTGAGGTTTTTCATGCAATAATATTTCTGACTATTTAATTCTTGCACAACACAAGACTTTTTGTTGGAAAGTTCCTTGAGTATATTACAGATTAGTGTGAATTTGGAGAGCTCTCATTTAGTAATTGTTTTTTCTTTCTGTTATTCATCTATATAAATACAAGATATCTTTACGTTTCGTACATTGGAGGACCTGAAACCAGTCTCAGCCAATTTTCTGTACATGTCTGTATGTCTGTCCAGCCAGATTTTGTCACAGCATCTCACAAAACGGGCTGAACAGAATTTAATTAAACTTTGTCAGTCTTTCTGTATTTGGCTAGATTATACCTGCGCCATAAATGAAATCACAATGTTAAGTAGAAGGGAAGTTATGTGCTAGATTACATCACAGCATCTAGCGCTTTTTTTGGACGAATATAGCGCTTTTGCCTTAAGCTATATGCGTCACTCAACAGAGCCAATCAACGCGATAGTTTAGCGTGTAACCATATACAAAAAGCATAAAATCCTCGATACACACACACGACAGCGCGTACTTGCATCATGGCTCACTCCAAAAATGGTATGTACTCTATAAAAAATTTTTTTTTAAAAACTGAACCTTGTGACATAAATTGCATCAAAATTTTAAGTAGAAGGGAAGTTAAGTGCCAGATGCTCATCAGCTTATTTTTAGCTTTAACCTTTTAACTGTTTCTACTTTCAACTCTTTACTTACACTAGTACTGTAAGTTACCGAGATCAAAATATGCTTGCTGCTTATAATTAATTGAGGAACCTTATTTTTTTAAACATCTGACAGGCTTTTTTTTTTTTTGTAGCTACACTTGTCTCACACAAGACTACATGTATTCTAATAAAACAAGAATTCCAGTACTTGTCTCTGTCCTCTTTTAAAAGATCAAACACAGTGATATTTTTTCACATTACATGTATAAAATGTGGATTGTCAGGAATTGCACACTGTACTGTGTAATTAAAATCCAGAAAATTGGAATGAAATTACATTCAGTATTAAACATTGACTATACAAGCCAGTTGTCCATGCCACTACAGTTATACAGTTAAACTGTCGAATATAGCGATCACACCCTGCACTACTTGTTACTGAGAATAAGCTCAGCGAGGTAGCTGGTCAGAGCGGCATCATTTCTTCTGCACACACATTCAGCTCTAATCTACGTCAACAAAAATGGAAGTGACATAATTTATTATTACTGTGTAGCCGCATTACTAAACTCATTATTACGGTATATTGAACAGTATTACTGTAGGTCTCATTGGCATGGCGTCTTCCCAAGCCTGGACTACTATAGGGGAAACATAACCATGAATGAACCAGTAAAAAGTGAAATGTTTTATGGCTAAGACTTGTTAGTTTTGTTTACTCAGTTTTATCTGTACCAAATAATAATTTAAAGTAAATGTGTCAATGGTTTCAAACAGTTGCACAAGCTTCAGTCATCTATATATTATTTTTATAGACACAAATTACACATTCTTTTAAAGGTCACTTGGTGAATTTTGAGATCTAGGTGATGCAAAAACATTTGATTTTGACGATATTGCTCTACGTACCATCCATAACCCAAGAACATGAAACCCTTTCTCTCCTGAAAAAGTCAACTTGGCTTACCATGTTTTGTATGCTGCCTTCAACAACCAATAATTCTTAGCCAATTTTTATCACAGATTTTAGGAGACAAGATTTCAGTATGGATGTGGAGAAAACCCACTTTATCCTGACTAGTTATGAAATGAATCACCTGTGCCTAATCAGTCCAGTACTAAGAGGCTGTTTTTTTTCCCTGTGCAGGTTCCATCATTTAAAAACTTCAAAATGTCAAATTTAAAACAAATTGTGGTTATGTTTGAGTCAAATCTTGCTGTCCAGTAATAAATGTGAAATAGAAACTCTAAGATGAGTAGAGAGGATGTTGTATTTCTAATATCTTTGTATATGTTCTGCTTTGCAGTGCTGGTGGAGCTGCTTGTCTTGCGGTGTTGACTGCCTACTTAAGGACATGCCTGGTGTGCACAATGAGAGAATGGTGATGGCACTCACTTTCTCCCTGGTGAGGGCCGTGTGTGAACATGCACCTCGCCTGCTTCGTGACCTCTGTAACACCATGAGGCAGTACTCCATGTCTAGACCTCGGTGACGCATGTCATTTACACCCAAACGTGACCTATGTTTTCAGGTTACTGTTGTTGTTTTTTTTGTTTTTTTTTCACCAATGCTAAATGTTTACTTGTTTGTTAGTAGGAAAAAGAAATACATGATTTTTGCTTTGTCTTTGTATGTTTTGTTTGAAATTTTGTATAGTTTTGAATGTTTGAGTTTTTAGTTAAGTTAGTTATTGTTTAAGTAAAAAAAATAAACGTTTTCCTTTTTCTACAATTTTACAGTAAAGATTGTAAAATATTAATCTCCACATTTGCATTTTTTGCTGCATTTGTGGTATATTTGAGCAGACAAATGTCTATACACCGATCAGAAACACTGTAATGTGTGTGTGTGTATACAGAAAAGAAAAACTTGTATATTTTGATACTAATACAAGTTATTGTAACTTGTATTAATCTCATGATGTCTCAATAAATGTAGTATTAAAATATTTACTCTTTTATTAAAAAAAAAAAAATTTTGTGCACTATGTTGAAATGTACTTAAGTCACTGTTCTCAGACTCTGTACTACGAAGTCAACAACAAAAACTGACACATATTCCAACTATTTAACTGAACCAGATGAGGTTTAAGCTTTTAGAGAATGTTCTATATAATATTTATTATATACTCACATATTATATTTCTATAACATAGGAAGAGGAATATGTGAGCAATACCGCATGCCATGCCGCTGCCTTATAAAGGCATGCATCAAGTACAAACCAGCTCCATGTGCTTCACTTCAGGCCCCATCACACCACCCCAGTGTGTAATATTAATTTAATGTGCATCATACAAAGCTCGAGGGTGACCACAAAAAGAAATGCAACCTGACTTGGGAGAAACAGAACATTTCTCTTTTGTAATTAAACAATAAACTTGAATGTATTGCAGGTGAAAAGGACAATTAGGTTGTTGGTGTACAGGATATTGCTTTCACTTAACCAGACACAAGTACAAATACTCAATCTAAATTAGAAACCACATTAGTTTGAAGCATGTGGTTATGTTGGTTTCCTATAATAAAACAATACAGAACAAGAACTAAAATTTATTTGCTTTAATTGTGGGGGAAAAATAGGTTATGTAAAGGTAGCTGAAAAACAAATATGAAATACCATAGGGAATATGAAAAGGGTGTTTTCCATCTCATGCTGTCCTGGACATGCGAACACATTTGTTTACGAGGGGAATTTATTGGCTTGTGGCGACATGTTGCATTTTAGACAACTCATTAATTCATCATTGATTTATAAGAGCCTGTGGTTTAGCCAAACAAATTGGATCCCATAATTACACACAATATAGTCTTAATTAAAATTTTTTTTTTGCAACTAATGATCAGTGCTCTCATTACAGGTGTCTCTCTGGGTTGCCCAATCATGCCCAACATTCTCCGTGTCTGAATACAAGGTTATATACAAGGTGACACAAAAAAATGGGAACTTTTTTACAATCCAATAAAAGTGGAAGTGATAAAAGAAATAAATTTTATTCATAGTGTTGCGATTCCTCATTGACCGCTGCAACATCTCAGCTGGGATACTGTGAATTTCATCCCGAATTCTCCGTTTTAACTCGTGTTCACTTTACTCTTGAGGTAGCCCCACAAGAAAAAATTCCCGTTATTCTGTCACCTTGTATAATGTCAGGATCCAGGAAGGTCTAACCATTATCCATCATGCACAGATTTTAAAACATTGTAAATGTTTTTAAAGTCAAATTTATGCAAGCAAAGAAAATAGAGAACAATTTGAGGTGTGCACCTTTTATTTATTTGGCAAATCACAAATTTTCAAAACTTCAAATCAAGTTCATTCTTTTTTGAATAATAGTTACTTGCTTCTAAAAACTGGTGATTTACCAGCTGTCAGCCCTGTAGTCATTTAAAATAATGCCAAATTAATACGAGTAACAGAGCTGTATATGAGAACATGAAACGAACATCAAAGAAACAATGCATTTGCCTCAGAGAGGATCAGTAGTGGTTCACTGTAACCAAACAATGTGAAACAACAAAAACAAAAACAAAAAACAGGAACTCAAAAGAGAAATCAACTAAACTTAACATGGGGCAAACAGGAGAATTGAATTCCCCTACAACTTTTGGCAGCACAGTGATTCCAGTTCCTGAAAAGGGTCACTGATGTGATGAGCTTATGGAGAGGGGTCAGTTGATCACTTCCTAATACTTCTTCCTGTAAGCCAGAGCTCCATAGGCTGCCAAAGCAGCAATGGCTACCAGTGCCGCACCACCATACAGAAGAACACTAAACTCAGAGGACACAGGCTCTGCCACCGGCTCTGCAAGTGCTGGTGATGAAGGGAGCTCCTGAGCTGGAATCGATGCTGTGTGTACAGAGTGTAGCTCCTGTGGTGGGATTTCCTGTTCTGGAGATGCAGAAGAACGTAAAACCAGAGGAACCTGGGATGGAGCAGATATCTCCTGGACAACCTGTGGCTCCAGTATTGCCCTTTCATGTGATGGAGCTGCGGGTAAAAGAGATGGTGACTCCTTGGGTGTAATGGCCTGTGCCACCTTCTCATGTGACTTCTGTCGTAGTATTTTGTGCACTGGAGTTGTCTGGACAGCTTCAGGCTGTGGCTCAGATTTAGCTTCTGGTTTTTGAACTGTTCTTAGAATCTGTGGCTCCACAGGAGCTAGAACCAGTTTTGGCTGTGCTGGTTGAGGCTCAGGTTCTCGATCAAGCACTTGGAAGGAAGCAGCAATAGGAAGGGAAGTATGAACAGAACTTTCCAGTTTCACAGCAACGGTAGGGGATAAAAGGGAGACAGATTCCTGCTGTACATTAACTGGAGCTTCAGCAATTACAGTAGGGCAAGAAATCGTCAAGGACTTTTGATCAGCAGCAGGCAGGCTAGGAGGTGCCTCCAGGATGACAATCTGCTCTTCTAGGGACAATAGTGACTCGTGTGCTTCTGAAACTGGCTGTTGTGGGGATTCTTCTCTTCTAAGCTCCTCCCTGAGGGCCGCTAGCTCGCTTTCAGTGCCCAGGACACTGAGCACACTCTCCTGCAGCTCTCCCTCTTCTACAGTTTCTCCCTCTTCCAAAAGCTCAGCCTCCTCGCGCTCCACATGCACAATGTCCGAGTTGGACGAGTTGTTCTCACTGCGCTCCTCGGCTGAGGCCACGCCCTCAACACTGTCCACGCTCTTGGCATCCTCTCGCTCCATGGTGCCAACCTGAGCCCAGGATTCGTGACCACTCAGTGATACAGGCAGACTCTCTGTGTGCCAGGAGCTCAGGCCGCTGCTGTCCGTCACGTTAATAAACAGTGACTCTGGGGGGCTCAGTTGCTCGTGGCCAGGTTCGCCTGACAGGATGTAGATATCGTTACTATCTTCGGCTATGAGACCACCTGGTTCCTCCGCATCCACCAGGCTATAGACTGCACTCTGCAAAATAAGATAATGATGCTTAAACACTACAAAAAAAAAAAAGATCTAATCAGTTCTGAGAGAAACTCTCTTCTGAGAGAAGCTGTTTTGAATAAAGAATGAATAAAACCCTGACTGGAAAAGTAACATTTAATGTGATTTGCTATTTTTAACTTTTTTATTTTTTATTTTTCATGCAAACTAAGTCACCAAGATGTTCCCTTTCGTTTACCAACCAAGACACTTGAAGCATGTTGCAGGAGCTATGCTGTTGTGAACTGTGGTAACGCACGCATTTCCTCTCCGTTTGATAGCCCAGAACGATCTCAGATTGAGTTACCACAGGAAGTCAGGCTTCTGAAGAGCCAACGTCATAAAACCACATGCTGATTCATACAGTGAGCACCTGTTAAGAATGAATGGTATCCACTGAAGCATATCTCACACCATCTACATGGTAATAAACATTTTACTGTTGTGATGCAAGTTTAGTTGCAGAAATTATACGAATACTGAAAGTTGTCAGCATGTCTAATTACGGCCAAAAGTTCTTGTCAGTATTTGTGCTTTAGAGATCAGGGTTATTTTCTGATGAATTGAAAGATGCGAGGCATAGAGTAAAATGCCTCGCACTTTAAAAATACAGTACAGTAAAAATACACAATTACAAAAATCAATCAAAATCAATCAAAATCAAATCAAATCAATCAAAAATCTATTTGCATTAAATTTCACTAAGGTCCAAAGACAAAATGAGTTATTACAGAGACCGATAATAGATGCTTTCCTGTTTGAGAGGTTAATCTCACAAACTCTGTTAGGTAGAATTACAAGTATAGTTTGTGATTCTGGAGAAAGAATCACTTCTTGGTAATTTCACAGAACATCTCATGGTTCACCAACTGACTATTCTGGTTGTGGGCTGACAAAAACATCCGGTGTTCATATAAAGAGGAAACAAACATGGGGGCACAGATCATGCTACACAATGTTATTCCTGCCATCTCAGCAACAGTGGGTGTGTCCATGCTCCTGCATGTAATGGCTTGATTTACTACTCAGACACCTGTAGAAAGGCAGACATGTCATGTTGCCGTAAAAAGTAAAGGGCAGACCAGAGAGCAGACAGGAAAGTTAGTTGTATTTAATAAATTGCAATAAATTTGTGTGCCCTTACTACAGAACTACCGTTGTCCACCTTTGATAAATAAACATGCTAGACTCCACACATGGCCAGGAAGAAGAGGCGGCTAAGAAACAGCCAAACAAAGAAACAGAGTCTGAAGAACAAATATTGAGAAACAGGATATAAGAACAGGCGATGATGATGATGATGATGATGCAGAGGTTGCTCTGTTGTGATGTTTGTGCATCGTCAAGATAACGGGTATCTCTGGAGCTGGAACAGGTATAATGCTGGTTCTGGGAAACCGTTTGAATGAGGAAACAGCAATATGGGTGGACGTTTATGGAATCATAGCAATTTTATAATTTAAATGAGGTAATACAAATGAGGCTTTTCAGTGGTTTCTTTGAACAATTCATGTTGTTCAAACATTATCTACCATTATCTACTGGTGCATAGTCCAGTAGATAATGGCGCGCAGGCTATTAAATAAACTCTCTAGGTAGTGTTATAACACAGGGAGCATAGCCCCATTTGGTAATGAACCCCTCCGAGATTTTGAACAGTGCTAATAGACTGCCAACATTTGGTGCGTTCCAATCGGCTTGACGTACCCTGCGAAGTACACTGCACAAGGTGTTCAGCCATATTAAGTGCGATTCCAAATCGTAGGGAGCAAAAC